>SJYV01032100.1:53716-87670 GCA_006410875.1 Neotragus pygmaeus | reverse complement strand
ACAGCCTTGACGTACTCCTTTTCCTATTTGGAACCAGTCTGTTGTTCCATGTCCAGTTCTAACTCTTGCTTCCTGACCTGCATACAGATTTCTCCAGAGGCAGGTCAGGTGGTCTGGTATTCCATCACTTTCAGAATTTTCCACAGTTTATTGTGATCCACACAATCAAAGGCTTTGGCATAGTCAATGAAACAGAAGTAGATATTTTTCTGGAACTCTCTTGCTTTTTCCATGATCCTGCGGATGTTGGCAATTTGATCTCTGGTTCCTCTGCCTTTTCTAAAACCAGCTTGAATGTCTGGAAGTTCATGGTTCATGTACTGCTGAAGCGTGGCTTGGAGAATTTTGAGCATTACTTTACTAGTGTGTGAGATGAGTGCAATTGTGTGGTAGTTTGAGCATTCTTTGGCATTGTCTTTCTTTGGAATTGGAATGAAAACTGATCTTTTCCAGTCCTGTGGCCACTGCTGAGACAGTTTAAATGTCACTAAATGGCTATCTGTGATCCTTAAACTGCATACAAAATGTAATTCACCTCAGTTGTTTCTAATATACATTTTTAAAATCCTTTCAGCAGATGCAAGGAAGTAGTTAATGTAAAGCAGTTGTTCTTCACCCTAGATGCAATTTTAATACCTTGATAATATACACCTGGCCTCAGATTGTCTGTTTCCATAGGTTTAGGGTATTAGCTCTCCATCAGCTTGAGAGAGCTAACTTTCTACAATGTATGTTTTTCCACCTTTTTTATCAGAGCGTGTGGGATTTAATTGTTTACTTCTTTGATGATCATTATGAATAACAGTTTTCTCCAGTTACAAAAGCTACTGAACCAATGATTCTATGAATTGAACTGTATTTAAATGTAATTGTTATAATTGGGACTCTTATTTTATAATTTTATATTATATGTATTTAACTATTTTATACTTAATGTAAATACATAGCTGTATCTTCCCTGATGGCTCAGCGGTTAAAGCGTCTGCCTTCGATTTGGGAGACCTGAGTTCAATCCCTGGGTCGGGAAGATCCCCTGGAGAAGGAAATGGCAATCCACTCCAGTATTCTTGCCTGGAGAATCCCATGGTCAGAGAAGCCTGGTAGGTAACAGTCCACAGGGCAGGGTCGCAAAGAGTCGGACACAACTGAGTGACTTCACCTCACCATAATGTATTATACATATTATATATTTTTTGTTTATATTTTATTTAAAATATAAGTTTAAAACAATTATAAGATTATAATGATAATCTTATTTATGATATATTTATAAGGCTTATGTCTTATAAGACTCAAATGAGTCACTAAAAAAATTTTCAAAATAGAAAATGATTAAAACCGTCTATATAAAGGTAATTGTTTTTTAAATTAATTGGCTCTTTATGAATATGATCATTATTTTGTCTGATTTTTTTTCTCTTACTCATTAATATCTAGCTCTAGATCTTCTTATTTGTTTCTTGTTCTTTCATATTTTACCTAGGAAATCTGCAAACTTAACCTCTGTACTCTGGAATAATTTTCAGAAAGCTTGTAAGAGTCAACTGCACAAAGTTTTCACAGATGGGTTTAATGGCAGGATGAGATGGTTCTTTCTATAGCATCACCAACTCAATGGACATGAATCAGAGGATATTCCGGGAAGTAGTGAAGGGCAGAGGATACCAGCATGCTGCAGTCCATGAGGGTCGCAAAGAGTCAAATGACTTAGCAACGGAACAACAACAACATTTTGCCTATCTTAAGTTCTTTCAGGGTATTTATAATCTCATATACATATGTACTGGCTTCTGAATAAGTAAAGTTTTGAATTGTAAGATTCCCAGTAATGTGATTTGCTATAGGGTACAAATTTTGTATTACTCATTCCTGAATCTGTAGGTCTAGAGCCTTTCCTAACATATAGTAGATGCTCAGTTGATACTTGATGAGTGAAGAAATAAAAAACTTGAAGTGATATTATTTTTCTATAGAAAACCTAAGTTAGGCACAGTGTGAAAATTTCACAACTGACTATTGCTTGGCCTATTTCTCAGTAGTTAAATAAAATTTAAGAATTTCCTCGTTTCAGAAAATATGTTGTTATTGAGAAATTGATTGTTATATGACTGTGATATAATTGGCCAATAAATATATAATTTATGTATTAAATATTTATTATTACATATTATAAACATAGAGGCTTACTTAGAATTTAGATCCACTAAGCATTTACTTTGGACCATATTGATGTAAAATCAATTTACTTATATTTGTAAATTTAGTTTATGTTTCTTTTTTAATATAAATTTATTTATTTTAAATGGAGGTTAATTACTTTACAATATTGTACTGTTTTTGTCATACATTAACATGAATCTAATCAACATAATAATTTCCGTGTTTTGTTTAACACTGGATGTCATTCGTTCATTCATTCAGTACTGTTAATTGAGTGGCCACAATTATCTCCTGATGTACCTGGTTACTTTGACTTCTAGTTACTACATACACTCCATCTTCAGTTTTGAAATGTGTGTACTTATTGGACAGAACAGTCATTTAAAAGTGATTCTAGCTTGATAGGGATTGCATTGAATCTGTAGATTGCTTTGGGTAGTACACTCATTTTCACTATATTGAGTCTTCCAATCCATGAACAGGGTATATTTCTCCATCTATTAGTGTCCTCTTTGATTTCTTTTATCAGTGTTTTATAGTTTTCGATGTATAGGTCTTTAGTTTCTTTAGGTAGGTATATTCCTAAGTATTTTATTCTTTTTGTTGCAATGGTGAATGGAATTGTTTCCTTAATTTCTTTTTCTACTTTCTCATTAATAGTGTAAAGGAATGCAAGGGATTTCTGAGTGTTGATTTTATATCCTGCAACTTTACTATATTCATTGATTAGCTCTAGTAGTTTTCTGGTGGAGTCTTTAGGATTTTCTATGTAGAGGATCATGTCATCTGCAAACAGNGTTCTATTTGCAATTTTTTAAGGAATCTCCACACTGTTTTCCACAGTGGCTGTACTAGTTTACATTCCCACCAACAGTGTAAGAGGGTTCCTCTTTCTCCACACCCCCTCCAGCATTTATTGCTTGCAGACTTTTGGATCGCAGCCATTCTGACTGGTGTGAAATGGTGATTATTATTTCAACAAAAATTGTGTATATATGTATATGTGCATGTATGTGTGTCTGTATATATACGTAAATACATATATATATAATGGTATATACACAAGCATGCACTAAAATTCTACTGGGAAAATATGTTTCTTGTTCACATAAATACCATTAATAATGTGAATTTTATAATATTTCACATGCTGATGAAACAAATATATTTTGATATTAAAACTGAATATTAGTTATTTTCTGTATATACTTTCAGACTTTTAAATCACAATTTACACATAAAACTGTGTTTAGGGATTTACAACTGAGCACTGTAAAATACTCAGCATGTCAGCATTAACTATGG
Organism: Neotragus pygmaeus; assembly: GCA_006410875.1. Classification (NCBI taxonomy): domain Eukaryota; kingdom Metazoa; phylum Chordata; class Mammalia; order Artiodactyla; family Bovidae; genus Neotragus; species Neotragus pygmaeus. Next base: position 84,205 of record SJYV01032100.1, on the reverse strand, counting down.
ACGTTTAAAATTATATTTTAATATACAGTAGTGCCTAGACAACATGGAAGACCAGCTTAATCAGTAAATGCTGGATTATATCTCGACATAAAGTCTTTTGCATTTCTCATGTTGTTCTTGTCTTCATGAAATTCCTTGAGATACTGCTTTTTGTTTCAAATTTAGAGAATTTTGAATAAATGATGTTATAAAGCCTATGTGTTTTCATTTAAATAGAAAAAAATGAAATGCAGTTAACACTATATATTACCTATATTTATATTTTTGACTACCCAAAAGGAATAGGGTCCTTGGTCTTTAAATAAAGTTTAAAGTTTTATGAAACTTTAAAAGTATTCTTAGCCCCTTATCCAATTTCATGTTGTTACCAAGACTAGATTCTTGACTCATCTCAGAAAGAATTTAGAGAGAAGACACGGAGTTCAAGAAAGCAAAATGAGCAAAATTTATTAAGCAACCTTATAGTCTCTCTCGGGCTTCCCTTGTGGCTCAAACAGTAAAGAGTCTGCCTGCAATTCAGGAGACCTGGGTCTGATCCCTGGATAGGAAAGGTTCCCTGGAGAAGGAAATGCCAACCCACTCAAGTATTCCTGCCTGGTCCGTAGGTTCACATAGAGTCGAACATGACTAAGCGACTAACACACACACACACACACACACACACACACACACACACACACACTTTCTCAGGTAGAGCAGGCAGGCTCAGTGAGCACTAGCCCTCAGTCTTTGACCAGCTGCTTATGAGGGTGTGAACATGATGAGTACTTCTTATTTGCAAGGTTAGTTTTACTCTACTGATGACAGAAGGAGCAAAAGTTTACATTTGCACATAAGAGATTCCCGCCTTTTCCCATCTTGCTTTGTTTGCCTCTGAGACCTCTGTCACAAAAAGGTGTGTGGCTTCCTGTCATCCCAGAGGTTCCTGCTTTTCTTTGTTTGCCCAAGGGACCCTCTCATTCAAAAGATGAATGGTTTCCTGCCACCTGGCCCTTGCCCTCCTTTCTTAGACATAGTAGATGAATGACAACTGTTGACTGATGAATTATGAGTGTTTAGTAGAGATGATATACAATGATGATCGTCATATTTATATTGTTTTAAATAATAATGCATATAATTTCCTATCATAATTGCAAATTCTTATGCATTAATAAACTCAATTTTATTTCTTGACAGGAAAGATATTTCATAGTATAAAGCTGAATATCAGGCATTAGGAGCTTCTTCTTCTTTTTTTTTTTTTTTTACTAAAACCCCTCATTCAACAACTATTTAAATTACAGAATTCCCAGGTGGCTCAGACAGTAACGAATCTGCCTGCAACTCAGGAGACCCAGGTTCAATCCCTGCGTGGGGAAGATCCCCTGAGGGAATGGTAACACACTCTAGTATTCTTGCCTGGAAAATCCCATGGACAAAAGTCTGATAGGCTACAGCCTGTGGGATTGCAAAGAGTCAGACATGACTGAGTAACTAACACATATACACACAAAACAGTGTAAAAGTCAGCCCTCTTTTTAGCTGATTCACCTAATTATGCTATACTAATTATGCTCCATAGTGCTGATATAACCTTACAGACAGATCCCTTAAGCATGGAAAAATCTCATATAAACTTACTAAGTTTGACCATTTAGTCACATCAGAAATGATATCTTCAGTAAACTCTTACAATATAAAAGATTTTTTAATAATCCATTTCTAAAATACTGATTTTGTAAATAACTTCATGTTCTAGGTGCTACTATATACTTCTGCAACACAAATGTCATGCTTAATAAATTTTTTTTATTTTTCACAATTTGGAATCCAGGCTATTTAAAATTTATATCTTAGTTTCTCAGCACATAACCTGGAGAAGGGAATGGCAACCCACTCCAGTATTCTTGTCTGGGAAATCACATGGACAGAGGAGCCTGGTTGGATACAGTCGCAAAGAGTTGGACAAAACTAAGCAACTAACATAAACTAACCAAAACTGGTGATAATGTAATTATTTTTGAAATGATTATTAAAGAAAAGGATAAAATTCATTTTATCCTATAATTCATTGACATAANTGGTAACACACTCTAGTATTCTTGCCTGGAAAATCCCATGGACAAAAGTCTGATAGGCTACAGCCTGTGGGATTGCAAAGAGTCAGACATGACTGAGTAACTAACACATATACACACAAAACAGTGTAAAAGTCAGCCCTCTTTTTAGCTGATTCACCTAATTATGCTATACTAATTATGCTCCATAGTGCTGATATAACCTTACAGACAGATCCCTTAAGCATGGAAAAATCTCATATAAACTTACTAAGTTTGACCATTTAGTCACATCAGAAATGATATCTTCAGTAAACTCTTACAATATAAAAGATTTTTTAATAATCCATTTCTAAAATACTGATTTTGTAAATAACTTCATGTTCTAGGTGCTACTATATACTTCTGCAACACAAATGTCATGCTTAATAAATTTTTTTTATTTTTCACAATTTGGAATCCAGGCTATTTAAAATTTATATCTTAGTTTCTCAGCACATAACCTGGAGAAGGGAATGGCAACCCACTCCAGTATTCTTGTCTGGGAAATCACATGGACAGAGGAGCCTGGTTGGATACAGTCGCAAAGAGTTGGACAAAACTAAGCAACTAACATAAACTAACCAAAACTGGTGATAATGTAATTATTTTTGAAATGATTATTAAAGAAAAGGATAAAATTCATTTTATCCTATAATTCATTGACATAATTGAGTATCGCTTATATAGAGTACTGCTTGGCTTGGTATCTCTAACATTTACAGTTAACTCAGATTTATTATAGATATCAAGTAATATCATTAAAATTATGATGGAATAATTTGTACATGAATGAAAAGAATATGCAAGGTATTCATTTCTATCCATTAATCCAAAATCATATTAATGGACACTTCTCAGAGTTTTACAACTGTCTTTAGAAAATTGAAAAAAGATACAGATACTATGAGTATTATTAATTTTTAAAACAAAATAAGGATCTTTTCTTTCTTTTTTTTTTAAATGGCAGTTTTATTGNAATCCAAAATCATATTAATGGACACTTCTCAGAGTTTTACAACTGTCTTTAGAAAATTGAAAAAAGATACAGATACTATGAGTATTATTAATTTTTAAAACAAAATAAGGATCTTTTCTTTCTTTTTTTTTTTAATGGCAGTTTTATTGAGATACAATTCACATACCATCAATTCGCCCATTTAATATGTATAATTCAGTGGTTTTTAGTATATTCACAGGGTTGTGCAACCGTGGCCACACAATTTTCAGAATATTTTCATCATCTCAAAAGAATCCCACATTAGCAATCATTCCCGGTTTCATTCACACACCCCACCCCCATTAGCCCAGTCTAACCACTAATTTATTTTCTGTCTCTATAGATTTGCCTCTTCTAGACATTTCATATACATGAAATCATGCTATCTGTGGTTTTTTATGACTGGCTTCTTTCACTTTTTCAAATAAAGTTCAAATAGTGTTTAATTTCATTGAAGCAAGCTTAATTTAATGAGGTAAACTTGGATTTTGCAATTTGACAAAGAAAAGTTCTAGGATAAGTGACTTATGATTCAAAGGAACTTGGATTAATGTAGTAAGTACTCTGAAAGCACTGTGGGCATTGATTTAATGCATATTAAGTTACTCTTGTTATTTGAATTTCATATTTTGATATTTTTGTATTTAATTTGTAAACTCTAGATTTAATGCGTATATGTTTTTAAATATTTTAATTTACTAACAGAGGACCTTGAAAGTATTTTTCTTTATAATAATACTATAGTATACTATACTAAAATCCACACATAGACTCTGGTTGTGAGGCAGTTAATTTTTCTCAGAGGAGTGCTGGAAAGCTTTACTAAAATGCTGCCATTTGAGCTTTACCTTAGAGAAGGAAGACATGTCTGCTAGGCAAACGCAAAGCAAGGAAGAGCACAAGGACATTAAGACCTCTAAAATGGAAAACAAAACAAAACAATTTATTGTGTGAGTCTGCTAGACATATAAATAACTGAGAAGAAGCCTTTGTGCTAATTAAGAGGATTTTGATTTTATTATGCAATCATTATGAATCCAATGAAAGCAAAAGTCAGCACAGTGCAAACAACTTCGTAATCAAATTGTGTGTATACTGACTTTCTATAAAGTAAATCATGTTTTATAGAATATCAGAACCCTACTGGTTAAGGACCTTGGAAGTGACATGTAAATGTTTCTTTGTAATGAAAATAAATTCCCCTGTAAAATTTTCTTAAAGGAAAATTGGGGAAACAGAAACAAACACATATATGGATCATACAGTCATATTGGTTTGCATGCATATATCACATAGCATATTGTTCCATGTGAATAATATTCACAAGTGAATAATAATATGTTAAAATACAATATTTTGTTAAAACACAGTTGCCCTATTTATTGGAGAATGTGTGAGTTTGGGCAGTCAAGAAGCAGCAGAGTGTTATCTGTATCAGAACTCTGTGCGTTTGCCCAATTTTCCTGTGATTGGGTACTAGGACAGTGGCTCAGGAATGGAAATGTAAGACTGCTGAAAATTAAAGCCATTCTACTGAATCCATCATGCTATAAGCAGGGTATCAAGGCTGGGATTCTAGCAAAAAGGAGCAAAACCAGAGCCCAGTTATTTGAACTAGTTTGTCAAGTAGGGCTTGTGTATGGAAACTCAATAAGAACCTGAAAAGTAGGAGCAGGATACAAGGTCCTTATGAATCCACAAATAACTATAACCAGCAGTGTGCATTTGAGCTATGGATTAAGTAGGCTTATTGAGGTACCCATTCCAGATATCTATTCCAAAGTCAAGAATAGCATAAAAGTGCTTCAGGCAGTATGAGATCGAGAAGCACATAATGATAGAAAGCTAAACCTATCAATACAAGTAGTAAATAATAGACGATTGAATAACATGTGAGTCGAAATTAGTTGACTGCAGAAGCATTACAGTTAAAAGAAAACTGCATGTCACCAAGGAGATACCCAACCTATAGGCTCTTTGTCCCTTCTTTTTAGTATTTTATTATTTATTTATTTGGCTGTATTGGGTCTTCACTGAGGCATACAAGATCTTTTAGTTGTGGCATTTAGGATTCCTTGTAGCTCAGGTGGTAAAGACTCTGCTTGCAGTAGGGGAGACCCAGGTTCAATCCCTGGGTCAGGAAGATCCCCTGGAAAAGGAAATGGCAACCCACTCCAGTATTCTTGCCTGGAGAGCTGCATGGGCAGAAGAACCTAGTGGGCTACAGTTCATGGGGATGCAAAGAGTCAGACACAACTGAGTGACTAACACTTGTGGAATCTAGCTCCCTGGACAGGGCTTGAACCTGGGCCCCTTACATGGGGAGCACAGAGTCTTAGCCAGGGAAGTCCCTGATCTCTTCTTTTTCATATCTTTTTTCAAGAAGAATTAAACCAGAATCCATAATATACCAGGTTAGCTTTGCTATTTAATGTGTTCCTTAAGAAAGGTATGACTGTCATTTTTCCAAGAAAATAAGCAAAAATATGCATCTGAATTATGAAATAACTGTTACATTAGAAATTTTTNTTTCACTTTTCAAAAACATTTATAATATTGAAAAGATAAGCTCTAAAACACAGTACTTATATTTGATAAAAGGCCTGCCTGTATCTAGCATATATGATCTTACACCTCAATAATAGAAGACAAACTCATGATAACAGCTAGATTTAAAAAAAAAAAAAGATGGCAATGTCAAGTATTGAAGAATGTGGAGCAAATGCAACTCCCATGCTGATGATGGAGCATAAAATAATACAACCACTTTTGAAAACAGTTTGACAGTTCCTTAAAAGTTAAATGAATACCATCAGTTCAGTTCAATTCAGTCACTCAGTCATGTCCAACTCTCTGAGACCCCATGGACTGCAGCATGCCAGGCTTCCCTGTCCATCACCAGCTCTTGGAGCTTACTCAAACTCATGTCCATTGAGTCGATGATGTCATCCAACTATCTCATCCTCTGACGTCCTCTTCCACCCTCAATTTTCCCAGCATGAGAGTCTTTTCCAATGAGTCAGTTCTTCTCATCAGGTGGCCAAAGTATTAGAGTTTCAGCTTCAGCATCAGTCCTTCCAGTGAATATTCAGGACTGATTTCCTTCAGGATGGACTGGTTGGATCTCCTTGCAGTCCAATGGACTCTCAAGAGTCTTCTCCAACACCACAGTTCAAAATGAATACCATACATCCCAGAAATTCCACTCAAGGAATCTACCCCCAAAGCAGTGAACTATATATTCACACGAAGACCTGAACATGAATGTTCATGGTCATCCTAGCCAAAATCTGTGAATCAGCCAAATATCCACCAACTGACAAANTGAATACCATACATCCCAGAAATTCCACTCAAGGAATCTACCCCCAAAGCAGTGAACTATATATTCACACGAAGACCTGAACATGAATGTTCATGGTCATCCTAGCCAAAATCTGTGAATCAGCCAAATATCCACCAACTGACAAATAATTTAAATGACAAAGAATACTATGGAGAAAAAAATGAATGACTGATAACACAAAACAATATGAATAGATCTTGAAAACATTATGCCAAGAGGCTTCCCAGGTGGCACTAGTGGTAAAGAACCCAACTGCCAATGAAGGAGACTTAAGAGACACAGGTTTGATACTTGGATTGTGAGGATCCCCTGGAGAAGGAAATGGCAACCCACTCCAGTATTCTTGCCTGAAGAATCCCATGGCCAGAAAAGCTTGGTCGGGTTGCAAAGGCCATGTGGTCGCAAAGTGTCGGACACGACTGAAGTGACTTAGCACGCAAAGGAACCAGATAAAAGTTAATATATATTTTATGATTCCATTTTATATATAAGACTAGGAAAGTCCAAAATTAATCTACAGTCACAGAAAGAACAGTGGTTACCTGGGTTGGGAGTCAGAGAAGGGTATTGACTCAGAAGGGGCACAAAGATTCTGTGGTTATGGAAATGCTACATATCTTGATTGTGAAAGTATATAATGAGGAAGAACCAGGTTCAGTTCCTGGGTCAGAAAGATCCACTGGAGAAGAAAATGGCAATGCACTCCAGTATTCTTGCCTGGAGAATTCCATGGACAGAAGAGCCTGTGCAAAGTGTTGCAAAGAGTTGGACACAACTGAAGAAACTTAGCAGCAGCATTANTTAATGTGTTCCTTAAGAAAGGTATGACTGTCATTTTTCCAAGAAAATAAGCAAAAATATGCATCTGAATTATGAAATAACTGTTACATTAGAAATTTTTTGCCTGTTAATTTGAGTTACTAAATTAATGGAAATTTTGTGTTATATCATAAGCCTATTTGAAGTTAATTACAATTAGTTGCTAGAACTTCCCAAGGTATATTGAAAATATAAACAGCCATAAATATTTTATAGGTATAAAATAAATTAGAAAAATGTTTAAAGTGTGGAATGTAATACCGGACAATGGCATGTGATCTTGAATCAGTTGAAAAGGAATAAAATAGGACTGACTAAAGAAACATTTTAATTATCACTTCAAATCATTTGTGTCTTTAGACTAATAGAATGCAATCTGTACTAGGCAGGATGGAAGGCTGGAATTGACATCTCTGTTATAATATTAATACCAATTAGAAGAGTTTGCAACATTAAGAGCCCAGTCAGGCAGACATTTACTAAATTTCATGTCTTATTTCTAGTTCATCTTTTAATTAGGATGACCTTGGGTAAAACGTGGCTTCCCAGGTTGGTCTAGTGGTAAAGAATCCATCCATCTTCCTGTCAATGCAGGACTCACAAGAGACATCTCCTTGGGTTAGGGAGATCCCCTGGAGTAGTATCCCCAGATTCTTGCCTGAAAAATCCTATGGACAGAGGGCATTCCTCAATGGCTACAGTCTTTGGAGTCTCAGAGTCAGACAGAAGTTAGCAACTGAGCATGCACAATGGTAAAATACTTAGCATTTTTTAACTTCATTTTTTGTATTTTTTTTATGAGAAGAGACTTTATTAATAATTTGGAATCAGAGTTTATTTTATTTTATTTTTAATATAAATTTATTTTAATTTAGGTTAATTAATTTAAATACTGTAAAATGCATTTAGATTTCAGCTTTTTTTATTTTTATTTTTTACTTTATTTTACTTTACAATACTCTATTGGCTTTGCCATACATTGACATGAATCCACCACAGGTGTACACGAGCTCCCAATCCTGAATCCCCCTCCCACCTCCCACCCCACAACGTCTCTCTGGATCATCTCCATGCACCAGCCCCAAGTATCCTGCATCCTGCATCTAACATAGACCAGCACCTCGTTTCTTACATGATAGTATACATGCTTCAATGCCATTCTCCCAAATCATCTCACCCTCTCCCTCTCACCCCAATGTTCATTGCAGCACTGTTTATAATAGCCAGGACATGGAAACAACCTAGATTTCAGCTTTTATTTAATAGATATATTTGACAATATGTCATTTTTATTATAAAATAGTACAAGTGCTTGACAAGCTGTAGTGTCTATGTAGAGATTGTTATAGAAGAGACCTTGGTTTTTCCAATAGTCATGTATGGATGTGAAAGTTGGACTATTAAGAAAGCTGAGTGCTGAAGAATTGATGCTTTTGAACTATGGTGTTGGAGAAGACTCTTGAGAGTCCCTTGAACTGCAAGAAGATCCAACCAGTCTATCCTAAAGGAAATCAGTCTTGAATATTCGTTGGAAGAACTGATGCTGAAGCTAAAACTCCAATACTTTGCTACCTGATGCGAAGAACTGACTCATTTTAAAAGATCCTGATGCTGGGAAAAACTGAAGGTGGGAGGAGAAGGGGACAACAGAGGATGAGATGGTTGGATAGCATCACTGACTCATGGGACATGAGTTTGACTAGACTCCGTGAGTTTGGGATGGACAGGGAGGCCTGGTGTAGTGTATCCATGGGGTTGCAAAGAGTCAGACATGACTAAGCAACTGAACTGAACTGAAATTTATAAATACACTTACTTTCACTGTATTTATGTTTACTAACATGAATCTTGTTGAAATTCAAGTATATGATTCATACTCTTAATAAGAAAGAGTTGAACAGTTTTGTTTTTTTTTAAATCTGGAATGTCACACTTATATCTTATGGTTTAATGTGAATTTCCTTGGTGGCTCAGACTGTTAGTAAAGGCTCTGGGAAAGACTCTGCCTGCAGTGTAGGAGACCTGGGGTTGGTGTTATAAAAATAACCCGAACTCTGTGACATCTATTGGTGTTGTGCTTCCATGTGATTGCTTTGCTGACACCTTGACATTTCCACTCTCAATATCCTATTGAGATACATTTGAGAGCATGAAATGATAATGGGCAAGGATTACGAATTGATTCCCATAATAGGTTTAGCTTGCATTTTAAAGTATGATGATACATCAGATGATGGGGGAAATGGTCTTTGTCACATGAAGCAGGCAGCCAGCCATGGAAGTGAATCCATCTGCAAATGTATGAGGTCATTGCAGAGGTTGTCTGTCTTTTAATTCCATTTTCTATAGCCTGTTATCATAAAAGCTCTGGCTCTCTGCTCTGTGTTGAAAAATTAAATGAATGTGTGTCCCACACAGAAGATGAAATACCGAGGTCTAATAGAGTCCCTTCAATGGAAGCTGGAAGAGAAAGAGCAGTGGCAGACAGTAGAGCCCTGCAATGCTCCAAAATTGGTGCTGGCCACACTTCTTTTTTAGTGCCCCCCAAAGCAACATTATATTATGGCCAAGCGGTGGGAGAGAAGGTCCTGAGAAACCTGTTTAGACCATGCCCTCTGAAATTTCTCAACATTATCTGAGAAAATGGAAGCGCTGTTTTTTGGCCTTTAAAAAAAAACAAAAAAAAACATTTTATTTTGTATTGGGCTACAGCCTGTGCAATGTCGTGGTAGATTCAGGTGAACAGCAGAGGGACTCAGCCACACATATATACATGTATCCATTCTCCCCCAACCTTCCCTCCCATCCAGGCTGCCACATAACATTGAACAGAGTTCCGTGTGCTATACAGTGGGTCCTTGTTATTTATCCATTTTAATTTTCATTTATAAATACAAGAACTCATGTCACTGTTGTTTGTGCTATACAGTGGGTCCTTGTTATTTATCCATTTTACTTTTCATTTATAAATACAAGAACTCATGTCACTGTTGTTTGTTTAGATATGGACATAGACCATCAACAACTGTTCCTTCTGCCAAAAAATTGTAGAAATGCTATGGTAGGTCAAACTTGACCCTACAATTAACTTCTTCACATGTATCCAATGAAGTACATTTTACCTTGTGGAATTTCATTAGGGAAACAGACTAACTTGGTGAGAATGTCATCGTTTGTTGAACATTGCTTGTTTGTACTTACTGTCCTTAAATTAAGTAATAAATGAGAAACATGAAAGTTTAAAATGCAGTATTAAATGAGAAATTCATGTCAAATATACTTTAAAAACCCTGTGTATTTGGAAATTAAATGTCCAGTTTTCAATGATGGGTGTATCTAAGAAGTCATGACAAGGACAATCAGAAAATATTTGTAACAGAACAAAAATGAAAAAAGAATTTATCAGAATTTGTTGCCTGCAGCTGCAGCTGCTCATTGAAACTAAATACAATATGGAATCTTGAATAATAAATGAAAGCAGATAATGGACATGATTTTTAGCATAAAATTTTGTGAAATTTGAGCAAAATCAGTATTCTAGTTAATAATATTGTATCATATGCCAATTCCCTGTTTTTGGTTTGTTTGTTTGTTTTTCAGCATAGTATTTATTTTCTTCTCTGCAGTCACCCTCCATGTTTTTTCAGTCTTCTAACTTTATTGAGGCTTTCAGTGGCTAAGTCAAAGATAGTCTTGGTAAATATTACATTGAACTTGAAAATATATGGGTTATTTTCAAATATCTTTAAATACTGATTTAAATAATCCCACAGTGATAAGAGAACAGACTCTGTATGATTTCTTTACCTTTAGATCCTGAATTTTGCACCTTGATTTTTGTCCCTGGATATGATCCAGTGTCTCCTGGTTATAGTCTATGGGAACTTGAATAAAATTCGTATCTTGCTATTGTGTGAAAATTGCATAAATCTTAATTATGTTGAATTGGTTCATGGTGGTTTTCAGGTAGACTGTACCCTTCTACTTTTCTGTATATTCATTTTATTAATTTTTGAGAGTTTGATATTAAAATTCCAACTAAAAGTCTTAACTATTCTACCTAAAAATAATTGTAATATATGGTGAAACTATATATAGCTTTGTTCTATATGTTCCAAATCTTATGTAAATGTGTTCTTATGCTTTCATAATTTAAAAAATTAAAAAGCGAGAAAAAAGCATTATTTACAAATTGTGATAATTCTAAGATGTCATATCACTTGATGCTCACAACTTGAAGCTTTAATCACATAAGTCCTAAAAGCTGACAGTTTCTTTAACACTTTTTCAAATAGTGAGAAACTTAAGAGTACCAGGTCATGATTGATTTAATGTGAAAATCCTTCATTAAATACGACTTCTTAAAAATTCAATATGAGAATAGGTGAAAGAAGTCTGTCTTCTCTTTCCAGAGTTATGCCAAGTGTACCATGAATGAGGAACTTTGATTTGTGGGGACAAGTTGTCTTATTGAAGCAGGGTCTCTTTGTTGGCTGGAAACAGAAGGAAGTGTTCTATCTTCAAAAAGGGCAACCAGAGAAAGATTACAGGATAAGTCATTTGGACAGTTGCCCAGTGCTGTAATCTATAAAGATTGTCAGAATATCATTGGAAGGCAATGATGCAGAAAGCATCTTACTTACCAGGATTACCCTAGAGGGAGAACATATTTTATAATTGAAGGGGATCCTTTAATAAGTCATTATTAGTATTGGGGTAAGTGAGAGAAGAGGGAGAGTGAGGATGGTAGGGAGTGAAGAGAAACCACCAAAATGATCACTTAGGAGCCTTCTATACAGAAGAGGTACAAGACATTTTTATTTCTCTCCCCAGACATGGGCCTTCCCTGGTGCTCAGATGGTAAAGAATCTGCCTACAAGGTGGGAGATTTGGGTTTGATTCCTGGGTTGGTAAGATCTCCTGGAGAAAGGAATGGCAACCCACTCCAGTATTCTGGGCTGGAGAATCCCATTGACAGAGGAGCCTGGACAGCTATAGTTCATGGGATTGCAAAGAGTTGGACATGACTGAGCGACTGACACTTTCACTTTACCAGACACACACACAAACACAACACATTGGTTAGTAATATTAGGAATTGGTACAGGCAGTTCTTTCCCATCATCCCTTCATTAATCGCTAAATAAACCTTAATAACCTTAAGCTCTGATCTAGATAACTATTAAAAACTACTTTAAAGATGATTCCCTTTGGGGGTTAAGCTCCAAGGCCACACCATCTTTTCCCCAAATTTAGACTTAGCTGATGGGCAGTTTCATCCAAAATCCATGAAATTTTCTTGCTTAACATAACAAATCTGATTTCTTGAAAAGTATTTTCATGATTAGAAATTATATACTTTTATTCTCAGCAGGAGTTACGCTAAATCCTTTAGGAAAAAACTTCTTTAATCATTACTGCAATCATAGGTGATGTATATATGTTAAGAATGTAACAAGATTTGAGCACAGTTCAAATCTGACCTAGAGTGGTTGGCACTTTGGCAGTTTCAATGTATCTTAGGAAATAGCCTTAATTTAGGTTCCATAACCCAGTTACAGTCTTCGCCACCTAGTGTATTAGGAAGAAATGTTTGTGTTGTTTTATTTTTAGCTATAACAATTAAGTAAAGAGGGGGGAAATATACTGAAATATCTCATAGAATCCATGTTACAGAAAGGACAGGACACATCTTCAGGAAGAGTCGTCAGGCCCAAGACTGACGTGTTGTTAGTTTCCTCTCTCCAGCAGTCACTGCTTCTCTTGTGTTCCTTTCATTGTCTTCTCTCTCTGAAAAATGGACTTCCTTTGTGCCATAGTTCTCATAATATAAATGCAGCCTGAAAGATTGCTGGTCTGGCTAGATTATAAACCGCTAAGTATAGAGCCTTGTTAAGTCCTCTTAAACTCTGAGTCTCAATTCTTTACACTAGATACTGGTGAAGATTCAGAGGAACTGGAAAAATTGTATACTGTTGGTGAGGATTTTAAAATGATACAGCCCCTCTCAAAATTAGTTTTGTAGTTTCTTATAAAACCAAATGTGCAGTCACGCATATGACCCAGTTCAGATCAACAGTTGCATACTTGGTCATGTGTTCCAGATAAATGAAAACTTATATACACATAAAACCTATAAAAGGCAAGAGGACTGATTTTTGTGGTGGTGAATATTTATACCTATAGAGATGACAGAATTGTAGAGAGTTTAATAAACACATACACAAATGAGAAGAAGCTAAACTGAGGAGATCTGAATAAGACAGGTAGTACCTATCAAAGACAATATCCTGGTTGTGAAACTGAGTAATGGTTTCTTAAAATGGTATCATTGGAGAAAATTAGGTAGTGTGTACATGGGATGTCTCTGTATTACTCCTTATATCTTTATGTCNCAGGTAGTACCTATCAAAGACAATATCCTGGTTGTGAAACTGAGTAATGGTTTCTTAAAATGGTATCATTGGAGAAAATTAGGTAGTGTGTACATGGGATGTCTCTGTATTACTCCTTATATCTTTATGTCAATCTTTAACAATCTCAATTAAAATCTCAACTTAAAATTGTAGATAACTAAATAGACTCATGAATCAATAAATGAGTTAATTTATAGCACATGTGACTTTATAATGACTTATGTCCTGCCTTGTTAGCTTGTTTTATTCATGACTTTTAGATTTCCTAAATACTTTCATGTCAGATACAGCAAAATAGTAAGGCAAGCATTATTCTAATGTCACTGGTATGGATTTAGTATATCTAACAGGTGACTTTAGTACTAAGTTTAAATTGCCAATTACTGACAGAAGGTTAAGTTAGAATTGTAGTTACTTTAATTTTTATAAATTTATTTCTTTTAATTGGAAGCTAATTACTTTACAATATTGTATTGGTTTTGCCATACATCAACATGGATCCAACATGGGTATACACATGTTCCCCATCCTGAACCCTCTTCCCTCCTCCCTCCCCGTACCATCCCTCTGGGTCATCCCAGTGCACCAGCCCCAAGCATCCTGTATCATGCATCGAACCTGGACTGGTGTTTAATTTCATATATGATATTATACGTTTCAATGCCATTCTTCCAAGTTATCCCACCCTCTCCCTCTCCCNGAGAAAATAATAGCAAATGAAGCAACTGACAAACAACTAATCTCAAAAATATACAAGCAACTTCTGCAGCTCAATTCCAAAAAATAAATGACCCAATCAAAAATGGGCCAAAGAACTAAACAGACATTTCTCCAAAGAAAATATAGAGATGGCTAACAAACACATGAAAAGATGCTCAGCATCACTCATTATCAGAGAAATGTAGTTACTTTAAAGTCACAATTTTTGGCAAACAATTCTGTCTTCAAATGCTTAATAATATTTTAATATTGTTGCCTCATCAATTAAAATATATATAGTTCATAATCTCTTATATAATATACTAGGAAGCCCTATTGCTCAAGCTCTTTGAGTAATGCTTACCTTATAAAAAACTTTTAAGATAAAAGCATTGGAAGTCATGCTGTTAGGGACATCTTGAGATGTTGCTCATATTATGGCATTTTTATACCTTTTACCTAAGAAGAATTTTATTATTCTCTGTCCAGAGTTCTCTGTAAACTCATTCCCATTTAAAAAACATCCTGTTAAAGCTTCAGGTTTCACATTAGTGTGGCTGCTTATGATGTTAAATTGTCAATCAGTGTACATATAGAACATAAACTGAAAACATAAAATAACTAGCTGAATCCCAAGTGCAATCAAAGAGCACATATCNCTCATTCCCATTTAAAAAACATCCTGTTAAAGCTTCAGGTTTCACATTAGTGTGGCTGCTTATGATGTTAAATTGTCAATCAGTGTACATATAGAACATAAACTGAAAACATAAAATAACTAGCTGAATCCCAAGTGCAATCAAAGAGCACATATCCTACTCTTTGATATCTTTTATTTTTAAAAAATCTACATAATATAAGCATACACATTAGGGCTAATCGTGTGAAGGACATTTCAGATAGTCTACAAATAAACCTCTTGATAATTCAGATCAACAGAAATGAGTAATTGACAATAGCATTTTGACATCTATCACTAAATACACATATGGCCTTGAAATCTTTATGATTCATTTTAAAGACATTATTTGAAAAATTACTTTATACTTTAAACTCCACCTGCTAAGATACACCAGATCTGATTCTAAGTATTTATTTTTCTTGCTTCTGTGAATGGATTTTACGTGCACTAAAGATGTGTAGGAAGTGAAGATCATGTTGCTATGTGGGTGGAATTTTTTGTGTGTTTTCCTCTTATTTTTATGTAACTTTAGAATTTTTGAGAATTACAGTCTTTCCAAGTAAAGCATTCATGAAAATGTTTGTGGGGTCCAGATTGTTGAAGTATGTATTATAATTACTCATATTTTACATTTTTTAGTAATGTCAGTAATTTTTAAATATCTAGCTCCAATTTTCTTTCCATGATATCTCATTTGTGTAAAGTACTTATTAAATTATGCAAAACTTAGTGAAAAGTTAATTTGAATAAAGTTAATATGAGTAAAGTCACATATTTAATATGGATACTGGGATGATTGGCTATTTAACTGCATTGCCTTAAGATTTGAGTTTCTTCTCCCCTAATCCAAATGATTATTTTTAACTCCTGAGAGTTAACCCAGAGAGTGTTATTTCTTGAGATAACACAAGATATGCTGGAGAAGGAAATGACAACCCACTCCAGTGTTCTTGCCTGGAGAATCCCAGGGATGGGGAACCTGGAGGGCTGCTGTCTATGGGGTCGCACAGAGTCGGACACGACTGAAGCGACTTAGCAGTAGCAGTAGTAGCATGCGTTGGGCACAAGGCATGCTGAGGAAGGAAAAATGCCTACAATCAGGCTTTAAACCTTGATGTATATTTGGATATGTGCATGAAAGGAGGATCAACAAAGCCATGACTGCCTCAAATAAAGCTAACAGATACATAGAGAGAAGGATAAACCAAATTAGAATCAGCTTATTGGAGGGACTTAAACTTTCATGTAATTAAGTTTAGCTTGAAGTAGCATTAAAACAAACTCCTGGCAGGAGGAATGATGTAATTCTGGAAACACAATGATTTCAGAAGTCTTCTGAATATATTTAAGTGTAAGAAACACTGAAAGTGAAAAGCTAGTACTGAAGTTTTACTGCTCATTATATTTGTGATGATTAAAGCCTTAAAAAAAAAAATAAAGCTGTGATGAGGGAATGATGGCAGCTTGGTGAACTGGTGTAGAGTGTAGAATGGAACCAATCTCAGAAGTTAAGGATATCCTAAGATACTGTTTCAAAAGAAACTTCATGAATCTAATGAAGTTATTGGCCTAATATTCTTTATATTATGTGTTGATTTTTTTTTTTAAACAAAGAGTAATGCATGCTGTAAGAACTTTCAGAGTAAAATGATTTTGTCAGTGCCATATGGAACAGAGCCATAGAGATAAACTCACATTAGAGCAACAGCACTATAAGGAGGTGCTTGAAGAACACAGGATAAAAAATGTAAGAGGAGTACTTTTTAAAAAATACATACATACATATATGTACACATACATACATATATTTAGGGTTGTTTGATAAAGAGTCCTTCCTCTTTTCACATGGTCAATTAAATGGAAAGAAATTAAAATGGTTTAGAAGGAAAAGAAGTAAATTTCAAACTAAGCTAAGGTAGAAGGCTAATACAATAATTTATATGATAACATAAGCAGACAGTGTCCATTTCTCAAGCAGGCTATACCCAAGATAACATTGACTTTCAGTTTTAATGGAGGTAATAGAAGTATATCTATTTTCACTGTGTGCNTACAATAATTTATATGATAACATAAGCAGACAGTGTCCATTTCTCAAGCAGGCTATACCCAAGATAACATTGACTTTCAGTTTTAATGGAGGTAATAGAAGTATATCTATTTTCACTGTGTGCTAGGCATTGTACTAGTCATCAGGAAAATATCAGGGATCAAAAAATCAGATATTTAGCTATCAGGCAGTGGGACCTTTTAACACCTGGGAGTGAAAACAAAACAAAACAAAACAAAACAGGAGTACAAATTGAATAAATGGATTATGTGGCAGAGGAGGTGAATAAATATCAGAGCATATGTCAGATACTGCTAGGTTTTGAGGGGTCATAATTTATCACTGCTTTTCTTTCCTTGTGAGTTACAAACCAACTGAAAATAATCATGGAGTCAAGCAGATGGAGAACAAAACTTTAGCTTTATTACTACTGAAACTGATTTGGAGGACATGACCTCTATATGTGATCCCAACCTGGCTTCCTAATATTTGTTCTCCTAGATGAACGTGTCCATCCCAAACTACAGACTTGCCCCCAGTAGGATTTCTGTAGGACTGGAGAACATAATAGAATGCACTATCCTGGACTTCCCTGGGGGCACAGTGGATAAGAATCCACCTATCAATGCAGGGAGACATGGGTTCACTCCCTGGACCAGGAGGATCCCACGTGCTGTGGAGCAACTAAGCCCGTGAGCCACAGCTGCTAAGCCTGTGCTCTAGAGCCTGGAGCCACAACTACTGAAGCCCCTGTGTCCTAAAGCCCGTGCTCCACAATGAGAAATCCATGCACTGCAACAAAGAGGTGCGCCCGATTGCCACAACTAGAGAGAAAGTCTGGGAGCAGCAACAAAGACCCAGCCCAACCAAAAAGAAAAAGAATGCACTATCCTAGCTAGGGGATGAGTCACATTTGCCCAGTTCTTTATCACTCACTTATCAATTTTATTACACTTGTCCTTTCTGGGTTAATCCATGTGAGAGAGCAAGGAGAAAGTTAGACTGGTCCTTTTAATGACTTTGCTGAAAACTGGTAGAACTAGAGAACTAGAAATGTGAACAAGGCTTACTTCAAACCTTCTTCAGTTGGATACATATAGGAAAAGCCTGGAAAACAGAGACCTGAGGCAGAAGAGCCAAATTAGAATAAATAAATAAATAACACATAAATAAATCCAATAAATAAATCCAAAGGTGTTCAGCAAGGGTCAACTGGTGGGAACAGTAATTCACTCAAAACATTGACTGAAATTTAATCTGAGCATAAGGCACATGACAATCTTTACAAGCAGAAATCATACCCCAGTAAAACTGTTGTTTTAAAGTTATAAGGAAAATCAATGTGATGATTTAGCATATAGAGAGTATCAATAGCAAAGGGGAAATGCTGAGGATACCCAGTGATTTTCTTCTGGGTAGAAAATACAGCATCTGCTACCAGGAGGTGTAAATACAGACAGGCAAGAGTTAAAGATGTGGAGAACAATATATCTGACAACCAGTGACAATAATAATAAAGTAACATGCCACTGGGACATTGATAAGCAACCCTTGGGGAAAATGGGTCAATCCTAGAGGAAATAACTTTGCTTTAGTCAATCCTAAAGGAAATAACTCCTGAATATTCAATGGAAGGACTGATGTTAAAGCTGAAACTCCAATACTCTGGCCACTGGATGTGAAAAACTGACTCATTGGAAAAGACCCTGATGCTGGAAAAGATTGAGGGCAGAAGAAGAAGGGGATAACAGAGGATGAGATGATTGAATGGTGTCACTGATGTGATAGACATGAGTTTGAGTAGGCTTCGGTAGTTGGTGATGGACAGGGAACCCTGGTGTGCTGCAGTCCATGGGATTGCAGTCAGACATGACTGTGTGACTGAACTGAACTGAATGCTGAGTTAAAACTTATACAGTTCTCTAAGTCTATGCACACATCCTAGAGTGCAAAGTCTGTCCACAGGAACATGGAAAGCAAGCATCCTGCCGAGCATAGAAATAAAAACATCCAACTGAGTATATACTACCAATAACAAATCAGTATTTAGGTGTACAGTTTTATTTCTCTGATTTATTTTATCATGTTTCTGTTGCAAAAGTGAGTTTGTGAGGCACTATAAAAATGAAAATAAAATCTTAAATTCAATTCCTATGTGTGGTAGGAAGAATTCTGAAAGTGATACCTCAAGATTCCCATCCTGTGTTTATTCAATCAAATACGAGTCTATGTACTTATGTACTGCTGGGAAAGGATTTTGCAGATGAAATTAGGAGAACATATCAACTGACCTTAAATAAGTAGATTATCCTGGATCCAGTATAATCACACTGACCTTTAAGAGCAGCAGAGGAAGATAAAAATATCAGAGAGATGCAACAGAAAAGGAAGACAGAGAAGAGATTTGGCACAAGGAGAGGTCAGAGATTCAAACTTGAAAAGATTCAACCTTACTTGCTGGCATGGAAGTTGGAAGAAAGGAACCAAAGCCAAGGAATGCAGGTGGCATCCATAAGAAGACAACAACCCTGGGCAGAAAGCCAGAAAGAAAATGAAAAGTTAGTCCACAACTGCGTAGAACTGAATTCTGTGAACAGCCATAGAACCTCCAGAATGGAGCATAGGCTTGAGAGTACCTTGACTTTGGACTCATGTCAAAATCCAAATCTTTTCTGTTTTGCTAATATTTCTGAAGCACAGACACTGTGAGATCATACATGAGTGCTAGTTAAGCCCCTAAGTTAGTAGTCATTTGTTACTAATAGCATCAATACATTGTACAAATACACTTAGAATATTCTCTTAGGTGGGATCTATGTGTGCTTACAAACATGATAAGTATACTGAACCAAGAGTAGTTCATGTGCAGAAATTGAAAGGGTAGTAATAACAGAGTTATTTCTTACTTTAGAAGTGTCCAACAAATTATACTTTCAGAAAGCCCTCTTGGAGTTCCAGTTCACTACTGTCTCGATTTTCAAATTGTGGATTTGCATTTTGGAAGAATATTCAGGGGCTAGATGTTGTGTGAAAATCAACTGAATATGTGGCCCAACCCTAGTCTGTAGATTGGCTGCCCTGATGCATTGCCCACTCACTGCATCACTTAGTTTGTGTTTAGAAGAAGGACACAAAATTATCTTAATTCTACCTAAACTATCTAGTGTAGTTTTAAAGATAAAGATATTTCCAGAGGTTTAAGGGAAAATTCAAAAAACAATGAATCACTGTAAGAATCATGTTGGGTGTTGTTTTTATGAACTAAGTTATAATTTACTTGCCTTTCCCAGACATACTCCAGCCTGTCAGTATTTCAAAATTGGGGAGCATTAGATTCATTGATGTGTAAGGAAAGACCTTTATAGGAAAGACCTTTATAGGCAAGACCTTTATAGGAAATCTGTGTTTGATAGCATATACCATAAACTTTTAAAGAGTGGGGTTGCACAGGACCTTTGTAGTTTCTGTTAAAAACTACTTGTTATAGTTGAGCCATGGAAACATAAAGATTGTAAGTGGTTTGCCCCAAATCAGTATCATGATGGTTTCCTTTTTGATGTTTTTGCCACTATAATCGCCGCTAAATTGGACTACATGGTCTCTTAAAAAAGATAACATCATTTATTTGAATAGTTCATAAGCAAATCATGCCTATTTGCAAATAGCAACTGTGAGAAGATGAGAATTTGTAAATAGTAGCCTCTAAATGGAAGACCTGTTAGCATATATCTGTAGATTTTAATTCTGTAACTTGGTCCTGCTGGGAACCAAAAAAAAAAATGACTTCTTTAGAGGACATAGAGAAGAGGACACTTTTACTGCTTCCCAAGGAGGTAGCAGATAGCAGCTGTTCTATTCACTGGAATCAAGTGAAGTGTAGTCACTCAGTCATGTCCAACTCTTTGCAACCCCATGGACTATATAGAATGCCAGGCTTCTCCATCCGTGGAATTTTCCAGGGAAGACTACTGGAGTGGGTTGCCATTTCCTTCTCCAGGGGATCTTCCCAACCCAGGGATAGAACCTGGGCTTCTCACATTACAGACAGATTCATTACTGTCTGAGGCACCAGGAAGTGGTTAGGTTAATGGTCATAGTAAGCAGAATAATGACCATTCCCACCTCAAGAGATATCTCTGTCCTTGGAGCCTATGAATATGTTAAGCTACATGGCAAAGGGAAAATGAAGATGGAATTTAGGTTGCTAATCAGCTGACATTAAAATAGAAAGATTATCCTCGATGATAATTGGGGATGCCTGATATAATCGCTGTGCATGCATGCTAAGTCTCTTCAGTCATGTCTCACTCTTTGCGACCCCAGGACGGTAGCCTGCCAGACTCCTCTGTCCATGGGATTCTCCAGGCAAGAATACTGGAGTGGGTTGCCATGCTCTCCTCTAGGGGATCTCCCTGACCCAGTGATCAAACCTGAGTCTCTTATGTCTCTTGCATTGACAGACAGGTTCTTTACCACTAGCACCACCTTGGAAGTCTGATATGATCATTAGGATCCTTAAATTAGTCAGCAGGAGATGTGATCACAGAAGAAAGGCAGGAAGACACAGGACTCCCTATATATCTCAAAATAAAATATGCATAGTAGTTATCTTCTCATCTTGTTGAAATGTAAGTACTGATATACATAGTCTGAAGTGAAGTGTTAGATTTTGCTTCTATATTTGTAATAAAATGCTGGTCCNGATCACAGAAGAAAGGCAGGAAGACACACATTTTTGCTGGCTCTGAAAATGAAGGAAGAAGTGGAAAAGGTAATAAAATGGATTCTCCCCTAGAGCTTTCAGAAACACAATCCTTTAGCCCAGTAAGACCTGCGTCAGGCTTCCCAGGTGGCTCAGTGGTAAGGAAACTGCCTACCAATGCAGGAGACATGAGTTCAATCCCTGGGTCAGGAAGATGCCCTGGAGAAGTAAATGGTAACCCATTCCTGTATTCCTGCCTGGGAAATCCTGTGGATGAGGAGCCTGGTGGTCGACACTCCGTGGGGTTGCGAAAGAGTGGAACACGACTTAGCTACTAAACAAGAACAGTAAGGCCTGTATCAGAAATCTTACTTACAGACAGTAAATTCATCTTGTTTAAAACCACTACATTTGTGATAATTTCCTATGGCAGCAAATAAAAATCTAATATAAAAGTGAGTAACTTCATGTTATAAATTTTGTTCTACTCAATTTAAAATATTTGTTCTAGTCCCTTTAAACAACTTTACTTCTTATCATATGATTTCATATGATTTTATCCTTTCTTTGATTCTATTCTACTCTAGCTCCCAAATCCACTTCCGTTCAATGTTCAGTTCAATTAAGTCACTCAGTTGTGTCCAACTGTTTGCGACCCCATGGACTGCAGCACTCCAGCCCTCCCTGTCCATCACCAACTCCCGGTGTTCACTTAGACTCATGTCCATTGAGTCGGTGATGTCATCCAACCATCTCATTCCTTTGAAATAACTCCCTATATATCTCAAAATAAAATATGCATAGTAGTTATCTTCTCATCTTGTTGAAATGTAAGTACTGATATACATAGTCTGAAGTGAAGTGTTAGATTTTGCTTCTATATTTGTAATAAAATGCTGGTCCATCATTCTTTGATACTCAGGGTTAATGTGTTTGCTGTAGGTGAACTACCTTCAACCTGCCAGTTGAGTCTTAACAGAATTATCTCTAAAATTTATAAAGAACTGGGTAATTTTTTATTTCAGCTATAAGCTCTAACTTCCATATTGAGAAAAGAAATGCATTTTGAGTGGTTAAATAATACTGTCAGGTCTGTGTTGCTCAAGAGAATCTCAAAAGCATTATACCACCAAGTACCCACAGTATATTTTTGTTGTTATTTAATTGCTTAGTGTCCAAATCTTTTGAGACACCATGGACTGTAACCCGCCAGGCTTCTCTGTCCATGGGATTTCCCAGGTAAGAATACTGGAGTGGGTTGCCACGAAGCCAACCCATAGGATATACTAAGGGGAAAAAACTTTGAATTCTTTTTTGAATTGTTTATAAAATAAATCCTTTTCGAAATTTGTGATTATACCTTAGAGATATGGCTTCCCAGGTGGCATAGTGGCAAAGAATCCAGCTGCCAACACAGGAGATGCAAGAAACATGGGTTTGATCTCTGGGTTGGAAAGATCCTCTGAATATAGGAAATAGCTACTGACTCCAGTATTCTTGTGTGAGAAATCCCATGGACTGAGGAGTCTGACAGGCTGCAGCCCATGGGGTCACAAAGAGTCAGATAGGACTAAGTACACAGACACACTTTACAGATATGTACTGAAACATGACATTTCTCTTGCATTGTACCCTTTTCACTTAACTTGCTCTCCAGAATTCAGTACAGATTACAAAAACCAACTGGTGTGTTTGCTATTATGACTAAGTGCAAAGATCACCACTTCCCTTTCAAAGTCAGCATTCATCTTCACACATAGTCTTTATCTCAAAGGAGAGCTATAGTTAGATGGTGGTGAAAGAAACAGTAACTTCCCAGTAATTTCAAGAGATGATCTAAATGGACCAGTGTAAATCACATCAAGGTTTCTAATCATCAAGGGGTTTTAAAAACCAGTATTTAAGCCTCCTCCCAGACCAACTCAAGTGGAATCTCTGACAGTAAGCTATTTTTTTTAAAAGAAAAAGTTCTCCAGGTGATTATTCAATGCAAAAAAAATTATCTGTAAGACACTGCCTGTATATCATACTCAGATGGTGAAACTCTAATGACCACAACCAATGAAATAAACAATGGTATCATAAATTTTGGAGCTCACGTATTATTTGAGGAAATAGAACAAGATAAGTCTCTCAGAGCTGACTCGCTTTTTTCAATGGCTACTAAAATAGCAGGAGGAANAAGGTCTTGTAGCTCTTCATAGAATCATTTAACTTCAGCTTCTTCAGCATTACTGGTTCGAGCATAGACTTGGATTACCGTGATATTGAATGTTTTGCCTTGGAAACGAACAGAGATCTTTCTGTCGTTTTTCAGATTGCATCCAAGTACTGCATTTCAGACTCTTTTGACTATGATGGCTACTCCATTTTTTCTAAGGGATTCCTGTCCTCAGTAGTAGATATATGGTCATCTGAGTTAAAATCACCCATTCCAGTCCATTTCAGTTTGCTGATTCCTATATATCTATGTTCCCTCTTGCCATCTCTGATTTGACCATTTCCAATTTGCCTTGCTTCTTGGACCTAGCATTCCAGGTTCCTATGCAATATTGCTCTTAGAGCATCAAACCTTGCTTCCATCACCAGTCACATCCACAACTGGTTGTTGTTGTTGCTTTGGCTCTGTCTCTTCATTCTTTCTGGAGTTATTTCTCCACTGATCTCCAGTAGAATATGGGGCACCTACAGACCTGGCGAGTTCATCTTTCAGTCAAACTTTAAAACCAGATTAAATTCTTCNTCACCAGTCACATCCACAACTGGTTGTTGTTGTTGCTTTGGCTCTGTCTCTTCATTCTTTCTGGAGTTATTTCTCCACTGATCTCTAGTAGAATATGGGGCACCTACTGACCTGGCGAGTTCATCTTTCAGTCAAACTTTAAAACCAGATTAAATTCTTCACCCTAATTAAATTAATAAAGTTTTAAGATATCCTTCTAGATAGATGCTATGGTCCATCATACCTTTTCGTGATTTAACTTAATTGACCTTTCACTGTACATAATATACATATATACATAATCATGTGCACTGTTAGCTCTCATACTATTCACTAAATTGCCTTGTTTAGACCATTTTCTTTTCAGTCACCTTTATATAACCTCATGCATAATTTTTTTTGATTATTTAATAAACAATATATAAAATGAGTTAGCAAATTATAAAGCTATGTATGCAGTAAAGACAGATTCAGTACATTTGCTAGTTTAAAATTTCTTTTATTGTTCTCACTTTTTTCATCTTAGATCAATGAAAACTATTAGACATGATCAATATTTCACTGTTAAATTAAGATCATCAAGATCATCTCTAAAACGATACACTTATTTTCTCCTCTGTCAGCCAATATCTCAATTTTAGACATAAAAAGGAAATGGTGAAGAATTGGAGAGAATAATATTGTCCTTCTCTTTCTCAAATCAAGCATACATGTCTTCAGCTGGCCAACCTAAAGAGGACAGGTATTATATTTTTGTGAGCCATGCAGTGCTTTTAAAGAATTTATGAAACAGGAAAACATACAGTTTGAATTAATGTGCCATGCAATGTTGTATGATATATAGCAAATTGTGCCATTACCTTGGAAATAGCATTGCTTTGAAAGTTCCTTTCAGACTACAGTTTGAGTGAAGCATTGTGTTTGAGAGGAAAAATAGTTTTATTAATAAGATTCAGAAGCCAATGCTTTAATCTCAAAACACTGCCAAACTAAATACAATGTAAATAGAGATAAAGTGACAAGCTTAAGGAGAATAAAGCATAATCTAGAAATGAAAATAAGTCAGAGAAAGCATTTGCAGTCATCACATTTCAAACACAATTGGAGGGATCTGAAATATAATCCATGAGAATGAGAAAGCAATCACTGAACACAGTACATGACAGGGTTGGAGAAGTGACAGGTTCAGAGCTCCCTAGAACATCTATTATCAGAGTAGTTCTGTAAGTTCTTTTCTTATGAAGCCACTGACACTGAGTTTTCAATCCAGGCACAAAAATGTGCAACAATTTGAGAGTCAGCCCAGAAAGTCAAAGACAGAATTCCCCTGCCCATGGGTGTTATCAAATACTGCAAATCCTTTAAAGACATGAGGGTGGGTTTTCACATTTGTATTCATCTGTGAATAGGAAATGAATTTCTCCAAAAGAGAAAAGTAATCCTACTCACTGTGACTGGCATAGAATGACCCCTTCCTATTCAACTTCAGATTTTACTGTGCTTAAGATAACTTAGTTGTACCTGCAATATATAATATTTAAACATATTCTTGGCAGACTATAAACAAATATTTAGATATTGTTCTTTTATTGTTAATATTTTTTAAATGTACTTCACCAAGAAACTACTGCAAATAGTTTATTGTACAAATACATGGAGTATTTGAAGAAACATGTATAAATATGTGCTAAATATGTTTTAGAGGTCATATGTAATTTTATATATTGTATATATCGCTAGTGGTAAAGTACCTGTATGCCAGGGTGGGAGACTTAAGAGATGCTGGGGACACAGGAGGTTCGATCCTTCAATCAGGAAGGTCCTCTGGAGAATGAAACAGAGATTCTTGCCTGAAGAATCTCATGGTAGAGGAGCCTAGCAGGCTACAGTCCATAGGCTCACAAAGAGTTGGACACGACTGAAGAGACTTAGCACAGCACATGTAGCTTTACTCGTAAAATTTACTTAACAGCCCTCATTTTATGTTTTAATTAAATCCCCAAAGTGAAAATAAGGTTAGCATTTATACAGATACAGCATTTAGAAAAGTTCTATATTTATAATATGAATAGTAGGCAAAGACTGAACCTGGAAAAACACCCTTATCTTGAGAAGCTTCTTGGAAAATTAATAAATTTTAATCATAATATGAAAATATTATCAATAATTTAATTTATCTTAAAGACATTTAAAGTGATTAAAGCTGATGATGAAATAGAAAGTTCCTTGCTTATTATCTTTAAATTAAAATGATTGTACACCTGTGGTGGATTCATGTCAATGTATGGCAAAGCCAACAGAGTATTGTAAAGTAAAATTTAAAAAATAAATTAAAAAAATAAAATGATAGGAAAATAAAAATATCTTTATCAATTATGATAGAAATATAAGAACTCTAGTTCATTATTATAGTGGCATCTATGAAAGGCCAGCTCCTTTACACAAGAAGGTAAAGTATTTAAACAATTCTGGAAATTACTTACAGTAATCAAAAGTCCTGGAGTTTCAGCTTCAGCGTCATTCCCTCCAAAGAAATCCCAGGGCTGATCTCCTTCACAATGGACCAGTTGGATCTCCTTGCAGTACAAGGGACTCTCAAGAGTCTTCTCCAACCACAGTTTAAAAGCATCAATTCTTCAGCACTCAGCTTTCTTCACAGTCCAACTCTCACATCCATACATGACTACTGGAAAAACCATAGCCTTGACTAGATGGACCTTTGTTGGCAAAGTAATGTCTCTGTTTATAAATTTGCTATCTAGGTTTGTCATAGCTTGTCTTTTAATTTCATGGCTGCAATCACCATCTGCAGTGATTTTGGAGCCCAAAAAAATAAAGTCTGACACTGTTTCCACTGTTTCCCCATCTATTTCCCATGAAGTGATGGGACCAGATGCCATGATCTTAGTTTTCTGAATGTTGAGCTTTAAGCAAACTTTTTCAGTCTCCTCTTTCACTTTCATCAAGAGACTTTTTAGTTCCTCTTCACTTTCTGCCATAAGGGTGGTGTCATCTGCATCTCTGAGGTTATTGATATTTCTGCTAGCAATCTTGATTCCAACCTGTGATTCTTTCAGCCCAGTGTTTCTCATGATGTACTCTGCATAGAAGTTAAATAAGCAGGGTGACAATATACAGCCTTGACGTACACCTTTTCCTATTTGGAACCAGTCTGTTGTTCCATGTCCAGTTCTAACTGTTGCTCCTGACCTGCATATAGATTTCTCAAGAGGCAGGTCAGCTGGTTTGGTATTCCCATCTCTTTCAGAATTTTCCACAGTTTATTGTGATCCACACAGTCAAAAAGAGGCGGTGGCTCCCTGGGGCATGGTATTGAGAAGGATCCTGAGGCTGAGTGTAGTCTTCTTGGGAGCGATACTGTCTCAATGCCGGCTTTCACTGGTGGTGATGGAGGTGGTGTGTGAGTGTGTGGTGTGGGGCTCTTGGTGGGGTGTAGACTTGGTCCAGTGTCTGAACCCCCTCTGGCTACAGAGTAGAGGGCCCTGGGCATGCTGTGCAGAGAGTGGGGATGGAGCTGTGACCCGTGAGCGCGGCCACCACCAACACCTCCCTTGCTCAGGTTCTTTCTTCTTATGCCTGTTAGTGCAAGCAAGAGGGCTTGGCTTTGAAATCCTGACTCTCCCTTTCCAGCAGGAGACTTCCAGTGACTGTTTTGTGTTTTTTGTTTTAGACTTCCTCCCTTTTGCAATAAGTCTGTGACCTATTTTTGCCCAGAGTTCTGCTCTCTAGGTAAAGACAAGCTCTTTGGGTTAATCAGATTAAACACTTCTTATCTGTTTCCTATTAATCTGTCTCAGCTCCCAGATGACAGACCTAATGAAATGTCCATGTGCCTAGAAGGTCATTGGGTCTGGGCTGTGAAGATCGACTTGTTTACTCTCTTCACTCTCTCTGGGGGCTGCCTGCCTCTAAGATGCCTTATGGTCACGTAGTAATCGACAGATATGCCCCCCTCACCACCCAAAATTAAAAAGGAAGAAGGGATATGTGAAGGAGGTGAAACATACCACCAGGTGAGTCAAACAACATATCTGTCATAAATACTATAGACTTTGAGGAACAACCCATGTGAAGGATCAGCAAGGATTTGTTGCCCAAAATTAAAATAACGACAAGAGATTAAAGAATTGCTCTACCACCTTCAGACACACGAGTAAACATACATGCGGTGGTGAATAAAGAAAAGGAGACACAAACCTATGAGAGAACACAGGAACCTTCCAGATGCAGCTGGAAACTCAGGTCAGCTGTGGAAGTTAAGAGGCGTCCAGAGAGGAAATATGGTTGTGGGCAAATGTGAATTGAAGCCCAGGCAAGAAAAGCAGATGTATCAGGGTCTCTTATGCAGCTGTTTCATCTTTGTGCTCTCTACTGCCCTCCCAAGACTTTTCCTTTTTTAAATGATTAATTCGTTGCCTCTGTAGGACTGTGTTACCTCTCCTCTCTAAGGATCTCTGGATGTTGGATGATAGAATTTGAATATTGCCTTGTAACCATTACCTTGTGTTTGTTTGCCNTTTCAGCCCAGTGTTTCTCATGATGTACTCTGCATAGAAGTTAAATAAGCAGGGTGACAATATACAGCCTTGACGTACACCTTTTCCTATTTGGAACCAGTCTGTTGTTCCATGTCCAGTTCTAACTGTTGCTCCTGACCTGCATATAGATTTCTCAAGAGGCAGGTCAGCTGGTTTGGTATTCCCATCTCTTTCAGAATTTTCCACAGTTTATTGTGATCCACACAGTCAAAAGCTTTGACATAGTCAAAGATGCTGAAGCTGAAACTCCAGTACTTTCACCACCTCATGAGAAGAATTGATTCATTGGAAAAGACTCTGATGCTGGGAGGGATTGGGGGCAGGAGGAGAAGGGGATGACAGAGGATGAGATGGCTGGATTGCATCACTGACTCGATAGACATGAGTCTGAGGGAACTCCAGCAGTTGGTGATGGACAGGGAGGCCTGGCGTGCTGCAATTCATGGGGTTGGAAAGAGTCGGACATGACTGACTGAACTGAACTGAATCTTACATGCATTACTTATTCTGAAGTTGATGAAATTCACATTTACGAATGTTTATAAAGTCACTCGTGCTCACATTGTAAGTTAAAGTCATAGTGGACCTTTTTTTTACTTTAGTGTCCTAGTTAACTATAATGATTTCTAACAATCTGTTATTACAAGTGTCAGAATACTTAATGCACATTATAACACTGATACTAACAGCAACTCCACTTATTTTCTTTAAAATACCTTTTTGTAATATATTCTGTTTAATTTTTAATTTTTTGCCATAAATTCATTTAAAATTAAAATTATAAAATATATAGCAAATGAAATTGAAGTGAATCTCCAATATGGTTAGCTTGTAAAACAATATTCCAATGTTGATTCCTGATTAGGTCAAAGCATTTAATAATTTATAGGGATACATTCATAGTGACATTTAATATACCTTTAGTTTAAGATTTTCTAATAGGCTACACAGAGAGAAACTGAGAAACAGGTGTCCATAAGACATGTTAATATACCTGGCCTAGGGCTCCAAAATCACTGCAGATGGTGATTGCAGCCATGAAATTAAAAGACGTTTACTCCTTGGAAGGAAAATTATGACCAACCTAGTTAGCATATTGAAAACCAGAGACATTACTTTGCCAACAAAGATCCATCTAGTCAAGGCTATGGTTTTTCCAGTAGTCATGTATGGATGTGATTGTTGGACTGTGAAGAAAGCTGAGC
This sequence comes from Neotragus pygmaeus, assembly GCA_006410875.1. NCBI lineage: Eukaryota > Metazoa > Chordata > Mammalia > Artiodactyla > Bovidae > Neotragus > Neotragus pygmaeus. The sequence continues at coordinate 53,927 of SJYV01032100.1, read as the reverse complement.
ACCGAAGAATCGATGCTTTTGAAATGTGGTGTTGGAAAAGACTCTCGAGAGTCCCTTGAACTGCAAGGAGATCCAACCAGTCCATTCTGAAGATCAGTCCTAGATGTTCTTTGGAAGGAATGATGCTAAAGCCGAAACTCCAGTACTTTGGCCACCTCATGCGAAGAATTGATTCATTGGAAAAGACTCTGATGCTGGGAGGGATTGAGGG
>SJYV01032100.1:29501-53648 GCA_006410875.1 Neotragus pygmaeus | reverse complement strand
AGTACTTTGGCCACCTCATGCGAAGAGTTGATTCATTGGAAAAGACTCTGATGCTGGGAGGGATTGAGGGCAGGAGGAGAAGGGGACAACAGAGGGTGAGATGGCTGGATGGCATCACTGACTTGATGGACATGAATCTGAATGAACTCTGGGAGTTGGTGATGGACAGGAAAGCTTGGCGTGCTGCGATTCATGGGGTCACAAAGAGTCAGACACGACTGAGTGACTGAACTGAACTGAAGGCTTAATACTTTGTAAATACAGTTTAGAATAACACACTTAGAAATTCCAAATATAACTTTAACTTCAAAGTTCAAGAAGTAAGAGAACATGAGAATTTTATGAAAGGAAGTTTTGCTAACTAAATACTACCCGGTATAAAGTATATTGGAGAAGGCAATGGCACACCACTTCAGTACTCTTGCCTGGAAAATCCCATTGACGGAGGAGCCTTGTAGGCTGCAGTCCCTAGGGTCGCAAAGAATCAGACACAACCAAACGACTTCACTTTCACTTTTCACTTTCATGCATTGGAGAAGGAAATGGCAACCCACTCCAATGTTGTTGCCTTGAGAACCTCAGGGACAGAGGAGCCTTGTGGGCTGCCATCTATGGGGTCACACAGAGTTGTACACGATTGAAGTGACTTAGCAGTAGCAGCAGGATACTGTATGTATTCCAGAAATAAAGATATATAAAACTCCATTTAACCTTGAGAATAACAAGAAAGAAATGCCCTGATGAACTTACTGTGAGTTTGCGTAGGACCATCTGGACATATCTATTTTTGTGATTGTAATTCAGAAATAAAAGCCTGCTCAAAGACAAAATAAAATGTATATTTGAAAAAAATAAACCATAGAACATTTGGAACTCTGAAAACTATAGTTCAATCACTTTAGAAAAGACAGTCTCATAATTCAGCCTTAGAACTATAGTTTTTTGTCAGATAGATTTGGAATTTTCATATGAATTCACAAACCCTAGAACATCCTTTATCCATTGCAATGATAGTTCTTAAAAATAACTTTGCACTTTCTATCCAGAATAAACTATCCAATGACATCTTTATCTTTTATACCCAAAACTTTAGAAAATTTCCAAGTAATATATTGCCACCCTAGCCAGCCAGTGGCTGAAAGAGCTCTCTGCTTGGCTGTCAGTTATACAGGCCTTGCCCTTCAGAAGTCACCTTGGACAGAGGAAATCAACAGGAGGTAAAGCACAGATCATGTTGTGCTCCCTAACTTAGGACAAGGGTCAGGACCACATCAAACTGTGCAAATGTTTGTATTAGGCTGGTGCAAAATAATTACATGAGGTTCTTAAGGCAAGAATACTGAAGTGGTTTGCAATCCCCTTCTCCAATGGACCACATTTAATCAGAACTNTTTTGGTTACTTCATCTGTATATCTTTTAAAATATTTTTAAAACAATTCTCTATCCTTTTCTGTCTCTCTCATTCCCTCTGTCTCTGTCTCTGTTATTTGTTCATTAATGACTTTGAAAGTGAAAGTTGCTTAGTCGTGTCCAACTTTTTGGGATACCATAGACTATAGCCCATGGAATTCTGAAGGCCACAATGCTGGCATCAGTCATTGGTCCCTTCTCCAGGGGATCTCCGCAACTGAGGCAATAAACCAAGGTCTCCAGCATTGCAGGCAGATTCTTTACAATATGACCCATCAGGAAAGCCCAATAATACTGGAGTGGGTAACCTATCCCTTCTCCAGCGGATCTTCCTGACCCAGGAATTGAACTGGGGTCTCCTGCATTGCAGGCGGATTCTTTACCAGCTAAGCTATCTACTAGATCATGAAATCAAGACTGAAACCTAAAGATATTTAAGAGCCACTGAATCACAATGTCTTTTGATCCTAAACATAAAAATATTATTCTGTGATATTTCTTCTTTCCCAGCTATTCCTTTCTTTCCAACTGTCCCTTCATCTCACTCTTGAAAAATATACCAAATTTGTCTTATTCATCCTTGTAAAATATTTGTTGCAGTTATGGTGCTATGGGTGCTTCCATGATGGCCAGATAGTAAAGAATCTGCCTATAATACAGGAGACCAGGCTTCAATCCCTGGGTCAGTAAGATCCCCTGGAGAAGGAAATGGTTACCTGCTCCAGTATTCTTGGCTGGAGAATTTCATGGACAGAGAAGCTTGGTGGGCTACAATCCATGGGGTCGCAGAGTCAGACATGACTGAGCAGCTAACACTTTTTATGATACTTTGCTATAATCTATCTTTAATAATTTTATCACAATTGAAATTTATTATACTCTAAAGCATTTCCAAGTGATGTCAGAACGAGAAAATAAGAAAATCACAGCTTCAATGAAAACTTTGTTTGGAGGGGTGAACATACATAGTGCATATAATGTATTTAGCTTTTGGTTCAATTACATTCCTGTTATGACTTGTGAAGATCAGAGCCATGGACAGGGCATGCTTCCAAACTTTATGTGCATAGTTGTAGGTGAACAGAAAACATTTCATTACAACAAAAGAAATGAGAGAGAGGGGTGGTAATAATTTGTGCAATTATAGAATAATTTTTGAAGACATTACTCTAATGTGTTCTGGATGTTAAAATTTTGACACACTCACAAAATTGCCAAGCAGTTATGAATGATGGCAAGAGAAGTGACTGGAAATTAATCATTGCTAAAAACCTAGAAGTGCTATATTGGTAAGTACTAAGAAAAATGTAAAAGTACAATGCTAAGAGTACCTGGTTCCTTAACTTTTGCAGCTATAGAGCTGATTTAGTAGATTACGGGGTAGTAAATTTAACAGAACTTTTCATAAAAAAGAGATGTTCATGGAACATCCAAAGTATTGCTTAATAAATTGATCTACTTTATAATTTATGTTCTCTCCTTTATGATTTAATGGGCAAAGTTCTTTCCTTTATGATTTAATGGGCAAAGTTCTAACAAAAAACTTACAAGAATATATGTATCATTAGCATCTACTTCCTGGGAAAACAGTTTGAGCTATGTGCTTTTGGAGAAAATAGCAGACTATAAAATAAAGTATATGTGCCAAAGACTTGGATTATTTTTACTGTGATGCTATACTATAGCATGAATGTGTATTATTATGAACTATTACTAATTAATAACTATCTACTTTACAATATGCATATTTTATGCATATTTTCATGGCTTAACTATTGCTATTATTAAAAGAGCAAAATTTAGGAGAATATTTGCTTAACACATGTTGTTTCTGAAAACATTTCTAAAAACATTTATCCACTGAAGTCAGTCTCATATAGAATTGTTTTGATTGAGGAATTATCAAGAAAATATACCATTTATTGATATTATGAGATTCATATTGTTTTCAACCAAAATGGTATCTATATCTTTGCATGCTTCTTTTCCATCCATTAGTGAGTGAAGACTTCAAAAAACAAAGAAACACAAAATAGAACCAGAAAAAAAAAAAAAAAGCTACTGTCTATTGCTTTAAGTATCTAACCTTATTGGGAGGGATATAATTAACATTTAGCATCTTCATAAGCATTTTAAATGTATTTCTATGCCTACATAAACAACATAGACTGAGTGCAGTGATGACTGTTCTTATATTGCTATGAAAACCAGCTTTGTTCATTTGTTCACTTGAAATTGACTGTTCCTCTCAGAGCTTTCAATTTTTAAGCTTCTTCAGGAATGTTCTTGTTGTAAAGTCGTGTCCAACTCTGCAACTGCATGGACTGCAGCAGGCTTCTCTGTCCTTCACTGTCTCTCAGAGTTTGCTTAAACTCACGTCCATTGAGTCAGTAGTGCCATCCAACCATCTTATCCTCTGTAACCCCCTTCTCCTCTGCCCACAATCTCTCAACATCAGAGTTTCATCCAGTGAGTCAGCTCTTCACATCAGGTGGCCAAAGGATTGGAACTTCAGATTTAGCATCAGTCTTTCCGATGAATATTCAGGGTTGACTTCCTTTAGAATTGACTGGTTTGATCTCCTTGATACCCAAGGGACTCCAAAATACCACTGTGGATATCTACTTCATTCTTACTATATGCTTAAACTTAAAGATAATTGTATAGATTTCAATTGTATCGTTTTCAATTATTTCACCACTTTCCTTGCACTAAATTCTATGATGCTACTTGATTCATGGGCTTTCCCGATGGTGGTAGTGGTGAAGAATCCACCTGCCAGTGAAGGAGACACAGGTTCAGTTTAATACTTGGATCAGGAAAATCCTGACTATAAAGAAAGCTAAGCACTGAAGAACTGATGCTTTTGAATTGTGGTGTTGGAGAAGACTCTTGAGAGTCCCTTGGACTGCAAGGAGATCCAACCAATCCATCCTAAAGGAAATCAGTCTTGAATATTCATTGGAAGAACTGATGTTGAAGCTGAAACTCCAAAAGTTTGGCCATCAGATGTGAAGAACTGACTCATTTTAAAAGACCTGATGCTGGGAAATATTGAAGGCAGGAGGAGAAGGGGACGCCAGAGGATGAGATGGCTGGATGGTGTCACTAACGTGATGGACATGAATTTGAGTAGCCTTCGGGAGTTGGTTATGGACAGGAAACCCTAGTGTGCTGAAGTCTGTGGGGTCACAAAGAATCAGACACGACTGTGCTACTGAACTGAACTGATACTGTACCCTATCAGGCTCCTCGGTCCATGGAATTCTCCAGACAAGAATATGGTAGTAAGTTGCCATTCCCTTCTCCAGAGATCTTTCCAACCCAGGGGTTGAATCCAGTTGTCCTGCATTGCAGGCAAATTGTTTACAGTCTGAGCCACCAGGGAAGCCCAAGCAACACTATCATTACTTAAATATAAACAGTCATGAAAATTCAAATTTTTATTACACTCAAATTACGTGGCATAAATGTGAAAAACAATTAAAGGAAATATATACACACTCATATTTATCACTGGAAAATAGGCTGAGATTAATGAATTAAGAACAAGAAATATATTAATTATAAAATTAAGATTCGGACTCTAAAGTGTCTGAACTAAGGACTTTCATATCTCCTGTTAGAAGACTCAGTCAGTAATTCTTATGTCTGATTCTAACAGCAATGTTTGCCACTTAACTGCCACTTGGTAGAAGTCATATGTTTGATACCTGGAGGGTTGTTTGCTTTTCTGGTAAGTGGAGTTTAGATATTTTGAAAATCCAATCAATAATGTTGCTGCTGCTGCTGCTAAGTTGCTTCAGTCGTGTCCAATTCTGTGCAACCCCATAGACAGCAGCCCACCAGGCACCCCCATCCCTGGGATTCTCTAGGCAAGTGGATTGCCATTTCCTTCTCCAGTGCATGAAAGTGAAAAGTCAAAGTGAAGTCGCTCAGTCATGTCCAACTCTTAGCGACCCCATGGACTGCAGCCTATCAGGCTCCTCCATCCATGTCGTTGCCTTCTCCATCAATAATGTTAGGCAAATTGAATTTGTTATGGGGAGAATGATATCCATTAACAGGACTAATAATTACTATATATTTAAGCATATATTACATGCATATTTCCCCCCAGATTTGCTCAAGTATAATTGACAAAATTGTAAGGTATTTAAAGTATACAAAGTGATTATTTGATATACACTGTCAAAGGAATATCAATTAACTCCATTGAGTTAATTGCCTCATCACCTCACACATTTACCTTTTTGAGGATATATAAGTTTTACTATCTTAAAAAAAAATTCAGTTAAATTAGAGCAGTATCAGCTCTTGCCACCATGTATATATTAGATCCTCAGATCTTATTTTTCTTAAATGTGAAAGCTTGTAGGTTCTTACCACCTCCACCCCATCTCTCTTACCTCCAGTCCCTGGTAATCACAATTCTAACCTGTTTCTCTGAGTCTGGTTTGTGTAGGATTTCACATAAAATAAGATCAATAATGTATGTCTTTCTCTGTCTGGCTTATTTCATTTAGTGTAATGCACTCAAGGTCATCCATGTTGTCATAAATGCCAGGCTCTCCTTTTTAAAGAATGAATAATTTTCCATTGTATACCTATAGATAAATTCACAAGTGTATATCTATCTAACTATGTGTATATCTCAAATATTTATTTTTCCATTCATTCATCTAGGACACTTAGAATGTTTTCATACCTTGGCTATTGTGAATAATACAGCTATGAACATGGAAGTGCACATATATCCTTGAAATACATATTTTATTTCCTGTGGGTATATGTTCAGAAGTGAAATTACTGGTTCATATTGTAGTTTCTTTTTTAATCTCTTGAGGAACCTTCAGACTATTTTCTATAGTAGCTGTCTCAGTCTGTATTCTCACCAACACTGTGTAAGTGTTCCCTTTTCTCCACATCCTCACCAACATTTGTTCTCTCTTGTCTTTATGAAAATAGACATCTTTATAAATGTGAGGCAATATTTCATTGTGGTTTTGACTTGTATTTCCTTGGTGATTAATAATGCTGAGCACTTTTTCATGTATCTGTTGGTCATTTGTATATCTTCTTTGGAAAAATGCCTTAAGTCTTTTGGTCATTTTTAAACATTGTTTTATAACTTGTGTGTATATTTTTTTGCTATTGAGTTATATAAATTCCTTGTATTTTGGATATTAACCCTTTATCAGATATGTGGTTTGCAAATATTTACTCCCATGTTGCAGGTTGCATTTTTTTTAATGAAGTGTAAGCATTAGTTTTCAAAGATTTTAAAAGAGATTTTAACTTATAAAATCATGCCTAGGTGATTATTTCAATCTTCCATAAGATCCCTTTTCGTCACTAACCTTACAATCAACTAACTCATGTTTTGTATTCAACTTGGACTTACAGCATTCCAAAAGCCTTTGGTATCTGTGATGATAAAGTTATTTCACATATGTTGATTCTTAGATACTTGAAAACTTCCATACTCTGAGGATTTCTGGAACTCTTCTGAAAGTTCTTATGTGCTTACTTTTCCTATTAGATATAAAGATCTATTTAGTTACTAATGCTAAAATATTAGCTAACTTTCTTTTCTGGGAATTAGTTTTTTCTGGTCTCAGTTAAGTCTGAGCAGTAGATGGTTTTTTTCCATGACTTCCTTCGACTTGTTTTTTAAATAGGCCTGCTTAGATTTATTTATTCATTTTATTATTTGTTTCTTAATTTATTATTTATTTGACTTCACTAGGTCTTTGTTGGTGGCATGTGAGCTTTCTCTAGTTGCAGGGAGTCTGATCTACTCATTATCGTGATGCATGAACTTATTGTGGTCGATGGGGTAGTTTCTCTTATTTGGGAGCATGGGCTGTAGATGGGCCTCAGTAGCTGTGGCACTCAGGCTTACTGGCTTCACAGCCTGTGAGATCTTCCTGGACCAGGGATCAAATGGTGTCCCCTGCATTGACACCTGGATTCTTATCAACTGTACCACTAGAAAAGCCTTTATACTTAGTTTTTGTTTTAATCCCTTCTCCCTTATGATCTATGTAATCGGACAAATTGCTCACAGTCAGGAAGAAAGCTGACTTTCTCTTCTATAGAAACTTCCTACTGATAACTTCAATAACAAAAGTTATTCTATCATTCTGTTTTTCACAGAAGTTCCAGTTTATATTACTTTTCAGCTTAATTGCATTCAAAATTGATTTATCAGGGTTTGAATTCAAAATTTTTATTTTATTGGTCAAAAAGTACTTTTGTCTACCTCCTTTAACATGGCATAGATCCCTGGGTTGGGAAAATACCCCGGAGAAGGGAAAGGCTACCCAATCCAGTATTCCGGGCTAGAGAATTGCATGAACTGTATTGTCCATGGGGTTGCAAAGTGTCAGACACAACTGAGCGACTTTCACTTCGCTTATTTATACATAGATATTTTAATCAGATTAATTCGTGAAATGATCAATACCAAAATAATTTTATTGTTTGGATAAAAACAAGTATATTAGGGTTTCGTTATAATCATAATACTGATATCAAATGGACTTAAATTTAAAGTGCAGTTGTCTCAATGTGCTTTGTGTTTGCAAATAAAGTTTTGATATTACCATCCATGGATGAGAATAACATGTAACACTGCAAGAAGTTATGTGTTCTACTTTTTTCATGAAATTATTAACTTGAATCATGATACATATTCTTTTTGCAATGTAGAAATAGCAACCAAAAGTAAAAAATGCTTTTTTTCTTTTTGGTATTCAGTAATAGAAGTTAAATCTTATGATCATACTGAATATTATTTTCTATATACACACCTAGCCTTCTAAAATAAATTATAATTTCTATGTAGAGTAATGGAAAGTATACACTGTAATAGTATATAGATTCATAATTTTCACATACAAATTGAAAAATAAATTAGGAATTCTGATTAATTTTATGTGTAGGTTTACTATTTTATAGAATAAGGTATTCATTCTTTCATATTACTTCATAACACTTTCATGCTAACTATGAATATTACACTGATATACAAACCTCAGTGAAGGAATATTGAGTAGTTCTATAAAGTAGTCATAGATGTTTTACTAATATTAGTCCAAAGCAAATTTATTGATAGTGGAAAAATTAAAAATTACCATTTGAATAAAATGTATATTGGACTTTCCTGCAGTAATTATCTGTGCATTTATTAACACCTTGTCCAGTAGTTACCATGATTAGTGAAGGAACAAAATAAGGGTCCTGCTGTCATGGAATCTGCCATATAACAAGGAAAACAAACAATAAGAAAATGGGCTAAAATGTATAATGATAGGAGAAAGAAACAGGTCAGGAAGCAACAGTTAGAACTGGACATGGAACAACAGACTGGTTCCAAATAGGAAAAGGAGTATGTCAAGGCTGTATATCGTCACCCTGCTTACTTAACTTATATGTAGAGTACATCATGAGAAACACTGGGCTGGAAGAAGCACACGCTGGAATCAAGATTGCCGATAGAAATATTAATAACCTCAGATATGCAGATGACACCACCCTTATGGCAGAAACTGAAGAAGAATTAAAGAGCCTCTTGATGAAAGTGAAAGAGGAAAGTGAAAAAGTTGACTTACCCAACATTCAGAAAACTAAGATCATGGCATCTGGTCCCATCACTTCATGGGAAATAGATGGGAAAACAGTGGAAACAGTGGCTGACTTTATTTTTCTGGGCTACAAAGTCACTGCAGATGGTGACTGCAGCTAAAAATNCTTAACAGTACATGGACTGCAAGGAGATCCAACCAGTCCATTCTGAAGGAGATCAACCCTGGGATTTCTTTGGAAGGAATGATGCTAAAGCTGAAGCTCCAGTACTTTGGCCACCTCATGCAAAGAGTTGACTCACTGGAGAAGACTCTGATGCTGGGAGGGACTGGGGCAGGAGAAGAAGGGGACAACAGAGGATGAGATCCTGGATGGCATCACTGACTCGATGTACGTGAATCTCAGTGAACTCCAGGAGTTGGTGATGGACAAGGAGGCCTCGCGTGCTGGGATTCATGGGGTTGCAAAGAGTCTGACATGACTGAGCGACTGAACTGAACTAAACTGCCTTTTAAGAAATTTTAATTAAAGATAAATTCATTTTGCTGTACTATTTCCCCTAGGTTCTCAGATGATAAATAATTCACTTGTAATGTAGGAGACCTGGGTTTGATCCCAAGATTAGAAAGATTGCTTGGAGAAGGAAATTGCTATCCACTCCTGTATTCTTGCCTGGAGAATTCCGTGGGCAGAGAAGCCTGACAAACTGCAGTTCATGGGGTCACAAAAAGACATGATTGAGCAACTAACATGGTTTTTTATGTTATCCTAATGAAGAGCATTAATGAAAAAATAAACTTTATTCATCAAAGCATGCAATATAGTCATGGTTTAAGTGGGTTTTTTAAAAGCAGTATTCGTATTTAGTTTTAGACATTCTTAAATGCTTAATTGCAGATACAAAAAGAACACAACAGGGCTTTTGAAAAAACTTCTATTTGATTAAAATCCTTTGAAATATTTTTGAATACATTTTATTCCTTAAAACTAAAAACCACATCACTATGATAAATTTACAAAATAGATATCAGTTACCTTCATTCAGTGTAGAAATCAGCAATAAAAATTCATCGTTGGGACAAAACATTACAAACTGCTTGGTTTACATCATTATTTTCCTGTCAAAATATNAATTTACAAAATAGATATCAGTTACCTTCATTCAGTGTAGAAATCAGCAATAAAAATTCATCGTTGGGACAAAACATTACAAACTGCTTGGTTTACATCATTATTTTCCTGTCAAAATATTTAAATTCAGATTTTTCTTAGCCGAGTGTTCTTCTGAATGTGTTTATTAGAAATTTTGAAATAGCATTTAATTTTGGAGTAGAATTTATTTTTTATATAAAGGCACTATAGGAAAAGACTGTATCATCACATATGAATATAAGAAAGCAGAGCGAGGTGAAATCATAGAAATGTTTAGAATCATAAATACTTTCATTTCAAACTGTAAATTTAATTTTAGGAGGCAGTTTCTGTTTTCAATTGAATAAAATGGAGGCATTTCAGTGTTTTTCCCTCTAACATTAGCGTTTCTTAACTCATGCCTACATCTAAGCCCTTTTCAAGAGGGTAAAATAGGCAAAATTTGAAGCTTTAGTCATTTTAGTACAAGCATGAAGGCAATATTCTTTCTTGTAAAGAGTTGTAATAACATGGCCTTTTTCCCCTAACATAATCCACTGGAAGTTCAGAGAGTTGTTTACCTCAATTTCCTAGGGCTACAAAGTAGTAGCTTCTCATATTATAATACTGATAAAGGCTTCAATCGCATGGCATGATTTCTAAGAGCAGTTTCCCTTGGTGGGTCATTACAACAGATAATGGGAGAATTTGTAATCTCTAGATACAGTGGAAATAAATGAAATTAGATTCCCAGTTTCCTTCATATGAGACTATTTCCTAATGTTGACCGCATTTATTGACCAGTCACCTCAGGGTTTGGCATTNGCATGGCATGATTTCTAAGAGCAGTTTCCCTTGGTGGGTCATTACAACAGATAATGGGAGAATTTGTAATCTCTAGATACAGTGGAAATAAATGAAATTAGATTCCCAGTTTCCTTCATATGAGACTATTTCCTAATGTTGACCGCATTTATTGACCAGTCACCTCAGGGTTTGGCATTGTACAAGAGAGAGAGGGACAGAGAGCTTTCTCATCTCCTTTTGCTTTGCTTCTAAAATGTTTATTTTTCAAAGTAAACATTTGTGCAAACTGAAAATTCAGATGTTGGGCAAACGCAACGCTGAAAGGGCTGGTGATGAATTTTTCCCTGAGGCATTTGCAACCCATATTTCAAAAAAAAAAAAAAAAAAGAAGAAGAAGAAGAAGAAAATGTTTCTGTATGAACAGGGAGAGAGCATGCCACCACAGCCATCTTCAGGCGATGCTCATCCAGGGAGACATCTGGAGCAGAAATATTTTAAGAGGCAGGAAATGCGTTTGAGGGAGAAAATGGTATGCAACACTGTTGCTCATAATCCATGTAGGATTTTACGCTTTGCAAGCAGCTAATGTTCATAAAAATTAATTATCTTCCTTTGAAAAAATCATTAGATATTCTTTGTAATGGTTCAGTGTTGTGATTGTTCAGCATTAGGGTGGTAATAGTAAAGTATAAAACTTTCTGATTTTAAGCACTGAATTTGCTAGTATCACACAGACCATCTAATTTAATTTAGATGCATGTTGTGGAATACCATTTTATAGATTAAGGTCAGAGAGACCTTTAAAGCGTATATAGGTATGTGTTTGTGTGTATATACATATATGCATATATATATACACATATATATATACATACATATATATGCATATATATGTATGCAGAGTCACTTCAGTAGTGTCCCTCTTTTTGCGACCCGATGGACTGTAGCCCTTCAGCCCTCTGTCCATGGAAGTTTTCTGGGAAGAATATTGGACTGAGTTGCTATGCCCTTCTCCAGGGGATCTTCCCAACAGAGATCGAGTCAGTATCTCCCAAGCCTCCTACATTGGCAGGCAGGTTCTTTACCACTGGTGCCACCTGGGAAGCCTATATGTATATATACGTTAGTGAGTGAGTGATAATTGCTCAGTCTTGTCAGATTCTTTGCAACCCCATGGACTGTAGTCTGCTCGGTTCCTCTGTCCATAGGATTTCCCAGGCAAGAATAATGGAGTCGGTTGCCACTTCTTCCTCCAGGGGATCAGTCCATGGGGTTGCAAAGAGTCAGGCATGAATTAGCAACTAAACAGCAGCAACAACAGCAATTATGTTATGTATGCTCACATTTTCCCCCTTGCAAACAGCAATTACCTTAATAAAAATTTTAGCTGTATTTGTTTGTCACACACACACAGACATACACAACACACAAAATGTTTGAAATAAATATATTTTTTGAGAAAACTATTTAACATTTTGAGATATAACCACAAATCTTTTGGTTTTCCTAAAAGAAGTGGCTTTTTGCAATAGGAAACACAACAGAACAATATATATATACTTTGGACTATTTTGTGTCCCAAATAACTTTAGTTACAAAATGTCACCTGACATTTAAAATGTCAGAAAAAAAAAATGACAGCAGCAAAAAGTGGCATTTAAAAAATATCTTGTGCTTTTGGAAATTGTTTATAAAGCAGTTTATAAAATAGTCATAGGTTTCTCATGATTTTTCCATGAGAAAAGACCTTAACTATGCCATTCTAAATGATGATACAACATTGTGTACTATTTTCACTGTTTATGTATGTTGGTCCTATTTAAACTAGTAAGTACTCCTATGACATATATAGCATATAGATGTGACTTTGTATATTGTATAACTTTGGGAATTAAAATGCATGTATGCTAATTAATTTGGCTCAGTTCATCAGGGATGTGTGAGGGAATTCAAGCTGTAACCTAGATTATTCAGTCCACATTACAAGTGCTTTACCCCACTGCAGTAGGGCAGATGGTGGCTAGGTCTCTAATGACAAGCTGTCTGGGAAATCTTGCCAAATTCATTCATGTGAAGCATGCACCAGATTGTATAGGGTTTATTCCAGGTAATTTAAAGAACTGAAGTAAAGATTCTGTTTTAATTTTTCAAACATAATCTGTGTTTTGATAGAAAAACTTACATACCTGAGAGCATTATGTTGATCAGTATCTGCTTAGGGCATGTTGATCGATACATTTGATCAATAAATTTGTGATCAATAAAATTTGGCCCTGAGGTTTCCAACACTGACTTCATTACTTGGTTAGTGTCTACATTAATTGATGGTGCAAAGAAAGAAGAAAAAATGTTGCTAATTGTAAAACTAAAGTCTGTTTTAAAATCTAGGTTGAGAGCCTGAAAGCTAATATCATTAAATAAAGATGTAAAAATTATTAAAATAATGGATCTCAGAAAAAGACTGTGGAAATTCATTCATTCACTCAGTCATTATAGTGCAATTGTTGTGTACCCATTGAATACTGGAACTATATTGGGTGACAGGAATATAAGAACAATATGTCAGAAATATATCAACAAATCTTACTGATTATTGTTTCTGATATTTAAGTAAAAGTTTGAGGCTTTTGGAATCACCATCTAGAAGTGTATACGAAGTGAATGATGCTTTAGAACAGCAGAAGAAAGGATTCAAGACAACATATGTAGAAAGATAATTTTCCCTGTGTATTTCAGACTCTCTTATTTAAATAAATAAGGCAATAATACTAAATGAACTATCAGCTAAGATATCATAAATACTTAAATTACTGCTTCATACACAGAGATATTTTAGAGATGAAGCAGGGAATCTTAAAAGAGATAACAGAAAACCCATTAATCAGATGTTTCCAAGATTTAAACCGCCCCCCCAAAAGGAAACATTTAATGTCAGTTCAGGCAATGATTGTATGAAATTTGAAATCCAAGAAATTCAGTATTTCTCTCAATAAAGCAAAAGTCTTAGAACCACAAGAAGAAATCATTTAGAACATATACGTATGTTCCAGACCATTTGAGAAACAGAGTTACACCTTTGAAAAAAATCATAAAATGCTATTAATTATTTGTAGGAGAAATATTATAGCTCATTAAGTTTAGAAGAGGTTCAAATACTACTAATAGAAATGTGTTTGGTGCTATATTACCCTTTTGGGGTTTTAAGAAGTACAAACATGCTTGAGCTAACCAACTAATGAGGATTTATTTTACTGTCAAGTTTTCAAAGCTGTTCTCTGAATTATGGTTGGCTAGCTTTGACTTCGCATACTGTTCATGGTGTTCTCAAGTCAAGAATGCTGAAGTGGTTTCCCATTCACTTCTCCAGTGGACCATGTTTTGTCAGAACTCTCCATTATGACCTGTCTGTCTTGGGTGGCCCTACATGGCATGGCTCATAGTTTCATTGAGTTAGGCAAGGTTGTGGTCCATGTGATCAATTTGATTAGTTTTTTCTTTTTTTTTAATTTATTTATTTATTTATTTTTAAATTTAACTTTACAATACTCTAATGGGTTTGCCATACATCGACATGAATCCACCACAGGTACACACAAGCTCCCAATCCCGTGTGACTATGGTTTTCATTCTGTCTGTCCTCTGATGAATGAGGATAAGAGGCTTGTGAAAGCTTCCTGGTGGGAGGACCTGGCTGTGAGGAAAACTGGGTCTTTTTCTGGTGGACATGGCCATGCTCAGTAAGTCTTTAACACAATTTTCTGCTGATGGGTGGGGCTGTTTTCCCCTGTGGTAGGGGTAATGAAAGTAATGCTGACCTCCTTCCAAAGGACTTATCCCAGCATGCCAGGCCTTCCAGAACTACTGTAATCAGTGCCTCTGACCCCACGGCAGGCCACTGTAGACCCAGGCCTCTACCAGAGAGTCCCAATCACACCCAGGCAAGTCTGGTTGTCTCTTGTGGGATTGCTGTTCCTTTCTCCTGTGTTATGGTGTGCACAGGGTTTTGATTGTGCCTTCGAAGAGTCTTTGTTTCCCCAGTCCTTGTAGAAGTTCTTTAATCAAATCCTGGTGACCTTCAAAGTCAGATTCCCTGGGGATACTCAGTCCCTTTTCAGGATCCCCAGGTTGCGACGTCTGTTGTAGAGCCTAGAACTTTCACAACAGTGTGAGAACTTCATTGGTATAATTGTTTTCCACTTTGTGAGTCGCCCTCCTGGTGTCTCTATACTGGGGCTAATGGCGACCTCCTTCGGGATGACTTATGCCATCTGCTGTGCCTCCCAGGACTGCTGTTGCCAGAACATCTGCCCCTGCAGCAGGCCACTGCTAACTCATAACTCCATAGGAGACCCTCACTTAAAGGCAGGTCTGGCTCAGTCTCTTGTGGGGGTCACTGCTCCCTTCCCTCAGTCCTTGTACAGACAAGGTTTTGTTTGTGTCCTCCAAGGGTCTCTGGCAGGCATGAGTTTTATTTTAAACTGATTGTGTTCCTCCTATTTTCTTGTTGTGGCTTCCCCTTTGCCCTTGGTCATGGCATATCTTTTTTATTTAATTTTTGGTGGGTTCCAACATTCTCCTATCAATGGTTCTTCAGCAGCTAGTTGCAATTTTAGTGTTCTCACAGGAGAAGATGAGCACATGTCCTTCTATTCTACCATGAACAGTATGAAAAGGCAAAAAGATACCATACTGAAAGACTGAAAGATGAATGCCCCAGGTTGGTAGATGTCCAACATGCTACTGGAGAAGAGCAGACAAATAGTTCCAGAAGGAATGAAAAGACTGAACCAAAATGGAATTAATGCCCATTTGTGGATGTGTCTGGTGGTGAAAGTAAATTTTGGTGCTGTAAAGAACGATATTGCATAGGAACCTGTAATGTTAGGTCCAGGAATGAAGGTAAATTGAAAGTGGTCAGAAAGGAGATGGCAAGAGTGAACAGCAACATTTTAGGAATCAATGAACTAAAATGGACTAGAATGGGTGAATTTAATTCAAACGGCAATTATATCTACTACTGTGGGCAAGAATCCCTTAGAAGAAATGGAGTATCCCTCATAGTCAACAAAAGAGTCCAAAATGCAGTACTTGGTTGCAATCTCAAAAATGACAGAATGAGCTCTGTTTGTTTCCAAGACAAACCATTAAATATCACAGTAATCCAAGTATATGCCCAACCACTAATGCTGAAGAAGCTGAAGTGGAATGGTTCTATGAAGACCTATAAGATCATGTCGATGTATGGCAAAGCCAATAGAGTATTGTAAAATAAAATAAAGTAAAAAAAAAAAAAGAGATCTTCTAGAACTAACACCAAAAAAAAAAAAAAAGTCCTTTTCACCATAGGGAACTGGAATGCAAAAGTAGGAAATCAAGAGATACACAGAGTAACAGGAAAGTTTGACCTTGGAGTACAAAATGAGGCAGGGCAAAGGCTAACAGAATTTTGCCAAGAGAAAGCACCAGCCATAGCAAACACCCTCTTCCAGCAGCATAAGAGATGACTACACATGGACATCACCAAATGGTCAGTACCAAAATCAGATTGATTATATTCTTTGTACTGAAGATGGAGAAACTCTATAAAGTCAGCAAAAACAAGACCAGGAGTTAATTGTGTCTCAGATCATGAACTCCTTATTGCCAAATTCAGACTTAAATTGAACGTAAGGAACACTACTAGGCCACTTGGGTATGACCTAAGTCAAATCTGTTACAATTATACAGTGGAAGTAACAAATAGATGCAAGGGATTATATCTGCTAGACAAAGTGCCTGAAGATCTGCAGGTGGATGTTCATAACACTGTACAGGAGGTGTTGATCAAAACCACCCCCATGAAAAAGAAATGGAAAAAAGGAAAATGATTGTCTGAGGAAGACTTACAAATAGCTGATAAATGAAGAGGAGCTAAAGGAGGCAATGGAGAAAAGGAAAGATAGACTCATCTGAATGCAGAGTTCAAAGAATAACAAAGAAATATAAGAAGGTGAACAATTCAAAGAAATGGAGGAAAACAGTAGAATGGAAAAGGCTAGAGACCTCTTCAAGAAAATTAGAGATACCAAGGGAACATTTCATGCAAAGTTGGGCCCAATAAAGGATAGAAATGGTATGGACCTAACAGAAGCAGACAATATTAAGAAGAGGTGGCAAAAATACACAGAAGAACCATACAAAAAAAATCTTAATGTCCCAAATAACCACGATGGTGTGATCACTCTCCTAGAGCCAGATATTTTGGAGTGTGAAGTCAAGTGAGCCTTTGGAAGCCATCACTATAAACAAAGCTAGTGGAGGTGATGGAATTCCAGCTGAACTATTTCAAATCCTAAAAGATAATGCTATTAAAGTGCTTCATTCAGAATGCCAGTAAATTTAGAAAGTTCACTGGTTGCCAGAGGACTGAAGAAGGCCAGTACTCATTCCAATCCCAAAGAGAGATAATGCCAAAGAATTTTCAAATTACCACACAATTGCATTCATTTCACATGCTAGCAAATTAATGTTCATAATCCTTAAAGCTAGGCTTCAACAAACAGTACCTGAACTGAGAACTTCCACGTGTACAAACTGGATTTAGAAAAGGCAGAGGAACCAGAGATCAAATAGCCAACGTCCATTGGATCACCAAAAAAGCTAGAGAATCCCAGAGAAAAAACATTTAATTCTGCTTCATTGGGTATAGTAAAGCCTTTGACTATGTAGATCACAGCAAACTGTGGAAAATTCATAAGGAGATGGGAATACCAGACCACCTTACCTGCTTCCTGTGAAACCTGTATTCCGGTCAAGAAGCAACAGTTGGAACTGGACATGGAACAACAGACTGATTAAAAATTTGAAACAGAGTGTGTCAAGGCTGTATATTGTCATCTGGCCTATTTAGCTTCTATGCAGATTACATCACATGAAATGCTGGACTGGGTGAACCACAAGCTGGAATCTCATTAACCTCAGATATGCAGATGACGCCACCCTTATGGCAGAAAGTAAAAAGGAACTAAAGAGCCTATTGATGAAAGTGAAAGAGAGGAATGAAATGTTGTCTTAAAAATCAATATTCAAAATTAAGATCATAGCACCCAGCCCCATCATTACATGGGAAATAGATGGGGAATCAATTGGAAACAGGACAGGCTTAATTTTCTTGGGCTTCAAATTCAGTTGGACGTTGACTGCAGCCATGAAATTAAAACACTTGCTCCTTGGAAGAAAAGCAATGACAAATCTAGACAGCATATTAAAAAGCAGAGATATTGCTATGCTTACAATGTCCTTGTAGTTAAAGCTATGGTTTTTCCAGTAGTCACGTTTGGTTTTGAGACCTGAACAATAAAAAAGGCTGAGCACCAAAGAATTGATGCTATCAAACTATGGTGCTGGAGAATACTCTTGAGAGTCCCTAGGACAAGAAGGAGATCGAACCAGTCAATCCTAAAGGAAATCAACCTTGAATATTCACTGGAAGGATTGATGGTCCGTCTAGTCAAGGCTATGGTTTTTTCCAGTGGTCATGTATGGATGTGAGAGTTGGACTGTGAAGAAGGCTGAGCACCGAAGAATTGATGTTTTTGAAGTGTAGTGTTGGAGAAGACTCATGAGAGTCCCTTGGACTGCAAGGAGATCCAACCAGTATATTCTAAAGGAGATCAGCCCTGGGTGTTCATTGGAAGGAATGATGCTAAAGCTGAAACTCCAGTACTTCGGCTATCTCATGCAAGAGTTGACTCATTGGAAAAGACTGTTGCTGGGAGGGATTGGGGGCAAGAGAAGAGGATGACAGAGAATGAGGTGGCTGGATGGCATCACTGATTGGATGGACATGAGTTTGGGTGAACTCCGGGAGTTGATGAAGGGCAGGGAGGCCCGGCGTGCTGCAATTCATGGAGTCTCAAAGAGTCGGACATGACTGAGTGACTGAACTGAACTGAATTGAGCAACTGAACACATTTCTCACATATTTTTCCTATGAGACCCTCATTTGCATTCTTCCTAAAGGAATTTAGGGGGATGGTAGATGAAAGATATAAAGACAAGAAGATGATAAGATAGGTAAATAGTAGATAGTTTGAGAGACATAAGAAAGGAAGAATGGTAAGTAGGTAGAAGGTAGGAGGTGATATTTGAGTAGATAGATGGTGGATGTGCTGACTTTTAAATATGCCCATACATCTTTAATAGTTCTTTCAAGTGATGGAGCAAAATACTCTCCCTTTTAAAATGGCTTATACTTAATGACTCACTTCTAGCAAACAGAATAAAGCTGAAAAGATACTGTGCTGTTTTGGAAACTAGATGACAAAAAGGTACTTAGGCTTCCTCTTCACTTGCTTTCTCTGAGATCCCTCATTTTGAGGATGATAGCTGCCACAGTGTAGGGGCACACAAGTAGCCTGTGAAGGACTTCATGTTACCAGTAATTGGGGTTTCCTGCCTCCAGCCATGTGGGTAAGTGATTTTGGAAGTGAATCATCCAAGTGACATCCTGATAACAACATCAAGATTTATCTTGGTCAAAATGACCCAGCTAAATCTCTCATGAATTCTTAATCCTGGAAAATTTTGGTTAAATATCTATCATGTTAATATATTCTATTTGGATTATTTGATATGAAACAATAGTACAGAAAATGAGGGATAAACAGATGCATGATTGATAAGAGAGAAGTAGAAATATGGAAAGATACAGGTAGCTTTGCAAATAGAAAGATATATTATATAATTCAGTTCAGTTCCATTCAGTTGCTCAGTCATTTCTAACTCTTTCTGACCCCATGGACTGCAGCACGCCAGGCTTCCCTGTCCATCACCAACTTCCAGAGTTTACTTAAACTCATGTCCATTGAGTCAGGGATGCCATCCAACCATCTCATCCTTTGCTATTCCCTTCTCCTCCTTCCTTAAATCTTTTCCAGCATCAGGATCTTTTCAAATGAATCAGTTCTTCGCATTAGGAGGCCAAAGTATTGGAGTTTCAGATTTAGCATCAGTCCTGATTTTCTTTAGGATGGACTTGTTGGCTCTCCTTGCTGTCCAAGGGATTCTCGAGTCTTCTCTAACACCACAGTTCAAAAGCATCAATTCTTTGGTGCTCAACTTTCTTTATAGTCCAACTCTCACATCCATACATTACTGGAAAAACCATAGCTTTGACTAGACAGACCTTTGTTGGCAAAGTAATGTCTCTGCTCTTTAATATGCTGTCTAGGTTGGTCATAACTTTTCTTCCAAGGAGCAAGTGTCTTTTAATTTCATGGCTGCAATCACCATCTGCAGTGATTTTGGAGTCCAGAAAAATAAAGTCTGTTTCCACTGTTTCCCCATCTATTTCCCATGAAGTGATGGGACCAGATTCCATGATCTTTGTTTTCTGAGTGTTTAATTTTAAGCCAACTTTTAACTTTCCTCTTTCACTTTCATCAAGAGGCTCTTTAGTTCTTCTTCACTTTCTGCCATAAGTGTGGTGTCATCTGCCTATCTGAGGTTATTGATGTTTCCCCTGGCAATCTTGATTCCAGCTTGTATTTAATCCAGCCTGGCATTTCACATGATGTACTCTGCATAATCTATAATAAATTCTTGTATGTATATAATGAAGGAAACATAGCTGTCCTTTTATATAAATTAAGTAAAAGTCATTCAGTCATATCTAACTCTTTGACACCCCGTGGACTATACTGTCCAGGAATTCTCCAGGCCAAGATAAAGGAGTGGGTAGCCTTTCTCTTCTCCAGGGGATCTTCCCAACCCAGGGATCGAACCCAGGTCTCCCACACTGAAAGTCTATTCTTTACCAGCTGAGCCATAGGCAAAGTCCTTATATAAATTAGTTGTAACATAAATTTAATTTTTTGCACTGATTTCACATAAATCTGCAAGATTTTTCTTGTCACCTGTTTGATATTTCCTACCCTTTTTGGGATACTCACAATAATTATATTGAATTACAAGGAACATAATGAATCCATAAAAAGTTATTTGTCCAACATAAGTTTCTTACTCAGTATTTGTTTTTTTTTCTTAATTTCAGAAATACACTTTTTAAAAACTTTTGGTGGGCGTCTTGTGTTGACTGATATTTCCAGTATGTTTAATAGCTTGTACATTTAGTGACACCATCATTGTTATCATCCATGTGAACCACTTTAGCTTATCTGCCTAAACTTAGCAATTCTGTGGTTGAATTCTCCAATCTTTTATTTTATCTTCCACACTACAAAATTGCTACAGTATTTGTTAATGTTATTGATTAAACATCAAACACATGCATTAAAATTTTATTGAATTGAAAGATGTATGTCTTTACTTGTATCTGTTGGAGTACAATGGATACAAACTTTATTTGAGTTTGGGGAGTTTTATTTTAAGGCCACTTAGCTAGTATATGACCAATCTTTGTATAATGGTCACTTTTCATTGTTCTACCACTATATCAGAGTTTGAGAAACTTGCTACAGACAAGAAGAAAAATTAAAAATGAATCTTTCAATTTAACTTAAAAGTTAAAATCTGTTTCATTCTGGAAAATCTGCATTTCGCTAACTGTGCTTTTGATGAATGAAAATCTATCTAGGTATTCCTAAAATAATTACTGTAAAAGTGAAATATAACTACCTTGTAATTTCTGATAAATTATTTTTCCCCCCCTGAGCAACTCTGCATTAAATGGAATGAGTAACTATGTAATCATATTGTTTCTCATAATCAGTGCTTGCTCTATGTAGATTCATACTGCCATATAATTACGGTATTAAAGTATAAAGTAGGATAAATGCAAATTCAATTCTTATTCACACTTTTTTTTCTTCGATTGTCCAGTTCAATTTGATTAACTTTGAGGACAAATTTGTTCTGCTAATGCTTATTGCTTAACAAAAGGTATCCCCACCTGCCATCTCTCTTTTTTAAAAAATATGTGTTTAAACTGACTTTACTGTCCTCAAATTGTGGCGGGAACAAATAGAGGGATGACAGAATGGAGTAATGAAAAGGAAAAGGCACCTGTATATGAGAGAAATATTTTGTTAATGCAATTAANACCTGCCATCTCTCTTTTTTAAAAAATATGTGTTTAAACTGACTTTACTGTCCTCAAATTGTGGCGGGAACAAATAGAGGGATGACAGAATGGAGTAATGAAAAGGAAAAGGCACCTGTATATGAGAGAAATATTTTGTTAATGCAATTAAAAAGAAATTATCATTTGTCTTGTGTGTATGGAGTTCCCTGGGGTGAAGAAAGGCAATATTATATTCATTTTAGAGTGTAAATCCTCAGAAGGTGAGAATTTAACTGATTTTCTGATCTATATGCTTTGTTCTTTCCTGAGTTTTGACTTTGCATCTCATAAAACAGCAGTCTTTCTTTAGACTAAAAGGAGATGTGTAATTATAGCTGAAATTAGATCGCTAAGTCATTTTGTTTTCTTTCCATTGAATGTGTTAGTTGTCAGTATCCTTTCACCATCTAAAGAATATTATTTTGCTTTTGGTAACCTTATATTTTCCCTTAAGGCAAGAATACTGAAGTGGCTTGTCATTCCCTTCTCCAGTGGACCATTGAGAAACCAATGAACAGTATGAAAAGGCAAAATGATAGGATACCAAAGGAGGAACTCCCCAGGTCATTAGGTGCCCAANGGGTTGCTGGGTCATATTATAGTTTAATTCTTAGTTTTTGTAAGGAATCTCCATAGTGTTCTCCATAGTGGTTGGGTCAATTTAAATTCCTACCAGCAGTGCAAGGGAGTTCCCTTTTCTCTGCACCCTCGCCAGCATTTATTGTTTGTAGATATTTTTGATGATGGTATTCCTGACAAATGTGAAATGATACCTCATTTTAGTTTTGATCTGCAGAATAACTGAAATAATGGCTTTAAAAAAAAATTCTTGTAAGATACTTTCACATTTGGAATTTCATTCAGAAAGGATTACCATCCTTTCCTTTCAGCTTTTCCTATAGAGCCCTAACTATTAGATCATAGTTAGGGTTCCAAATGTGTCAAAACTCAGCCATCCCCTGGAAATCCTGTCTGCTAGCTTTAGCAGGTGTGAGCCGGAAAAGGTATTCCTTTCTTGGATTAGGCTTCTCTGACCTTCTGTGAGAATGAAACCTTCATGGATCATCCTAGTTTGTAGTGTTTGGGTCTTTTTCTTGGCCATAGTATATCCTTCATTAGCTAGGTGGTTCAGAGCAGTTCAGCATTTTTGTCAGAGATCTCCTTAGTGAGATTGATGGTCATAATTTTATCTACATACTGGGTGAGGGAACTTAGTTTTAGGTCATCTTTAGCTAAAAATTCCTCAAAGACAGTGAGTGAGTTTTTGAACCTTTGTAGTAGGACTTTGCAACAGTATTGTTAATTAACTATAGAAGAAGGCATATTTTAAATTTAATACAGAACACCAGGTCCTGGTGGACAGTAGAGTGGCCAGCAGGGTATAATGATTGGGAACTATTGAATGTATATGTTGGTAGCTTAATTGACTGCCCTGTGGTCCAGTATGATCCAGTATACCCCATCGGGTTTTTCTATGGGGCAAGTGAGGGTTTTATTGGATGATTGGCATGGCCTAATAAGACCCTGGTCAATTAATTAGGCCCTGTATAACAAGGGCAGTGATCAGTAAAGCCTCTCAATGGACAGTGTACTGTTTTCTCTTGGGTCATATGTCTAGGTTTTAAATAGACTATCATAGAGATACTCTATGGACTATCACAAAAGCTTCCATAGTTCTTCCTACCCATCCCTAGACCCAGACTTTGGGATTTACTCCTGTGAGATCAACTTGCTTTGTCCTGAGAGGTTTGTCCTCAGCCATTAATGTTATCATCTTGTGTCCCATGTCTAGGGGAACAACAATCTTTAGTTTATCTCCCAATAGGTGAATATTAGCTTCCAATTTATATAATATATCCCTTCTAGCAGGGGTATAGAGCGTTAGGGAACATATGGGAAGAAATGGGTGAGAATGTGTTCGTCTAGTTTGCTTCCTAATGGCTTACAATGCTTGTGACAGAGTTTGTCTGATCTGTTGTTCATAACCAAGTAAGTGGCACCATTTTCTCCCTATGTCCAATGTCATTCTGGGCTCTTTGGGGCGGGGGGAGGTCAAAGAACACTATTTTGGAGTGCTAACTCAGGAGCTTCTTGGTCTGGTTATTCTCTATCTATTTGGACTATCTGACTTTGAGGACCATCTTAC
>SJYV01032100.1:0-29246 GCA_006410875.1 Neotragus pygmaeus | reverse complement strand
CTCACGGTTCTGAATACCGGCATCACATTAGCATCGCCTGGGGAGAAAAAAACGCCAATGCCTGGGCCCTCCTCCAGTCAATCACGGCAAAGTCTGGGGGAGGGGCCCAGGGACCAGTATAATTTCAAAGCGTTCTGGATGCTTCCAACACATTGTTGGAGTTGAGAAGCCCTAATGGCAGCCCACTCCAGTACTCTTGCCTGGAAAATCCCATGGACGGAGGAGCCTGGTAGGCTGCAGTCCATGGGGTCGCTGAGGGTCGGACACGACTGAGCGAGTTCACTTTCACTTTTCACTTTCATGCACTGGAGGAAATGGCAACCCACTCCAGTGTTCTTGCCTGGAGAATCCCAGAGACGGGGAGCCTGGTGGGCTGCCGCCTATGGGATCACACAGAGTCGGACACGACTGAAGCGACTTAGCAGCAGCAGCAGCTCCCAGGGCACCTGGCGGCTTGCAATGCTCGCTTGGGCCTTTACATGTTTGTGTGTGCAGATCCCACCACTTGTAATGTTTTCCCCAGCTTTATCAACCTGCAGTATGTCTCCGCATCCTCTGAGATGTAGCTGTCTTCCTGTCACGTGGAAATCTCTGGTCTCCAGAGGTGCTCCTGCTGGTCTGACATGTCGCTCTATTACAATGTATTTGGCTGCACCATCTCTGTCACTATAAGGGAGGGAACTCCTTGAAGGAGGGCTCGTGTTTATTTGTCTCATCACAGTCCCTGCACACGCATACAGGACAAGATTTCTGGACAAATGAATACACCCTCCATCGTGGTTCAGTTTTTTTTTTTTAACTTTTAATTTTATTGGAGTACAGTTGATTGACAATGTTGGGATATTTTTAGGTGCACAGCAAAGTGATTCCATTATACATATATGTGTATCTACTCATGGTTGAGTTTTTAAAAAATAAAGCTGTTTATTATTTTGGCTGTGCTGGGTCTTTGTTGCTGCAAGGGCCTTTCCCTCCTTGCAGTGAGCAGGCTTGATCTGACTGTGGAAGCTTCTCTTGTGGAGCACTGGCTCCAGGCACGTGGGCTTCAGCAGTTGCAGCACTTGGGCTCAGTATTTAAGGTGCACAGGCTTAGTTGCTCTGCAGCACGTGGCATCTTCATGGACCAGGGATTGAGCCCGCATCCCCTGCATTGGCAGGTGGATTCTTAACCACTGGACCAGCAGGAAAGCCCTTGTGGTCCGGTTTTACCTAGACTCTCTTCTCAGTGCTTGGCTCGCATTTCTGCTGCAGAGTTGACTTCATTATGCTCTGATTGTAGTCAGCTGTCTACACGATCTTGCGCCACCTCTCCCCGACTCACTGGTGTTACTTCCATCTCTGTTCACCTCAAGGACTTGCTGCTACCCCAGGGCCTTTGTGCATGCTCTTCCCTCTATTGTCAGGCTCTTCCTCAGGTGTCCACACAGCTCACTCTCTCCCTCCTTCATATGGCACGCCACAGAAAGGCTTCTCTGGTCACTCCCCTGCCCCCCTCACGATCTATTCCTCATATCCTGTTTCTGCCTTCAGGATCCTTCTCCTCACCTGACATACTGCAGTGTAATTTACTTATTCTTTTATCTCTGCCTCCTCCTATAAGATGTGTTGCTTATCGTGATTTGCTATAAAATTTTTGGAAAACCACTGCTCTAGACTATGGATTGGCAAACNGAGAGAGAGAGAGAGAGAGAGAAAGGTTAGACTTGATTTTATTACCCAGATTCTGTTTTTATTCTCTGGGAATTGTTAATGGGCTTTTCCATGGACAGATCCCTTCTGTCTTTTGTCCTATTCCTCATTCTTAAGGGATGAAAGTTCCTCTTCTGTAACTGTGCCCTGTTGATTTCAGGGGTTGTCATAACACCAGGTATAGGAAAGGAATTTCTCCCCAGATGCCATTTGATGGTTTCATTGTCAGCAGACCTCAGCCCTACATGTTTGTATTCCTGCTGCTGCTGCTGCTAAGTCACTTAAGTTGTATCCGACTCTGTGCGACCCTATATGAGCAACCACCATTTGTCTAACTTTTTGGAGACAAAGTTCATCAGACAATTTAGGGTGCATGGGCCAAATATTAGCTAGAGTAATGATCAGATGCCATTTTTCCCCCCTAAAAATGAATATATTTGTGATCTTTCCCTATAGAGAAGAGTGCCCTGACATGGTGGTTCACTTCTGGGGCTCTGTCTTCCTGGTCACATTTTGGTGATTATTTAGTCAAAGGATTAAGCTAAATATGAGCGGGCCAGGGAAGGGACCTGAAGTAATGGCTTTAAAATTTTTTTTAATTGCATTATAATTGCTTTACAATGTTATAGTTTCTGCCAAATAAAAATGTGAATCTGCTATATGTGTATATATATCCCTTTCCTCTTGAGCCTCCCTCCAACCCCACACCCACCCCTCTCCTTAGATTCTCACAGAGCACTGACTGAGCTCTCTGTACTATATAGTAACTTCTGACTAGCTATCTGTTTTAAACATAGTAGTGTGTATATGTCGACGCTGTTCCCTTTCCTTTCTGCCGTGTCCACAGGTCCATTATCTCCATCTGTGTCTTTGTTCCTGTCCTGCAAATAGGTTCACCAGTACCATTTTTCTAAATTTCAAATACAGGTATTAATATGCATGATGTTTGTTGTTGTCTTCTGACCCACTTCACTCTGTATGACAGATACTGGGTTTATCCACATCACTGCAAATGACCCAATTTCCTTCCTTTTTATGTCTGAGTAATGGTATATATCTACCACATCTTATTTATCTGTTCATCTGTCAATGGATATCTATGTTGATTCTATGTCCTACCTATTGTAAATAGTGCTGCAGTGAACATTGGGATACATGTTTCTTTTATAACTGTGATTTTCTCAGGATATTTGCTCAGTAGTGGGGTTGCTGGGTCATATTATAGTTTAATTCTTAGTTTTTGTAAGGAATCTCCATAGTGTTCTCCATAGTGGTTGGGTCAATTTAAATTCCTACCAGCAGTGCAAGGGAGTTCCCTTTTCTCTGCACCCTCGCCAGCATTTATTGTTTGTAGATATTTTTGATGATGGTAATCCTGACAAATGTGAAATGATACCTCATTTTAGTTTTGATCTGCAGAATAACTGAAATAATGGCTTTTTAAAAAAATTCTTGTAAGATACTTTCACATTTGGAATTTCATTCAGGAAGGGTTACCATCCTTTCCTTTCAGCTTTTCCTATAGAGCCCTAACTATTAGATCATAGTTAGGGTTCCAAATGTGTCAAAACTCAGCCATCCCCTGGAAATCCTGTCTGCTAGCTTTAGCAGGTGTGAGCCGGAAAAGGTATTCCTTTCTTGGATTAGGCTTCTCTGACCTTCTGTGAGAATGAAACCTTCATGGATCATCCTAGTTTGTAGTGTTTGGGTCTTTTTCTTGGCCATAGTATATCCTTCATTAGCTAGGTGGTTCAGAGCAGTTCAGCATTTTTGTCAGAGATCTCCTTAGTGAGATTGATGGTCATAATTTTATCTACATACTGGGTGAGGGAACTTAGTTTTAGGTCATCTTTAGCTAAAAATTCCTCAAAGACAGTGAGTGAGTTTTTGAACCTTTGTAGTAGGACTTTGCAACAGTATTGTTAATTAACTATAGAAGAAGGCATATTTTAAATTTAATACAGAACACCAGGTCCTGGTGGACAGTAGAGTGGCCAGCAGGGTATAATGATTGGGAACTATTGAATGTATATGTTGGTAGCTTAATTGACTGCCCTGTGGTCCAGTATGATCCAGTATACCCCATCGGGTTTTTCTATGGGGCAAGTGAGGGTTTTATTGGATGATTGGCATGGCCTAATAAGACCCTGGTCAATTAATTAGGCCCTGTATAACAAGGGCAGTGATCAGTAAAGCCTCTCAATGGACAGTGTACTGTTTTCTCTTGGGTCATATGTCTAGGTTTTAAATAGACTATCATAGAGATACTCTATGGACTATCACAAAAGCTTCCATAGTTCTTCCTACCCATCCCTAGACCCAGACTTTGGGATTTACTCCTGTGAGATCAACTTGCTTTGTCCTGAGAGGTTTGTCCTCAGCCATTAATGTTATCATCTTGTGTCCCATGTCTAGGGGAACAACAATCTTTAGTTTATCTCCCAATAGGTGAATATTAGCTTCCAATTTATATAATATATCCCTTCTAGCAGGGGTATAGAGCGTTAGGGAACATATGGGAAGAAATGGGTGAGAATGTGTTCGTCTAGTTTGCTTCCTAATGGCTTACAATGCTTGTGACAGAGTTTGTCTGATCTGTTGTTCATAACCAAGTAAGTGGCACCATTTTCTCCCTATGTCCAATGTCATTCTGGGCTCTTTGGGGCGGGGGGAGGTCAAAGAACACTATTTTGGAGTGCTAACTCAGGAGCTTCTTGGTCTGGTTATTCTCTATCTATTTGGACTATCTGACTTTGAGGACCATCTTACTTTGGGGCTTCTCCCATGGTTCAGCAGGTAAAGAATCCACCTGCAGTGCAGGAGATCCAGGATACTCTGGTGTGATCACTCTTAGGGAAGATTCCCTGGAGTAGGAAATGGCAATCCACTCCAGTATTCTTGCCTGGAAAATTCAGTGGACAGAGGATACTGGCAGGTGACTGTCCATGGGGGTCACAAAGAGCTGGAAATGACTGAACACATGGCACATATGACTTTAAGGATAGTAGCTAGAGTCTGCTGTTTCCTTTGGGGGTGATGACGGAATTCTTCCTTCCAGCGTCCCCCTTGTTTACATGTGACACTCTGATTGAGTCCTAGTTTCCTTGACTGGCTATTCCTTGATGGGAATTGAGGGTCCCTCACTGTAGATGAGAGTCTCTGTGGGTGGTTAGTTCAGATTCCCATGCCAAATATCAACTGCCAGTAGGCAGGCTTGTGTATAATTTTTATCCTCTAACTTTTTATCCTCTATATCTCAGCTGTTAAACACCTGGTAGGTGACCTCCACCAGGCAAAAGGTAGGAGTGCCTGATTGCATTTCGTTTCTGAAGTTTGTCTTTAATATTTTGGAAATAACATAGGACTTCAGGATTGCATTCCCTTCCAATGACTAAGGATCAGTAGTATAGATTCAGAGGCATTTCTTGAGCTTTCTAAGAATACTGAAGGGTTTTCCATTGGCTCCTGATTGATTTCCTTTTTCTTTTTTCGATTAGCAGGTTTTTTTCCCTGCTGCCTAGATTTCCTTTAGACAGTGTCTTTCTAATGGGCCAACCTCTATCTTCTTTCCCTTTATCCATTGTCTAGGTGGTCCCAGTTGGGTTCATTATCTGGGACTGCTTAATTCTCTAGTCTGTAAATGGCATGGCCTTCATTGTTTCTGTTCTCTGTTTCCCTTTGGGCATTTCAAGATGTTATGACCTTTACTTCCCCTGTTAGGAGTGCATTTAGGAGGCTCTGAATCGCAGCCCAGGTGGGGTCATGGGTATGAAAGTTTCCTCTAATCAGATGCAGATGTGCTTTTCTTCCCTCAACACCTCAGTATGACTTTTCTGGATATACAGATCAGAAGTGGTAAATGGGATAGGTATGTGGATGAGCCCTTCTCTATCAGGGACCTACCTTAAAGGGAATATTTTCCATAGGTTGTTGGACACTGGCTGGTAATTATTCCCACTTCATGTACTTTCTGGACTGCATTCTGGGAGAAGGGGGCTGGTATGAAAGGACTTGTAGAGGCTTAGTCTTTGCTATCATCTCAATGGAGGAGAGACCATGTCCCTATGTTCTGATATAAGAAGGCATAAAAACCTAGACAAGGAATGTCATCCTATTTCTTTTGTCTTTGACATTGCAGTTCTGATCGTAAAATGATTTAATTTAGAAATCTAACTACTGAGCGAAGAGTTATAGTGATTTGTTGGCATGCAAATGCTATAGGATTTGACACAAGTAAGATTGCTGGTTTGGGAAATTTGGAACCAGCACTGAACTATTAATGGATTCTTCAGTGACCAAAATAGGAGGCATCCAAGTGCCAAAGCCTTAGCCATCCTCCCTCTGAGGCCTGAGCATGTCTGGAGTCTAGAGGGTGGGTGCAGGGAGAAGAGCCACAGTCAGTCCCACCTGGGTCATCAAAAATTTGTTATCAGTCCTCTTCCTCAAACCTCCAATGAGTTGTCCCCAGCAAGAATTCCTTCTTCCTAAGGTTGCTTGTGCCAATAGAAGAGACCAAGTTTTGTTCAGAAGCAAAGGAAAGCGTTATTCTTTGATCAGAGAATACAGATGTATGAGCTCCTGCTCTAGAGCAGTGTTTCCAAATATTTTTGGCTCCAGGGACCGGTTTCATGGAAGATAATTTTTTCACCGATGGTAGGTGTGTGGTTCAGGCAGTAGTGTGAGCCATGGGGGAATGATGGAGAGTGGCAGATGAAGCTTTACTTGTTTCCACACCAGTCAGTTCCTGCTGTGTGGCTTGGTTCCCAAAAGGCTGTTGACCAGTGGGTTGGGGACTCCTGCTTTAGAGTATACACTCTTCCCAGAAGTTAATTGGCAGGGATGCTTTGTAGAATTCTTGTCATCAGGGGAGAAGAGTGGTGTTCTTGTCTATTGGGCACACCTGTGTTGCTCAGGGCATTCTAAATCAAAGTGTTGGGGGTGACATTTCTGCACAGGATCATAGAAGCTAAAGTGCTGGGTGCAGAAACT
Source organism: Neotragus pygmaeus (assembly GCA_006410875.1). Classification (NCBI taxonomy): domain Eukaryota; kingdom Metazoa; phylum Chordata; class Mammalia; order Artiodactyla; family Bovidae; genus Neotragus; species Neotragus pygmaeus. The sequence goes on along the minus strand of SJYV01032100.1, from coordinate 22,568 downwards.
TCACATGGGGAATTCCTATCTGAAGTGCCAGGTGCATGACCTCTGCAAAGGGCACCCTATGAGCAGGTGAAACTAGACTAAGACACAAAGAAAAAAAATTAGACTTCATTACACGGATTCTATTTTTATTTCCCAGTAATTGTAATGGATTTCTCTTGTGATGTATAGTCCAGTGGAGAAATAGATGTATGAAAAAAAATTGAGTCTATGTTAAATGCTACTCGGGAATGGTACAGAAACTCACAACAGCCTTCCTTCATGTTACATTCATTTTAAATAAAATAGCAATACATTAACTTGAATAAAGGAATATAATGTCTTTGTTATAAGTGAATATAGTGTTTTTATGGTCTTTTGTTCAAGTTATATAATTGCATATGAAGAATTTATACTTACTAATAATTATAAAATTCTTATTAATACATCCAGTATAATATTTTAGGTGCTCTAAGAGGAAATACTATAGGATTTGAGTAGGCAATGAAAAGTTTGATTTGCTCCTGGAGGAGCATTCAAATAAGGTTTTGATGGAAAGTAATAAGATTGCACTATTAAAATTATAAATAAGAAGGGCTCTATTGAATAAGAAGAATAACTAAGAAAGAAATATATAAATAGGAAAATAGACCCTATTTACAAAATTTCTTGATGGCTGCCTATTATGTGTATTTTGTTTTGATTTGGTTTTGATCCCATACTTGAAACTGTCAGAAATTAAAATTGAATAAAATTAGATCATGTCCAGCTTGTTAAATAACTTACATGACAAGTGTGAAAGAGTTTGGATTTTATCCTACTCAACAGGCAGATGAAATATGTTGGATTTCCACAATCCAGTATTGAACACATCTTAATGTACACATGGAACAGTTTTCTCATTTTATAGATTATGGTTCATTCAGTATGGGGTAAAATTGAGTATCCTATATTATAAGCAAGTTCCTAATTGAGGTCAGTGGTTTTGGACTTGGACCTACATTCGACATAACAGTGGTAAGCACATGGAAGCTACTTAAAATAGAAAATCTTAGGTCCTACACCAGATATACTGATTCAGGATTTTCAGGGATAGGACCGGAATCAAATAAAAACCATTGCAATGTGAAATGTAGCCACAGACCACTCACTAGACTAAGCTAGCAGTAGTGAGACATTAAAACTAAAGCAGTGAGGATGCAAAACAGAAGCAGATTTGGGAGATAATTAAAGGAAGAGTGAGTTGAACTTGTTCAATTTTCTGTTAATGAGAGACAATGATAAGAGAACTTTGGATCTCTCTGTTTTATTGTTTTCTTTCTTTTTTTCCTGGCAAAATGGATTCAGTAGATGAAAACAGTAAAACTTATAGTTCAGTTCAGTTCAGTCACTCAGTTGTGTCTGACTCTTTGAGACCCCATGAACCACAACACGCCAGGCCTCCCTGTCCATCACCAACTGCCGGAGTCTACCCAAATCCGTGTCCATTGAGTCATTGATGCCATTCAACCATCTCATCCTCTTTCATCCCCTTCTCCTCCTGCCCTCAATCTTTCCCAGCATCAGGGTCTTTTCCAATGAGTCAGCTCTTTGCATGAGGTGGCCAAAGTATTGGAATTTCAGCTTCAACATCACTCCTTCCAATGAACACTCAGGACTGAACTCCTTTCAGTAGACTGGTTGGATCTCCTCGCAGTCCAAGGGATGCTTAAGAGTCTTCTCCAACATCACAGTTCAGAAGCATCAATTCTTTTGAACTATGGTTTTGGAGAAGACTCTTGAGAGTCTTCAGTAGATAGATTCAGTAGATAAAAACAGCAAAACTTACAGTAGAGATAATGTATGAGATAAGACAACATATCCTGAGATTAAAATGCTGCCTTTGATAAATATTTTTTTAAGTAAAGAAGTATAATAGTTATTAGCAAATGTGTTTCTATACCTTAAAATTGATAATAGGGAAATAATACATATACATACATATTTTATCTATAATCAATATATAGAAGACAGAATGGTGGGAGATAAGAAGCTGATTTTTGAGGGCTTATAATAGGCTCAATTAAACTGGGCATTTTTTTTAATATATTAAAGCTATAGGAAGTAGTTAAGAGCACAGACATTGGATTCAAATTGACTTTACCATATATATTGGATGAGTGACCTTTAGTAAGCTGTGTCACCATCCTTTGCCTCAACTTTATAATAGGAATGAAATATCAACTTACTAGAACTGTTTAAGGATTAAATGGGATATTTTAGGTACACTGCTTAAACTAGTGTTCCATACATAGTAAGCAATATACTCACAGTTGAAGAAGGTATACAGAATTCCAAGAAAATAAAATAAGAAAGAGATAACTAAGAAACTAAATATTTAAGGTGTATATGGTAAAAAGCAGTATAATAACCAAAAAGACTGAAATAGAAGTACCATAATCAGTAAAGTGAGCCAAGAATAAGGGATCAAAGAATAGGACAGAAAAAAAAAAAAAAACAACAACACATAGCAGTATCTCATCCTTTATTAAATCAAATAAAAAATGAAATATGAAAGTTGACCTTAGGAATAGCAAGCTTATTAGTTGAATATAAAGTAAAAAGTAACTTGTCTTAGAATAAAAAATGGGGACCTTGATTGTTTTTCTTTATTTTATTTTCTTTTTTCCCTTTCTTGAAAAATCAATGTAATGAAACAAAGTAGAATATACCATAGTAATCTGAGAGACAAGAAGGGCTTTCTTTTTATATTGTTTGACTGTCTTTTTTTTTTTTCATTTATTTTATTTTATATTTTAAGAATGGAAACTGTAGTGTCTATAGCTTAACTGGAAGAAGTCAATAGAAAAAGAATCATTAAGCAGGTGAGCAGTTGCTCTTAAAAAAGACTCACATGATCTAACAACTGAGATATTTATTTTCCTAAATTAATATAGGAATATTGAAGACAGTTAACTCAAATATGAAAAAAAGCACAGTGATGGAAAGGAATTACACTAAAGTGTTTACCTTTGTCTTGGTAAACTTCAGTTCAGTCAGTTCAGTCGCTCAGTTGTGTCCGATGCTTTGTGACCCCATGAATCGCAGCACACCAGGCCTCCCTGTTCATTACTATCTCTTGGAGTTCACTCAGGCTCACGTCCATCGAGTCCGTGATGCCATCTAGCCATCTCATCCTCGGTCATCCCCTTCTCCTCCTGCCCCCAATCCCTCCCAGCATCAGAGTCTTTTCCAATGAGTCAACTCTTCGCATGAGGTGGCCAAAGTACTGCAGTTTCAGCATTAGCATCATTCCTTCCAAAGAANGGTGGTTTGGTATTCCCATCTCTTTCAGAATTTTCCACAGTTTATTGTGATCCACAAAGTCAAAGGCTTTTATCAATACTTTATTTCAATGCTATGTTTCTAGTTACATAAAATTTCATGACTATTTCAGATAAATATAAAGCATTATTAATGTTAGTATAAAATATGTAAGTTATTAAAATTATTTGTATTATATAAAATATCCCCATTACTTTCTTTTAAAAGTTTTCATGCTATTTTGTCTGATTTTAATAGTGTTATACTCATTTTTTTCCTTATCATTTGTCCTATATTTCCTTTCCTGTACTGGTTGTTTTCTTTATTTTGTCATTCTGTTTTCAATTTGCCTCTGTAAACAGCATAGTTTTGTTTTACTTACATGATCAGAAAATCTCTAATTTTTAATATTAGATTTTTCTAGTCATATTTCACGATTACTGATGTTGGCTTTGGTATTTAGATTTTTGTGTAATTTCCCTCTTCTCCCTCCTGCTTCTTCTTGGATTGATAAAGTTTTATCTTAGTATTTACCTTTTAATAATTTAGAAGTTAAACATTCTATTCCTTACGGTTATTCTTATATTTTAACACACATATTTACATAGAATTATTTAACAATGCCTCAAATTAGTTAAGCACATTAGCTAGTTTTTCATTTCCTAAACACTCCAAACACTTCTGCTGATACTTGAGTTTCGAGTTGCTGTTTAATTGCCCAGTCATTCCGACTCTTTGCAACCCCATGGACTGCAGCATGCCAGGCCTCGCTGTCCTCTTACCACGTCCTGAAGTTTGCCTGAATTCATGTCCATTGCATTAGTGAAGCTATCCATCCATCTCATCCTCTGACACGCTCTTTCTCCTTCTGCCCTCAGTCTCCCAACATCAGGGACTTTTCTAATAAGTCACCTGTTCATATTACAAGATCAAAATGCTGAAGTTTCAGCTTCAGCATCAGTTTTTCCAAATAATGTTTACCAGTCAAAACATTTAGTTGAAAGCTAAATTTTAGATGAATCCATCTACAACAGGATAGGATTAGAAGGTTAAGAAATTTTTTCTCTAAAAAAGCAACTACCAAGCAGGACAAAATTGTCACAAATAATCATTTCAATACTTTGATTCACTAAATGCGTTCAACAGACTTAGAAATTTTATTTACCAAAATTACTGAACTCTGTAAGAACAGCTTGTCTGGTATTCTTGTCCAGGGATTCCATGTTTTGCCTACTCGAAACGTTTAAAAAAATTTTTTTTTAAATCGGAACACAGTTACTTTACTGGAGAAGGAAATGGCAACCTACTCTAGTATTCCTGCCTGGAGAATCATGTGGACAGGGGAGCCTGGTGGGTTGCTGTCTATGGCGTTGCACAGAGTCGGACACGACTGAAACGACTTAGCATGCATGCATGCATGGAGAAGGAAATGACAACCCACTCCAGTGTTCTTGCCTGGAGAATCTCAGGAACAGAGGAGCCTGGTGGGCTGCTGTCTACGGGGTCGCACAGAGTAGGACACAACTGAAGCAATTTAGTAGCAGTAGCAGCAGTTACTTTACAATGTTGTGTAGTGTTTACCATACAGCAAAGTGAATCAGCTGTATGCATACCTATATGCATACATATATCCCCTTTTGGATTTCCTTTTCATTTAGGTCACCACNGCAGTAGCAGCAGTTACTTTACAATGTTGTGTAGTGTTTACCATACAGCAAAGTGAATCAGCTGTATGCATACCTATATGCATACATATATCCCCTTTTGGATTTCCTTTTCATTTAGGTCACCACATTGCATTGAGCAGAATTCTCCATTAAACAGCATTCCTTGAGCTATACAATAGGTTCTCCTTAGTTATCTAATTTTTATATAGTGTTGGTAATGTATATATGTCAACCCCAATCTCTCAATTCATTGCACCCCCGCCCCATTCCCTCTTGATACATTTGTTCTCTACATATGTATCTCTATTTCTGCTTTCCAAGTAAGACCATCAAACCATTTTTTAAGTATTCCATTAATTGCATTAGAATGCATTAATATATGATATTTTTCTATTTCTGACTTCGCTCTGTGTAACAGTCTCAGACAGTCCATCTTCATCCCTCTCAGATGTCTTGGCAAGTGGAGGGGTAGGCCATGAATCCAGAAGCCTGGTTTCCAGTGCTTACTTACTGGATAGAAGCACCAAAAGTTAAGATAGTGATCTCAGTGGCCAGCAAACAAGGAGGATGAATGTCTTGTCCAGCTTAAGGCTGTGCTCCTGCTTAGAACAGCCAACAGACCAACAGGTTTGCTGGGAATTTAAACAGGAATGTGAGACTCTAGAGGGGGTTTGATAAAGTCTGCAGATATCTCAATTTAACAGCAACTGGAGTAGTTCCAAACTGCTTGCACGTCTCTGCCAGTGAATCCTGCACACTTACATGGAGAAGATGTAAGAAAACCTAGTGTAAAGTAAAAGCCAGTGAAAATCTGAATACAGTCTGATGTTTGAATGTTCTCCCTAGCCTACACATTGATACATCAGCAAACCTAATGGCTCAAGGGTTTGGACACAACACCTGAACAATATTTGTCTGAGTGGTAAGCTATTCAGACACAGGGTAACCTTTAGGAGGTCAGCCTTAAAAATATAAGAACAAATATAAAAAGTTGCCACATGTTGTTGGGTAGATAGACTACACATATTTAGTTCAGACAAGTTAGTAAGCAAACAAGAGAAAACAATAGCAACTTGTGTGTGTGTTGGGGGGTGGGGGAATCAGAATGCAGTGTTATTTTAATATATTGCCCAAAATGTCCTCTCAACAAAAATTATGAAGCAAAGAAACAGAAAAATGTGACTTATATTAGGAAAAGAGTTTACAATAGATTCTAGAAGTTGAATTTAGCAAAGAGGTCAAAGCAACTTTAATAAATTTGATCAAAGAACTCAAGGAAAGTATCTTTATATTATTAAAGGAAAGTATGATGAAAACAACTCAACAAGAAACAGAGAAATTATTTTAAAAGGGGCAAATTTATATTCTAGAGTTGAAAAGTACTGTAATCAAAAGGAAAAATTCACTACAGGTTCTCTGTAGAAAATTTGTGATGAAGAAAAAGAAACAATGAAGTCTAAGATAGATAAATAAAACTTACCTAATCTGAATAATAGAGAAAAATGAAGAAAAATGAACAGCTCCTTGAAGACCAAGATATCAAGCATATCAAGCATACCAATGAATGTTTGATGGGAGTCACAAGGATAGGAGAGAGAAAAACGAAGAAAATAATTGAAGAAATGGGAAGAAACTGTTTTGGGGAAATAATGACTGAAAATGTCCCAACTTTGAAAATACTAATCTATATTAATAGATGCAAAATGCTCAACAAACTCCAATAGGAAAACATACAAGAATATTCACATTTAGAAACCGTAGTTAAATTGTTGAAAGCCAAAGACAAGAAGAAAGTACTGAAAGGAGTAAGAGAAAAATGGTTCATCACATGCAAGGGAACAAAAGCCCAATTAACAGCTGACTTCTCATAAAAAATAGCTGAGGGCAGAAGGCAGTGGGTTGAAACCCAAATTGTATCCACTTACTGTATATTGAGGCGGTATCATCTGCCACTGTTTCTTTCAATCTGGGCTCCTTAGGTTGTCCCATATTTTTGTCTAGTTTGTGGTGGGCCTTGGGAATGGATGTTGAAACTTTTGCACTATATCTCTTTTCTTATTGTTGTTCAGTTGTTCAGTCATGTCCATCTCTTTGCAGCCCCATGGACTGCAGCACGCCAGGCTTCCCTGTCCATCACCATCTCCTGGAGCTTGCTCAAATTCACGTCTATTGAGTCAATGATGCCATCCAATCATCTTGTCCTCTGTGGTCCTCTTCTCCTCCTGCCTTCTATATTTCCCAGGATCAGGGTCTTTTCCATTGAGTCAGTTCTCATCAGGTGGCCAAAGTATTGAAGCTTCAGCTTCAACATCAGTCCTTCCAATGAATATTCAGGGTTGATNTCCTCTTCTCCTCCTGCCTTCTATATTTCCCAGGATCAGGGTCTTTTCCATTGAGTCAGTTCTCATCAGGTGGCCAAAGTATTGAAGCTTCAGCTTCAACATCAGTCCTTCCAATGAATATTCAGGGTTGATTTTCTTTAGCATTGCCTGGTTTGATTTCCTTGCAGTCCAAAGGATCCCCAAGAGTCTTTTCCAACACCACAGATCAAAAGCGTGGATTCTTCAGTGCTCAGCCTTCTTCTATTTCCTTACCTCATACTTTTCAGTTTTTTTTTTTTTAAGGGGGACAGTATTCTAAGGGTTGATGTTATAGCTCACTACTTCATTTTGTGGTTATGACCAGTGTATTATTCAACTCATATATTTTGGAGTGTTATTTCAACAACAATGTTTAAATTTCCAGTATCTCAGTTGATTTTTTTTTTTTTGGTGCAGGATAATCTTACACCTCTTGAGGATATCATAGCCTTTTGTTAAATCCCTATTATTACTGTCAGCTCTATTTTGTTTGGATATAAGTGCTATCATTTATAAATCTGATTCTTTCAAAGACTAATATTCCACAGCATAGGTAAATCATTTATTTTCCATATGAAAGTGAAAGTGTTAGTCTTTCATTTGTGTCTGTCTTTCTTTGTGACCCCCGCCATGGTCTGTAGCCCACCAGGCTCCTCTGTCTATGGAATTCTCCAGGCAATATTGGAGTGGGTAGCCATTCCCTTCCCCCGGGGATCTTCCCAATTCAAGGATGGAAACTGGGTCTGCTACATTGCAGGCAGATTCTTTACCATCTGAGCCACCAGGGAAGCCCATATTTATAGGCAATTAGGTTTATTTATTCACAGTTCAACAGATATCTATTGTACATCCAAAATTCAAATTCTGCTACTTGCTTTCTATGTAATTTTAAGCACAAAATCCCACATTTTCCAGCATCTGTAAGATAAGGATAATAATACCTATGTCATAGAGATGTTAGGGAGTAAAAGATATATATATGTGTGTGTGTGTGTGTGTGTGTGTGTGTTTAGGAAAGTAGCATATAGTAAACTCTCAATGTGTCCCAGTGTCTCAGACTGTGATTATATACGGGGATAGGGCCTTGAAGAGGTAATATGAGGTCATCTGGTGGGCTCTAATCCTCTATGATTGATGTCTATATGAGGAGAGGGGGGTTAGGGCACAGATACACAGAAGGAAGCTTGTATGAAGATTCAGAAGGAAGCCAGCTACCTGCAATCAAGGAGAGAGAGGACTTAGAAGGAACCAGCTTGATTGACACATTGATCTGGGGCTTCTAGCATGTGAGGAAGTAGATTTCTGTAGCTGAAGCACCCTGGTCTGTGGAACTTTGTTGAGGCAGCCCCCACAAACTAGTAGAGGTCAAATTCATTATCTGGCTCTCCTCTCGGCATTCTATTGGCTTCTTAACCACTCTTTCACTTTTCTTCTCTCTGCTCCTGATCTGCTGCCTAAAGTAACCATTTCTTTTTCATGGTCATGGCAATTTTGCTGGGCTTATGGATCNTGGCTGGATGGCATCACGGACTCGATGGACGTGAATCTGGGTGAACTCCGGGAGTTGGTGATGGACATGGAGGGCTGGCGTGCTGTGATTCATGGGGTCACAAAGAGTTCGACACAACTGAGTGACTGAACTGAACTGATAGGCATAACGCTTGAAGTGGATACAATTTAAAAATGTTTTTAATGAAAAAATGAGGAAATCATATTCATTTGATTTAATCAATAATTTAGAAGTTCCTTCTTTTAAATTATAAGAATAAGACTCTTTGAAGGATTGTATAGATATTAGATATCTTAGTTCCATTAACTCCCTTGATATGCAAAGTTAAGGTGAAAGTCGCTCAGTCATGTCTGACTCTTTGCTACTCCATGGATTCTCCAGGCAAGAATACTGGAATGGGTAGCCTTTCCCTTTTCCAGGGGATCTTCCCAGCCCAGGGACTGAACCCAGGTTTCCCACACTGCAGGTGGATTCTTACCAGCTGAGCCACAAGGGAAGCACAAGAATACTGGAGTGGACAGCCTATTCCTTCTCCAGTGGATCTTCCCAATCCAGGAAATGAACCAGGGTATCCTGCATTGCAGGTGGATTCTTTACCAATTGAGCTATGAGGGAAGCCCCTTGATGTGAAAGCTTGGGGAAAAAATTGCTTGCTTGAAAAATGATACAAGTCATTCTACTAAGATAAATCAGTGCCTTAAGTTATCTGTGTCTCTGTTAGAATTTTGAGTGACTCCAACTGTGCTTTGTGTCAGGCGTGTGGGAGAGTAATTAAATTGTCAGTTTTAAAATTTCAGCAGGTGATAAACTGGCCATTTAAATGTCACTGTTAAATATTGTATCAAATTGCAACAAGCTCTCTTGGTCCCTTGATAGATCTTAGAAATGCCAATGACTTCATTATATTTTACTTCTGTAAATTAAGAAAATTTCCTTTGACTATCTGCTATTTAATATGCATGCTTACTTAAATTGCAAATATTAACTTAAACTTTGTTATGATAATATTAATTTTTGCTAAAATGTTGTCTCGGTTCTATTTTGAGGAGTAATTTTCATTTATGATAAAAATTATTTCTCTATATTTTCCCCTCCATTAGTTCTTCTCCTGAAATTCTTTTTTTATGTTGTTGATGCTTGTTTCACTGAAGTAGAAAACCTTAACATTTTTACTTTTTTCCATTTTCACTAATGTTCTAATTGATCGAGAGGTAATTCTTATTTTGATTTCTTTGTTGTTGTTCCAATCCTTTCCTACCTTTCTATGTTCTTTGCGAACAGCCAACCCAGTATTCATCATAATATACCCTAAAGTGCTTTTCCCTGAAATTCAGTTGTCAATTATTCTGACTTCTGACTAATCTTTACTAAATGCCAATTTTGTTTCTATTTACGAATAATGACAAAAATATAAGTCCAGAAATTTTACCATGACCTCTGAGATCTTCCAATGTACTTTAAAAACTATTTCTCCAATTATAGTATATGACCATAATTCTACATGAGATCAACTTCATCTATACATATATACAAATATACTATTTGGAAAAACACTGATGCTTGGAAAGATTTAGGGAAAGAGGAGAAAGAGGCAACAGAAGATGAGATGGTTGGATAGCATCTCCAGCACAATAGAAATGAATTTGAACAAACTCCAGGAAATAGTGAAGGACAGGGAAGCCTGGTATGCTGCAGTCCATGGCATAGCAAAGAGTGGGATGCAGCTTAGTGACTGAACAACAACAGCAATTATTCTCTGAATATCCCTTGAACATTTTTGCCTTAACTGGAATGTCCACCAACGTGTATTTCTTACTTGGAGTGGCTATCCTCTTTCTGTCCTTCTACTACAATATCTACTCGAGCTCCCCCCTCCCCCCACCACCGAGTTTTATTGTCCTATGCATCCATCCCTCTTTACCATAAATGTCATAATGGCCATAATTGATACACATCATCTTGTTTTACCATTCTTCTTTGTATGTAGTATTTTTGCTTTACCAAATAAAGTAGAAATACTTTGACATTAGAAACTATGACATTATTTTATGTATCATAGCATCTTAAAAGAGTGATTTTCAAAATGCATGTATTCAATAAATACTTACTGATTTTGGCAAATAATTTTTAGTTTACCCAATTCTACATTTAAGATACTACTGCATTTCTTTATTTGAGGGTATTTCAAAAGAAGACATATTTGTCATGAATGCATTCTTCAGGCTGTGAGTGTAAAATGTTTTCTTGTTTTAAGTGAGACTCTCGTGTGAAGACTGGCATTTTGACTATCCCATACCAATTTTAATACAAAATTATCATTGAATGTTTGGCTTTTAAGTAATTCTATCATTTAATCAATAATGTTGCTTATATCAAGTGAATCAATCTATGTAACACTATACCTTTCTCAATTTCTTCAAAGGTATTATACCTATTCCCAATACATAAGAAGAGTAAAATATCAAGATTGGATTTTTTAGCATCAGTGAATGCCATTTTATTACTGAAATTCCACTCAACCCTAAAGAGATATTTTAATTTCAAATATTTAGTTTTTTCTTTTTTCTGAATGACATAAAGGCCTCGTTTCACTGTCAGCTCTCATTATTTATTTATTTTTAGTGCCTAAATTGAAATATCATAAATGAAGGTGAAGTTAACTGGATAGATATAAATATATCAACCCTGACCAGTTTTTTTCTGAACACAACATTGTCATTAGAAGATTATTTCATTTTCTTCTGGCACGTAGGTGCAAAGACTCTGGAGGAGGTCATTTTGTACCATTTGTATCTTCCTCTGGGAGAGGTAACCATAGGTCAAGAATGGTCACCAAAAATGATGTTGAATCTCTAGAGCAACGATTAAGGCATGACCTTAAATTTTAGTTCTTCAAGGTTTTTCCTAACCTGCACATGTTTTAATGTATCTGTGGGGGTCAATTAGAGTAAATCTAGCCTTTCAGAAATGTATTAAACTAGAGAATTATGTGTTGTCTTTTTATTATATACTTTTAATCCCTGATTTATAGCCAATGTGCCCAGTCAACAAAATGTCCATAAAAATACGGTCTTGATTAATGGATGAATTGATAGTTTGTATGGAATAAAAATTGACCAACTGTTTTAATGTAAATTAACTAATCGATTTCAGATTAATTTCATTTTATTGCAGTGAATATGCTATTTATTATACCCATTAGCAAATCTGTGTAAAATTGTTCAGAACTTTTTAAATCCCTACATGTGTTTGGCTTTTGAAATGGCTGTGTCTTTCAAGTTTTGTCTTTTCTGTAAACTCCAAAGGTCAAACTGGGAATTGCTTAAGTAAGAATTGGCAGAACTCAAAAGTTCTAACATCTTTAAACTCAATTTAAGTTGGTGAAGTGATTCCAAAATTTTACACTGTCAGTACTGACAGTGTTCTGTATCCAGTGTACGATACACTCTTAGTAAAGTGTATTTTCATTATTCTGCCATTCATTTATACATATTATCAGTTTAGGAGAAATATAAGTGAGGGTGATGAGCTTTCCCTTCTAGAAGTTTACATTTAAATATAGTAGATAAGGGTTCCTTGATGGCTCAGTGGGTAAAGAATATGCCTGCAATGCAAGAGACACAGGAGATGGGGGTTCGATCCCTGAATTGGGAAGATCCCCTGGAGGAGGAAATGGCAACCCACTCCAATATTCTTTCTTAGAAAATCCCATGGACCGAGCCTGGCTGGCTACAATCTTTGGGGTCACAAAGAGTCAGAGCAATTAACACACATACTCAATTCAGTTCAGTTCAGTTCCTTAGTCATGTCTGACTCTTTGCAACCCCATGAACCACAGCACTCCAGCCCTCCCTGTCCATCACCAACTCCAGGGGTACACCCAAACCCATGTCCATTCCAACCATCTCATCCTCTGTCATCCCCTTCTCCTCCTGCTTTCAATCTTTCCCAGCATCAGGGTCTTTTCCAATGAGTTAGCTCTTTGTCTGAGGTGGCCAAAGTATTGGAGTTTCAGTTCCAACATCAGTCCTTCCAATGAACACCCAGGACTGATTTCCTTTAGGGTGGGCTGGTTGGATCCCCTTGCAGTCCAAGGAACTCTCAGGAATCTTCTCCAACACACATATCATTATCAACAATATACATTTCATTTGTTTAGTAAACATGCCACTGGATCAAAGACATTTATTTGTTGATGTTTTAAATGGAACTATCCAAGAATATTTTGAAAAGTTATTGGTACTTTAGTTTTATTTTAAAAATAGAATGTCGCCAGCCATATGGAAATTAGAGAAAGGGAGATGGCAAAGGAAATAGTTTGCACAAAAGTACACTGGTGAGGAAGTGTGAGTCAGTGGGGAAATGGAGGATGATTAATTGTAGTTGTCTACAGCTGCAAAAGTATTAAGGAACAATTGTAAATAAACTTGGAAAAATTAGTTTTCTTTCAATTAAAATGTACACAATAACTAATTAACTGAATAAAGCAAATGCACTTTGGAGATTTTTGAGTAGGCAGGTGAAATTAAGCAGTTTTAAAATGTACACTTGCAGCAACCTGAGGAATATTCTCATGGGGAGAAACATTGAAGAGTTATAAGTCAGAAAAAGAAATACAGAATTTGATACATCACTGTCTCAGATTTGAAGACATCTCAGGTTACAAATAAGTGAGTGCATGCATTAGGGAAACAGTGTTGGAAATAAACAAGAATCCATACAAGTAATATTTCAGAGGTTATATATCCAAGACTTTACAATTAATTGGTGATAACCAAAAATTGAATAGTAAACAGTTAGCAATTGTTGATGCAAGGGTTAAGTGTTCATTTTGAACATGGAGAATTTAAAATTAAATTATACTATTCAACTGAGAATTAGAAATTGTAAGATTCAACTATGAGAAAGCATCGACTGGAGAACCAAAGAGAAAAGGAAAATTGATGTCATGAAATAAGATGATGTCTTAAAGGAGCAAGTATAAGTAGTGAAAAGAGAATGAGAAAAATCACAATTCCCTTCTTTCTTCCAACCATATCACCTTTTTTCTATCTCTATCCATAGGTATGAGTAAACCTTTCCCAGTTTGTAAAGTCCCATGTCCAGAATTGTGGATCCCCTCAAACTCTACACATTTCTACAGATATAATTTCTTAAGAGGCCAATCTCCAATTCCTTGACTTTGTCTACAGTTTGATTCTATTTTCCCCATTGGGGATTAGTTATNATAAGATGATGTCTTAAAGGAGCAAGTATAAGTAGTGAAAAGAGAATGAGAAAAATCACAATTCCCTTCTTTCTTCCAACCATATCACCTTTTTTCTATCTCTATCCATAGGTATGAGTAAACCTTTCCCAGTTTGTAAAGTCCCATGTCCAGAATTGTGGATCCCCTCAAACTCTACACATTTCTACAGATATAATTTCTTAAGAGGCCAATCTCCAATTCCTTGACTTTGTCTACAGTTTGATTCTATTTTCCCCATTGGGGATTAGTTATTTCTCCAAAGAAAAAGTCTTCTTCTGTGAATTCTCTCTAGAATTGACAATATTTATAATAGATACTGTCTTGTTCCTTCATTCGGGGCTTCTCTGGTGGCTCAGACAGTAGAGTATCCACCTGCAATGCAGGATACCTGCATTCCAACACTGGGTCTGAAAGACCTTTTTCCTTGAAAAAGGAAATGGCACTCTAGTATTCTTGCCTGGGAAATCCCATGGAGAGAAGAACCTGGCCAGCTACAGTTCATGGGATCACAGAGAGTCAGATTTGACTGAATGACTAACACACTTCCTTCGTTCTTCTAATTTTCTTCCTATTCTAATTCTTTGTTCTTCTTAACATGTTTCTCTCTGAAATATTAGACTTACTAGAACACTTTTTGAGTGCCTGTTATATAAGTACTCTCTGAGTGTTGATGAAATTATTAATAAAAAAGGACCAAGACTAACAGGAGAGAAGAGAGCTATTTAGCCCATCCTGTTTCTCAGGGAGGTTTCCAGAAAAAAAGATTCATCAATCAAGTATGGGATGTACAAGGGATTATTTTAAAGAGCTTAAATATCATGTATGACAAGTTTTGACTGATAAATATTTTCTTCCTTTCTCATATTTTTGATTTCACCTTTTATTTCTTTAAATATTATCAACATAGGTATGTTATTACATACTTAGTCTAGTTTATTTTTTTGAAATTTCATGGGTATATTTTTCCTCTAGGTTATTTCAACCAATTTGTGCTCATAGTACCTTATTTCACCATGTATTGTATAATGTCATAGTGTGAATTAAGTTTGAAGAGAGGTTCATTTATGAANTCCTTAGTCTAGTTTATTTTTTTGAAATTTCATGGGTATATTTTTCCTCTAGGTTATTTCAACCAATTTGTGCTCATAGTACCTTATTTCACCATGTATTGTATAATGTCATAGTGTGAATTAAGTTTGAAGAGAGGTTCATTTATGAAAATCTTGTGGAGTTGGGACTGATTATGAAGGGATTTTGTGTTTCTGACATGTAGCTGTGAGCCCTATATATGAAACAGCTTTATAAGTTAATTTTCAGCTTGGGGTTTCCCAAAGAACGTATATTTACAATTTCAAAATTCCAAATGTAGGATATGGTAGAACCATGGTTAACCCCTTTAAGGAGAAACATTTTTCCTTTAGCCAGGCCAGAAGAGCCAACTATCCTTGTCATTCCCTTCTGCCATTGGGCTAGTTTATTGTATACCCTTCTTAACACTGAGGGTGAATCTTACTCTGGTCCAGTGTTTGGTGCTGTTCTCTAGCATCCCCTCTTCTCAGCCAGCTTGGATCCATCCTCTGCAATCTTTGAGCCTTTCAGTTCCTATGATCCACAAATTCCCAGTGTAGGCTTGTACTCTAATTTTCAGACTTTTCTTCATTATTTTATTTTTTTTTCCTTGAAGCACCATTACTTTCCTGAAATGGTTCAGGTCAGTTCAGTTGCGTCTGACTCTTTGGGACCCCATGGACTGCAGCACACCAGGCTTCCTTGTCTATCACCAACTGCTGGAGTTTGTTCAAACTCATGTCCTGCCAGCAGTGATGCCATCAAACCATCTTATTCTCTGTCACCCGCTTCTCCTCCTGCCTTCAATCTTTCCCAGCATTGGGGTCTTTTTGGAGTCAGCTCTTTTTCTGAAAAGGTTAGCTAAATATTTCTGGGAGCAAAGGATGGTGGAACAGTATTTTAGGGCATGGTCACAATGTCTTGACATATTATTATAAACATAAATCTTTTCATTTATGTTAAAGCATAATTTTAATTATCTTCTGATCTTAGAATATTCAGCTGTTTTATTCCAAATCTGACAATAAACTTTTTTTTTTTTACTTTATTTTACTTTACAATACTTCATTGGCTTTGCCATACATCGACATGAATCCACCACAGGTGTACACGAGCTACCAATCCTGAATCCCCCTNCTTTTTTTGTCTTTTATATTTTTCCTACCTGTTTTTGAAGCCAATGATCTGCTTTGCTGGTTGTCTGATGTCCTCTGCCAGCATTCAGAAGTTATTTTGTGGAATTTACTCAGCGTTGAATTGTTGTTTTGATGAATTTGTGGGGGAGAAAGTGGTCTCCCGTCCTATTCCTCTGCCATCTTGGAATCGACCCCAAATATGCCAATAAACTTTTTGAATATCTTCTTTATTTTATTACCATTGTTCTGGTTACTTCAATTAACTTATTTAGTATCCCCTCTCTTCCACATGTTTGTCTTCTTTCATGGAAATATTTTAGTAGTTAGTCAAAAAATACTTAAAGTTTTAATTATTGTAATAGCAGTGTACAGTGTACTCTTTTTAAGCAAGTTTCCAAATTTTGAGCAAAAATTTTCTGTAGCTGTTTCCCAATCTGGTAGCACACATAAGGCCTAGCCTGTGAATATGGAACAGTTGTCTGAGTATGAATTTTCTCAAAATTTCATCAGAGCTTGAATACGTCCTTTATTTGCCGTGGTTGTAAAGTGCATAATGATATAATGGGTATAATTTGTTATATTGTATTTTGTAAACTTTCATTTCTCTTTACAGGTAATAAAAGCATAAAAGGATAAATAATTGCTGTTTAGATCATGTGATATAGACATGATGTGTTAATATTTTAGCATTCATGTTTAAAAGCAAAATTAATTTTACTCAAATANTTATATTGTATTTTGTAAACTTTCATTTCTCTTTACAGGTAATAAAAGCATAAAAGGATAAATAATTGCTGTTTAGATCATGTGATATAGACATGATGTGTTAATATTTTAGCATTCATGTTTAAAAGCAAAATTAATTTTACTCAAATATTTTCTTTCAGCTCTTCTTCAAGTGACAATTTCACTTAGCAAAGCAGAGCTTAGTGTGGGTGAATCTAAATTCTTCACATGTACAGGTATGTATTTCTACAAATATTTTCAGATAGCTTGTTTCATTCTTCAGTTAGTTATATGATATACTGAGTAATTTAATAGTTAAAATATCAATTCTCTAGAAATAAAATTGTATATTATCATTGGACTTATAATGGTTGGAAAAGTGTTAATAAGCACATTTTACATATTAAGCATTATGAGTTTTATTTATTACTTTCCAGTTACTAATCTTGACTGTCAAACAAACTAGATTATTTTGAAGATAACTTAGAAAATATAATGTATGCATGATAACTTTTAAGTAAATGTAAATATTTCCCTCTAAATAGTAATATTAGAATAAATTTATATGTTATAATTGAATCATTTTGTTTAGAAATATAATATATCATAATGCCTATGGGAAATTATATGGTTCTACTTAAGCAACAAATTTTTATTCAATATGTAAAACTCACAAATGAACACATTCTACTGCTATTCAGATAAATAATATTAATTTTCATGCATAAAGGACTTCATATATAAAGTTTTAAAATATTCATGTAGTGCCAAATTGTGTCTTAATATATTTAAAAATTGTTTTCTTTCATGATTATAATGTAGCAATTCAAAACTGAATTAAATATGTATTTCTGACATAAAATGCATTATAAAAGTTGTCTTGAGAATAGCATGACTTATGTAATTCATTATTGCAATTAATAAAAATAGAAGCAATTATAAAGTATCTAAAAATCCTATCAATTCATATGAATCTCTAATAAAGGCCATGATTCTTCATAAATTAGCCTTCTTAAAGGTCTGAATTGATAGGTCTGTTGATACATGTTGTATATTTTCAAAGGGGAAAACAGAAAAGTAAGAGAAAGATTGGTTCAATATCTTTTTTTTAAATATTAGCACAGCTTTGGCATAAAAATATAACTCTTTGTTTCTAAACTTTATCCGTACTTTATATGCACAAATGCACACATCCAGCTCAGCTGTATCACAAAATCACAGAAAGATGAAATTGTTTAAAAAAATGAATTTGAAAATAAAATCAAATTTTATTATATTCTTGGGTTTGCATTATCTTTATGAACTTAAAAATACAATCCATTGTATTATTTTCTTGGATTTGCATTATCTTTATAATATAAATCATATGATGTATTACCTCTATAGATAATTCATTAATTAAATTAACAGATAATTTAAGAATATGAAGTAACATCATTCGGTGTTACTGTTTGGCTCTTAGTAATAGGCAAACTAATAAAGCACCTTTTTTTCTTTTTTTTTAAATTAATTAATTTATTTTTTAAATTTTACTTTAGAAAATTAACCAAGAACTGTACTGTTGTCCTGGAAGAAACCTTATTTATCTTAAATGCACTAGTAAAGCAAAAATCTAAAAATGAATATGTGGGAAACCTATACAAATCAAAACACTTGTATATATTTTTCTATCACAGTGGTGATATGTTGATATGATTCTGAAATTTCCTGCACTGAGACATCTAAAACTATGTCTTCAGACTGAACTAGAAGGTGCTCATGTTATGGAACTGGGTTTTTTGACTCTAATCAATAGAAATTGGTAACAGGCCAGATGAGAAATTCAAACAGGGCTTTATCCCAGATTCTGCTACACGCTAGGATAAGAAAACGAGTGACAGGTTTCCTTTCTGGCTCTCTGAAATGGGGAGAGCTGGTCCTTTAAATGGTTTGAGGGTAGGTGTGAATCTCTGGGTCACTGTGGAGAGGGAGCCTAGGCAGTACACTCTGCAGGTGTCATGTGTAGTACCCTGCTTTTGCTCCCTCAAAAGTAGCATTTGGAATTTGGCCTTTAGCACCTTGTTCCCAATTTGCTGCGACTGCACATGCTTGTAGTTACTTTTAGTCCCTTATAGTTTCTTTGTATTCTGTAACTCTAGGAGACATTTTTTCAGGTGCAAGCATTTCAGTGAAAGGGTCCCAGGTCCCAAGACTCAGCGGAGCTCAGTAATATCCTCACAGAAATAAGCACAGATGTGTCACATGTATGAATTTTTATGTTACCTTTTCAGGAAAATAAATTTAGTTCTACTCTATTAATTTTCCCATTAGCCCAGTATTATCAGCAATATAACATGGACATTTTTATTGGGAATTACTATTTATTGGATTTGCCAAAAAAAGAAAGAATTATGATTGCACTATGAAAATCAAGATTAAACTCTCCATGATAATGAATTATTTCCATATCACTAAGAATTAAAATGTCCAAAATATTTCACAGAAATATCCTATATAATTTA
The DNA here is from genome assembly GCA_006410875.1 of Neotragus pygmaeus. NCBI lineage: Eukaryota > Metazoa > Chordata > Mammalia > Artiodactyla > Bovidae > Neotragus > Neotragus pygmaeus. The sequence continues at coordinate 3,073 of SJYV01032100.1, read as the reverse complement.
CTGTATAAAATGAGGATTTTGTATTTCTCAAATTTAAAGTAATCCACAATTAAATGATTCCTTTGTCAATTCATGATGGAAGAAGAGAGAATTAAAACAAGTACCTCCCCCAAATGAGTTACCCTGTAACCACTATGGTTTTATGGTTCTGTTTAGAAAAACTGAATATAACATAATTAAGATCATTCAAAATTTAACTAAACTTCTTTCATACTTTTTTCTTCATCATATCTAATTTGATGTAGGAAGAAAGATAATTTGTTTCTAAAGCCATTTTTTTGGGAAAAAGAGAATGAGAGGGAACAATTTTCTTCAAAAAGGTCCCAAAAGATGTTAGTTAACTTTATGCATTTTTCCCCGATACTTTTGAGTTAATAATGCATGCTGCTTCCACAAATTATCTCACAAGCAATTAGGTGAAATACATCCTTTTGGTGTCTAAAAGTAAACATGGGAAGATTCAGCTTTTACGAAGAGGATAATAACCTAGATTCTGAATTGGAAAACTTAAATAAATGTTTACCCTGTAATGATTTGGCTGCAATTGCCTACCACTATAAGTATCGTTTCAATACATTCTAATTATCATATGATTAAATAGTTAACAGTTTTAGAATCAACTGATGAAATTACTCATTTCAGTTGGGAAAAGAGAAGATTAGGGATTCATTTGAAAAATAGTCATTGGCCTTATCTATACAAGTTTAACTGAGAGATTAATTCAAAATTCTGTTAACAAAAGCCAAAGTTTATTTTATAGAAGATTTACATTTTTATGAGCTCTGCTGTATGGCGGGGAGAGTGCTATTTTCTGACTCTATCAGAAAGAATTGAGCAGATGAAAGTATGTTCATAATCGTGTTTCAATTTAGATAATGTCTACTGGAGATGGCTCAGTGGGTAAACAATCTGCCTGCCAATGCAGGAGACACAGGAGATGCAGGGTCAGTTACTGGGTTGAGAAGGGCCCCTGGAGAAGGAAATGGCAACCCACTCCATTATTCTTGCCCAAGAAATACCATAGACAGAGGAGCCTGGTGGGCTACAGTCCATGGAGTCTTAAGGAGTCGGATGCAAACAGGCACACACATGTCTATCAAATGGAATGTTATTGGGACTCAGTTGCCAAGCCAGTTTCAGTACTTAGGTATAATAATAATAATCCATAGATCATTGTGGTAAAGTTTACACTATGTAAGTGCTAAGTCGCTTCAGTATTGTCCAACTGTTTGCAACCCTATGGACTGTAGCCCGCCAGGCTTCTCTGTCCATGGGATTCTCCAGGCAAGAATACTGGAGTGGGTTACCATGCCCTTCTCCAGGGAATCTTCTTGATCCAAGCACTGAACCTCGACTCCTCCATTGCAGGTGGATTCTTTAGCACTGAGCCATCTGGGAAGCCCCAAATTTACTCTTATCATAGCTTAAATACCATACTGGAAAACCCATTTCCTATGGGTTTTGCTTATTCAGACGAGATTTAATTCTCAGTGTTGGATAAATAAAGATGAACATGTGTGCTAGCATTTGTGTTTACTTTCAATTTTGTAAGATTTTCAGATTTTGAGTCTTCTGTTTACATTTTTTTTTCTAAATTGTTAAAGTTGTTACATAATAGTAAATGCCAATATCAAAACAAACACTTGAAACATATTTTCAAGCATTTCTTTTCTATGGCTCTCTGCAGCAATTGGTGAACCTGAGAGTATAGATTGGTATAATCCTCAAGGGGAGAAGATAATTTCAACACAGAGGGTATCAGTGCAAAAGGAAGGTATTAGATCAAGATTAACCATCTACAATGCAAATATAGAAGATGCAGGGATATATCGTTGCCAAGCAACAGATGCCAAAGGACAGACACAAGAAGCTACAGTCGTTTTGGAAATTTACCGTAAGTCATGTATTTATGTTTTATGATTGAAATTATAAATTATTATAAAAGTTCAAATTGAAATGTACTTAACAATAGAAGCTAGTACTCATTGAGAACTAACTTTGTGCTGGACAATGTAATAATAAGATTTTTACAGATATCAGCTTATTTTATATTTTACCATAGTACATCTGTAAAATAAGAGATAAAATGTTACAGTGGATAATAAATATATAGGTGGAGCCAATTCTATTGAATAAATAATAGAGATGAAATTTTGTTTTAGTTTTCTGATGCCATTAAGAATCTGTTAGGTAATAGATAATAATTTATTTAGTGTTACAGAACATATTGGGAATGCTTTTTTCACTTTAAAAGCTCATGACTGGAGAAAATATCCTGTGTGACAGCAGTGACCAGTCTAGAATGAAAACTGGGGAAGGATCAGTTGACAGACTTTAGATAGAGACAAAGTTGAAAACTCATATAAAGAAGAATAATTTCTAACCAGATTCTTAGCAACAGGTGTTTTCATTAACAAGGTTTTCTACACTTACACTTCATTTTATGACTTGGAATTGATTAATTCCTCATTCCTACTTTTAGGAATCCTTAACACGTTTAGAAAAACTGAAGATCATTGATTCCCTGGTTTTGAAACTAAGTTCCATCACTTACTTCTGTGGTCCTGGGCAATTGGGTACCCTCTCTGTTTTCGATTTCCATGTATAAAATGGGTATAATAGTAGTACCTTCACCATACATAAAGTTGCTTTGAAGACTACATTAATTCATGCACAATGTGTCTACAATATTACCATGCAATTAATTTGTGGTAGTTAGCATTTATACCAGTGAAAAACTATAAAAGTTTTACAATGCTAGCGCATAAGTCATGTCTTCCTTACAGCTGTATTGAAAAAAGAGACAAAAGAGTGCCATAGCAATACTTCCTCTTAAGATGACAACAATCTGTTGGAACATTGTTGTCGTTTGTTCTGATTTGACCTTTTTTTCCCTCCTCTTAGTTTCTAAACTCCTAAAAGAAGGATGTTTTACTTCTTTATATGCCCATTTGCTGTACTAATTTCATAAATTACAAAAAACTAAATTGAAAACATCATTTCATAAACTAGTATCTGGAAAGAAGTGTCATTTGAAATGATACAAAGGAAAATTCCTGGTGGTTTTTTTTTT
>SJYV01032099.1:0-11139 GCA_006410875.1 Neotragus pygmaeus | reverse complement strand
AACCTCAGTTCCCACTGTGTATTTTCAAGACACTGGACAGATCCTGGTACAAACTGTACTGTTATTTACTTAATATTATCCTGAAATAAATGTATTTTAAAAGCAAACACTGCCTCATTCCCATAAATTTTAAGCTAGTATCACTTACCAAAAATAGATAGTAAACCTAGGAATGAACACAATAAAAACCTCATGCAATTTTGGCTACATTCTGCCATCCTCAAAAGGATTCTGAAGGATGAGCTTCAGATCTGCTACCTCTGTTAAAAGGGAGATTACCCAGAGTTGGGGTGGCAGGGAGGGTGTTCAAGACAAATCAGCACTGCCTGAAGACTTTTCCCTTCATCTGCTCAGAAGGCTGGGAAAAGAATTAGAAAGGAGACAAAATTTCTCTCTATGTGGTTCAATGTTATTGAATGCCCTCTTTCAGAATCACCTAAAATGACGTGATGTAACTGCAGGACCACCATCCCTGCCCTTGAAACATGGGTCACCATGGGTTGGTTTGTCAGAAGAAAGAGCAGTGCCCGAAGCAGAGTCACAGGGATGTCCCAGATACTGGGCAGCAGAGCAGAAGGAGGAGAGTACTGGGGATTAGGGAGGCTCACCGGGTCAAAAGGTTAGGGAGGAGGAGGGAGAGGTGCAGGGTGGAGTAAATCTAAGGTGAGGAGACGCATGCCTCATCAGAAAATAGGATGTACCAAATCTGGGCACAAGAAAAAAATGTGGTGCATCCTCAGCTGGGCTTAGGGGAGAGGAGAATGGAAAGGCTGCCGTCTGGATAGAAACCAGCCCTAATCGCAGTTCTCAGAGCCATTCAGAACTGCAGCAGTGACCAAGGGAGTCTGGAAGCCAAAGCTGCGTTGGCATCTCAGCTACTGACTCACTGTGTGATTTTAGGCAANCGAGCTAGGGCTCCCGTCTCATCCAGCGCAGTGGAGTCTTGACAAGAGCCCCGAGCTCTGAATCACAGCTGCTTGTATATAGGCGTTTCTTAGTACAGCTGGTGGGTAATGATTGGCTGAGCCGTACATGCGAGCGGGATTTTCAAATCCTGCATCCTTATCCAGATTGGCTCAGGTTTGGCGCCATCGGGGACTTTCCCAGGGTGTGGTTTCTCCTNAGCTGCTTGTATATAGGCGTTTCTTAGTACAGCTGGTGGGTAATGATTGGCTGAGCCGTACATGCGAGCGGGATTTTCAAATCCTGCATCCTTATCCAGATTGGCTCAGGTTTGGCGCCATCGGGGACTTTCCCAGGGTGTGGTTTCTCCTAATCATGACTCAGGTTTTACAAGAATCTGAATCTTAGGCTTAGTATAGCTTGTTGAGCCTGTCATGGCTCAGGTCTGGTCCCTTAACACACATCTTTTTAGTTGACAGCTATTTTTCCTACTTCACCTAAACTCTTTCTCTGAGATTCAGCTCAGTGCCAATGTACAGAGGCTGATTTTCAGTATCACTGGGACACCCAGCTGAAGTCAGAAAATTGATGAACTGGTTGTTGTTGCTGGGCAAAGAAGGGAGTCTGTAATGAAAAAGACAATAGGAAGTGTTGGTGAGGACATGGAGAAGTTGGAGCGTTTTACATTGCTGGTGGGAACGTAAATGGTGCAGCCACCTAGGAAAACAATCTGGCAGTTCCTCAAGATGTCCAACATGCTTACATGTAACCCAGCAGTTCTGCTCCTGGGCATATTTCTGAGAGAAATGAAAACACAAACCTACCAAAAACATTGTACATGAATGTTTGAGGCAGCATTATTCATAATAGCCAAAAAGTAGAAACAATCCAAGCATTCAACTGATAAAAGTAGCTTATTCATTCAGTGGACTATTATTCAGAAATAAAAAGGAATGAATAACTGACACGTGTAACAATATGGATGAACCTCATAAACATGCACTTAAGCGAAAGAAGTCAGTTACAGAAGACCATATATTATATGATTCCATTTATACACAGTGTCTATAGAGATAGGAAGTAGGTTAGTGGGCACCTAAGTCAGGGGATGTGGGGTGGGGTTGGGTGATGGAAAGTGACTGCTAATAGGCATGTAGTCTCTTTTGGCGATGAAAAAATGTTCTAAAATTAGATTGTGGTGATGATTGCACAACTCCAAGAAGATACAAAAACCATTGAATTATACAATACAACGGATGAATTGTACAGTTATATGAATTACATGTCAACAAAGCTTTTAAAAAGTAGCTTGCAGACTATAAAATTAAATACAAAAGTCAATTTTTAATTTAACATTATTATTAGTAGTAAAACAATATAAATATTGGGGATCATTTCAGCCACCAGTATTAATTATAATTTGATGTTTATTGCTCAGCTGCCCTGATGCTGATTAGAATTCCAGATGAAACCAACTGCTCCTTAGGAATCTGTTTCAAGCACTATGGATCTGTCTGGATGCAAGAAGGCTGTGATAAAGACCACTGATGTTTAGGATTACCTGTGTATGTGGTCCCCTCCTGTTTGATGACTTAACAGTCTCCGAAAACTCTTTCCTGAGTAGGACAATGTTGCTTCACATCTCAGAAATGAAAGCAGTAAATTCCAGTAAAAACGCTCTTCTCAAAGCCACATGACATTAAAATTTCAGCTCAGTTTCCTGAAGAATTATCAGAGTCATAGAATGGAGATAGTAATCATTCTCCTAGTCACCACATAACAGGTGAGAAGGCCCACTGTTTCTAAATTCACAAGTACGAGCCTGAAACCATCTCAAAATGGCTCAGCTGCTTGATGATAAAAATCTGAAGTGGGGTTAGACAGAGAAAAGGAGTGGGACAAGGTGAGCCCGGGACACTGCTATACTGTAATCATGTGGGAAACACAGGCAAGAAACAAGAATATGGCCTGTTTCATCACATTTGGCAGACATGCTTCCCATGAGTAGAAGCACATCATTTTATAAAAATGAAATGCTATGGAGAATACGGTTCTGTAGCCTGTGTTTTTTACTTAGCAGTATGTTTTGAAAATCTGTTGATAGCATTTAAAAGGAGTCTGATCGTTGCAATGTATCCCTCCACATAATGATATCTTCATTTTACCAACCTTGCCGGGTTAGATATTTAAGACTTCAGTTGGGTTTGGTCATTTTCTATGATAAACAAGTCTTCAGTGGAGCCCCAATATTCATGCTCCCAATGGTCCCTGCTGTCTCCTAGGGGCTGTTTTTACACTATAGGAAGAAGGGTACATTTCTTCTTCTAATGCTTAGCTGAAATAAAATTTTGTTCCAGAATTTTGGGGAACTAGTCAGGAATTCAGGCAAGATGTCTAAGAAATAGACACAGGAGGATGTTTACCAAGAGCCAAACATGTTTCAGACACTTTATAAATGGTCACGTCCCAACTCCTTACTTTATAGAGGGGGATACTGAGATCCAGAATAAACCACAGAGCTTCTTGCTTTATCTGACACTGAAACTCAAGGAAGCATGAAGGTGTGAAAGCCATGGGCAGAGGGGAGATCACCAGAGCCTGAGGGCTTAAGGCAGCTGTGGCCGAGTCAGAGCCCTGTGACCCTCCTGGAGATGCTGGGACCCCTGGAGGGCTCTGCCGCACTCCCAGATGGACCCTGCAACGTGTTTGTATGCTTGTGTATGTGAGGAAATGTTTCTAAATTAAGATAATTTTTGCTCCTTTTCTTAAGAAGAGTCATCATTGTTTCTGCACCAACCTCCATAACCTTCACAGAGGTGCTGGAGTTGATACTGTTTACAATGGTGGGGGTGGTGGTGAGGCCTGAGACTGGGGCTGCAGGAAAGTGAAAAGTGAAAGTCGCTCAGTCATGTCCAACTCTTTATGACCCAAGCAAGGGATCTCTGTGTTCACCCTTCTGATCTAGATCACAATCTTTTCTGTCCCGGCCTCCTCAGCAAAGGGCCTGCAAGTACCAGAACCCTTTTTCTAAGGGAACTGGGCTACTATGCCTGAATCCCATCGTAAATGAAGGGTTGAGAAGAAAAGAGTTTTTAATGTCACATTACCAAAACTCCTGGCTCCCAGATGGCTGATGCTCACAGGTAAGGTCAATCCAGGTAACAGTCCTGGAAGTCTGTTCTCTTAAGAAACACAGACATCTCTATGATGCTCCTTAGCCGGCCATGAAAAAGTTGCCCTTTTAGCTTCTTATAGTGAGAAATTATCATCAGTTGTTTGAGAAGACGTTAGGTTGTGGTTTGGAAAGATTTCTGAGTTCAAATGAAAATAATTACAATTGATCCAATTGATTGTACAATTGAAATAAACGGAGATTTCATGTTTAACCATGTCGACTAAAAAAAGATGTACAATTTGAGAGTTGTGAGTTAAGTTTTATTTGGGACAAAATGAGGACCACAGTCCAGGAGGCGGCGTCCCAGATAGCTCTGAGAGACTGCTCCAAAGAGGAAGTAAGGGAAAGGCAATGTATAAGGTTTTGGTGAAGGGGGAGTTCAATACCATGAAACACTCATTTTACAAAAGGTTTTTTTAGTAATGAGGATCTGCTGTCACCCATGAAGGGATTTAGTGCTTCTCTAGATTTGAGGAGATGCAAGGATTGAGATCATAAAATCTGTTCCTAAAAACATCCAACTATCTAAAGACCCATCCCACCAGATTCCCTGGAGCACAGAGCACCTCACCCCACCCTGAACTCCCTCAGGGGGTGTTGAAGGTCCACAGCTATAGCAGCATGGGGCTCAGTCTCCATAGAGGCAGATGGCAAATGCCTTTGTGGTTCAGTCGTTGGTAATGCTCTTGGTAAGTGCCAGTTTGTAGTTGACAACCCATATGCCTTCCCTACATTTTACAGCTGATGTAATTCCACCAACCTTCACTGTTTCAGTTCACACTCCTGTGTGACAGAGCCTGAGACCCACCAGTCCTCTGCAGGCAGTGCTTCTCTCCTTGTATCTGCAGGGTGTGTACAGGACTGTCTTCCAAGGGAGCTGGTTTCAGGGTGCAGGTGAAGCCAGGGCTTCCCGAAGCCACAGCACAGCCTGGAGAGTCAGGTCTGATCCCTGCTTTCACAGATGGGCCATGAGTGGGCACTCAGCAAGGGGATGTCCCTGAGGTCACTCAGCTCTCAGGACCAGAGCTAAACAATTAAGTTTTAATGAGCCTGACTACAAAGCCTGCATACGTCCACTCTCTTACAGCTAGTTAGAGAAACCTAAGGACAGAATCGGGAGAAGGCAATGGCACCCCACTCCAGTACTCTTGCCTGGAGAAACCCATGGATGGAGGAGCCTGGTGGGCTGCAGTCCATGGGGTCGCAAAGAGTCGGACATGACTGAGCGACTTCACTCTCACTTTTCACTTTCACCCATTGGAGAAGGAAATGGCAACCCACTCCAGTGTTCTTACCTGGAGAATCCCAGGGATGGGGGAGCCTGGTGGGCTGCCATCTATGGGGTCGCACAGAGTCGGACATGACCGAAGCGACTTAGCAGCAGCAGCAGCAGCAAGCACAGAATCAAATCTGACTTTTGGAACTTTCTCCCTCTCCTCCCCAAACACTGAGACCCACCAACTCCAAGCCACTGGCCACACTCACCATCCGTGCTAGATAGCGTGACCTGCCACCCACATCCCAGCTCTACTCAGGAGGCTGAGGCTTCCCATCTGAGGCTTCCCACATTCTCCATGGTCCCCTCCTCCCACAGCAGTTTATTCAAACTTCTTTGATGGATTTGATACCATTATAAAGAAATCCTTGTCACTGGACTGTCGGTTTTGTGGGAACTGGTGAGGTTTTCTGTCATCAGAATATAGCCAGCTTCTGACACGGAGCTCAAAGAGGTTATGGAGTGAGTGTTATAGAAAGTTCAGAGTCTCTGTACACAGGTGTCAAATCAAATTCGAGTTTTAGGTGAAGCAGAAAAGGATAGCTTTACTGCTTTGACAGGCAAAGGGGAACACACCAGATTACTGCCTTGAAAATCTGTGTGTCACAACTCCAGAGAACTTTTATACCAGAGGGTCCAAGCTGGGGTCTCTGACAAGATTAGGGTGTGAGCAAGGCCTGTAGACCCTCAACCTCAGGTGGTTGATCTAATCTTGATGGGCTTCTCTGGTCAATTTAATCTTGCATCAGGTGATTTCTTGCGCTTCTCCTTTGATTAGCAACTGTTCAAACTCACTCTTTGGAATTCAGGGATCATAATGATCATCATGGCTGGAGTCTTGCCTACAAAAAATGGGGAGCAGAAAGGCCTCTGTGCCTGGGAACCCCACAGAGCCTCACTTGGTTCCATGCTTGTGGATTGGAGAGCCCCTGCCTGGTTTGACCCCAGCCTTCCTGTGCTTGGCCTCCCACTCAGCCTTCCTGAAGAACTCAGCCAGCCTCTCAGGGGCCACACCTGGCCCCAGCCCAGACAAGCCTTCAACTTTCTTTTCCACACTCGCCTGGGTTTGCGGTCCCACCTTCCCCAGCTGATGCTGTTCCTGCTGTCTTGGCCCATGCCCACCACTGCTATGTCCTGGGCTCCCTAAAGCACCAGGATGAACTCTGATTTCAGGTTTATCGACACCACTGTTTGGTCTCTGAGGGAAAGTTCCTTTCACAAACTAACTTCAAATAACAGCCACCCTCTTAGGGAAACAATGAGACCTTTCCAAGTGGGTTTCCCCATCTGTGCACTGTCCAACAGAATGCCACCAAGAAACAGAGCTGCGGGAGAATTTCATGGAAAGAGTTTACAATGTAATGTTATTACAGAAGAGTGGGTTACACACACTACAGCAAATGAAATATGATCACGTCTCTGTACACACACGCATGCGAGCATACATACACTCAATAATGCTTGGAAAGTAACTACTCCAAAGCTTAGTCACGGTTTCTTTTTAGTGGTGGGATTTCAGTTCATATTTCACTTCTTAAAAACCATAGTTGTTCAAAAGAATAGATTTATCCAGTCCTTCTCTCAATAACAATTTTTAAAAACGTTTGGAAAACATGTATTATTTTGTAATAAGACAGAAATTGTAATGAGACATAAAATAATATACTTTTCAAGTGCCAAATGTATACATTTAAATTCCAAAAGTATACATTTTATGGATATTAAAACTGACAGTGTTAAACAAGACTTGTTATCACATTAGGATCTAAACAAGATCCCCAAATATACACCTATGACTCAACTCTACTTCCAGAAGCAGAAGGTAAGAGATCAGGTTATGTGAGTCAAGTGGTTGCAGAGTGGAGACGGAAGGAAAGAGGAACGTCTCCTGGATAAGTTGCCGCCGCAGCCCCCTCTGGGGCAGCCCCCACCCTGGGGCTTACACCGTGCTGTGCAGGAGGCTGTGTGTGGCAGCAACCGCTACTGCGGGCTCCTTGAAGAGCACCCCCTAGTGGCGGGGGGTCACTCTGGCCCTCCATCTCCCAATTTCTTGGGATGGGCCTCCTGACCTGGCACACAGGGCGGCAGGAGAGCGCAGGCCCTACCATGCTCTGTGGTGTCTGCTCCACCCGGAGGACTCATCCAGGCTGCACCAGACTGAGCTAGCCTGCAGTCTGTGGCCCGGCCCTGCCCTCAGCTGTCTGCTCTTGCGTAGGCTCCCCCATCCCCACCCAGGGCGCTTGAGGCACTGCAGAACCCTGCTCCTTCAGCTGTACTCCCTCATCTCTGTCAGGGTGCCCCCAGCCAGAATGGGCCTGGGCTTGCAGGGACCACCCTATTGCCGCCCCGCCCAGCAGGAGGCTCCAGCCTTGAGAGGTAACTCCTTTAGAGGCACACCCTTTTGGCTCAGTGGGAAGAAGGGGATCCCCTCTTAACTGACACACTTGGTTTGCACAGGGCCGCCAGCACAGGCTTTTCCCTGCCTGCTCCCTCTCTGCCTCTGGCCTGGAGGGAGCGGGTCAGGGGGAGGGCCGCCACTTGTGCTGCAGGCCCAGCTGGTGGTTGTCCTCGGTGGCTCCCCCAGGGTCCTATGCCCTGTTTGTCTTCAGCTCTGGGCATTTGGCTCCAGTCTCAGGAGAAGGGAAAACGGCCCAGCCAACTGTCCCTGGGGGCGGGGAAGCCCAGTGGGNGTCGAGCCCCCGAGACCCCTGGGGTAGGGAGGACAGGGAAGCCCCCTGGAGGAGGGGGTATGGGGGAGGCGTCTGGGGGCCAGAGGGTGAGGACTGGGAAGGGCGGGGCGGTGCAATGGGCATCCCAGCATCCAGGCGGCTCTCCCCACCTTGGCGCCCTTCTCTCCTTGTCGCCCTTCAGGACCAGGTGTGCCTGCAGGTCCCTGCAGGTGGAGGAGGGGAGGGGGTGCAGGCGGCCATGAGCAGTCAGGCTCACCTCCCACCCCCGAGCATCCCCCTGGTACACACACACACACATCTGTGCGCGCACACACCTGCACGCACAAACATACACATACCTGCGCACACACATATAATCACAGAGGCTGACTCATCTCCCTCCCTAAAGCAGTCCTCCTGGTACGCACACAGACACCTGCGCACACACAGACACAATCACAGAGGCTCACTCACAGATGTGAGTGCTGCTACAACTACCAGCTGTCAAAATACTGTGCATTAGGTGAAGAGCCTCTTGCCCACATACTACCAGTAAACAAAGGGTTCATCCCCTGCCAGCCCTTTTCCTCCTAGCCCCCAGACCAAGGATCAAACTTGTGCCCACTGCCCTCCGCAGTGGGATCAAAGAGCTGCAACCACTGGACCACCAGGAAATCTCCCCCCACGTCTATTCTGATTGGTTGGTACACACACCACCACCCCTGGCAAGATCAGACAGGACATACAGGAGCAAAGATAACCAAATCTGCACAGCACACTCACAGGCACATGTGATCACACACACACCTCCCCCAAGGACGGCTGGGACACCAGGCCTCTCCCCATCGTGTCCCCCATCGCCCCAGCAGCCATCCAGCCTCCCCCAGGACTGCCTGCAAGGTCCACCTCGCTTACCCTCTTTCCAAGCGGTCCAGGAGGTCCATTCTCCCCCGTGGGACCGGGGGACCCCTGCGGAGGGAGGGAGAGTGGTGGTGAGGGAGCCCTCAGGTGTGGGCACAGCAGGGGGGACTGGGCCTGCGGGCGGGGGGCCACGGGTACTCACAGGCTGTCCTGGCTCCCCGTCCTCTCCACGGTCACCCTTGGCACCATCCTGGCCCTGCAGAGACGCAGCACTGTCAGAGGGGGCCCCCGGCCTGGCTGACCTCACCCCCAAACCTGCCGATCCTCCCATTCTTCCATCTGCCCCCCACACTCCCAGTTCCCACCTGCCACGCAGAGTGCCTCCAGAGCAGACCACCCTCTTCACCCATCCCTCCCCCTGGGTAAGACTCACCCGAGGGCCAACTTCTCCAGGAGGGCCAGGGTCACCAGGAAAACCAACGGGACCCTGATCCGCAGGGAATCCAAGGGTCAGGGTCTCAGCTCCTAAGCCCTCCCTGCGCCAGCACGGCCCCCATAGGTACAGGGTGCACGCTCCCTCTCTACAGGCAATGCCCACCCGCACCGCCCTAGGAAGAGGGCCTCCAGTAGCCCTTCTCCCCACTCATGCGCGGCCTGCCCTCCAAGGCTTTCAGGTTAACTTTCATTTTCTTTTTGGATCCTCAACTCCATAATCCCTCCCAGGAGACCCTGTTCCCGCCCACAAGTCCCCCACACTCTTGCCCCCCCACTCCAAGGTCCTCACACACATTCCCAGGTCTCCACGCACAGGGCCCTCCTCCAAGCCCCCTCCCCAAACTCACGGGGTTCCCTTTGGGACCGTCGTCGCCGGTGGGACCCTTAGGCCCCGGTGGTCCCGCCTCTCCCGCCTGCCCAGTCTCNCCAGCCCCTTGGAAAAGAGTTATGTCCAGAAAGAGTGTAAATTGTTTTGAAAGTCCAAGAAGTGTATTAATAACCCTATAGTGCTCCCTGGAGCTATATAAATGCTAAGTAGAACAGAAATTACTCTTCAGGATCCTCTCACCCAAAAGATCAAATATAGCTTCTTTTGATAAGTCATCAACACGACTTTTAAAATAAAGCAGCCTCAGCCCTTTCAGTTTTGACCACAGGACAAAGTGTATTGAACCAAAGGTTAAAAACTCCAACTGATGCAGGGCTTTCTCTGGCTTGTCCCTCTTCTGGATCCTCTTTATTGCAATGAATGAAGATGAGCCCTGGGTTGCCTTTGTTGAGGTGGTCGTCACTGTGATTGTTTTTGAGGTGGTTGTTGTGGTTGTTGGCACTGGTCTTCATCCCCTCACCCATTCCTGGATGAACAGCCCATAAGTGGATTTACATTTTTGATCTGAAATGCCAAATGGGCAAATAAAATATAACTCTCACCCACTCACGTTGTCTCTCAGAATAAACTGGAACATGCAAGTTTCAATTAAGTTTCCTGTGACCTCATGTTGACTAAATATAAGAGTTTTCTTTTCCCAACTTTAGTGGGTCATATGTAGTCAGTCCTTAAGATGGTTGTGTGCACTTATTGGAGGGATTTCTATTTTGTTCACTGTGTTGCAATGCCCCTCCCACCCCCTACTCCAACAGTCTGTAGAGCAGACAGGAGTCTGCACAGAGTCCTTTTTGCCATGGATTTCTTGTGCTCTTGATCTGGTGTTCCTCTTAATACCTCATCTCCTTCCTTTTCACCTTAATTAATCCTCCATCTCTTGCCTCATAATCCCTGTGTCCTTGCTCGTATTCCCGTGGGGTCACATGGTGAAAGCCTAGCTGTTACCATGGCTCCAAGCTCTGCTTTCTCTCTGGTGCCCTTTTGGTGCTGCATTCTAAGTCTGGACTCTTTACAATGATATCAGACTCTTCATAGTCAAAATGGAATTTCCTTCTTATCTCTTTTTTTTCCATTCATCTCTCTCTCCTGAATTCTATCTTGAATGGTAATTATATCTTTAAACTTCATAAACTTAAAGGAAAGGAAATTTGAAACCCCTTAGCTAGTCTTGCTAACAGCTCCAGAAATTGAAGATGTGATCAGAAAAAAAATGCTACCTGAGGCTTAAATCTGACAAACAAGAAAAATTGGGTCAATGAAATGGAAATAGCAAGAATCTTAAAAGGATGTGACCATCTAACTTTTAACTAAAATAGGGCTGTTACTGATTTCATAAAATAAACATTGAGTCATTATTAAAAATTCAGGCAATAAA
>SJYV01032090.1:28-22225 GCA_006410875.1 Neotragus pygmaeus | reverse complement strand
GGTGGGGTGGGGTGGGTAGGTAGCTGCCTGCTTGGGTGTTTTCCCAGAAGACTTGATCCACTTGTACTTCGAGAAAAAAGGGTGTGCCCTCCAGGCTCTGCTTTCTCTCTGTGGATAATCCTCTGAGGGCCCTCAGCCTCTGGGCAGATAATCTCTTTGGGGTTATCTGTTAATTACCAGTGAATGTGTGAAGTATTTGTGAAAAGGCTTTTGAAGTGAGCTCCACGCGCTGCCTCGACCCTCCTGGGCCCCCTTCCCAGGGCAGAGGGGTTTTTGGGCTCAAAGCGGGTCCCTCTCAAGTGCTGGTATTCTCTTGCTAAATTGTTTGCCTTTCTAATGAAGTGAACTGTTTGTTTGACTCTGCGGAGGAAGGTATTTAACCAAGGGAACTAAAGTAAACGTTGAAGACATTCAAATAAGCTCTGCATCTCTGCTTTGTGAAGGGAAGGAAAACAGTTTGGCCTCGTTCACCTCCGGGAAGAGTCGTTAAGTTACTGTTTAAATAATAAACGGAGCCCAGCCAGCGGATATCGCCCGGCCAGTCTGGGGCTTTTGTGCTCGCCCGGCGGGCCTGGGAATTCCTCTGCCAAGGCCACAGGGGAGGAGAGAGCCGCTCCAGTCTAGCAGTTAGTAATTGTGATTTATTTATGTGTAGAGGGAACTTCTGCTTCGTTCAGTCAAGATGAAAACAAGCCAATTAGCCCTCGGGATGGCTGGCGGCTGGCAGGGCAACTTTGCTGGCCTCGGGAAGGCTAGTGAGAGGGTGTCATAGGGGATCCAGCTGGGTTCTCCCTGCCACAAAGCTGGCTGCATGTGAGCTGGGCCCTAGTATCTGGGAGAAGTGTCTGAGATGCTGGAATGATGGTCCCCCTGAGGATGTGTACCTGAGATGGGGACCCCAGGAGGAAGGCTCACCTTGTTTCTACCTCAGGACCCGGGGTGAAGGTGGGTGTATAAATGATGCCCTTCAGCTGCCTATGGGTTTTGTTATGGGGACACCTGAAGCAAGGGGAGTCCCCAGGAGGAGAAAAGTAGCTCTACTCTGAACGGGCTATGGCATTTGTGGGGCCCATTGCAAAAAGAATATTCGGGGCCCTTGCTCAAAAACGATGAAGAATTTCAAGAAGGTGACAGCGGAGCACTGAAGCCATTATGAGGCCTTCTGAGTGCAGGCCTGAGCCTTGTGATCAGAAGCTTCCAGGGCTCTGCAGTCAGGCTGGACCTGACGAAGGCCCAGCCTTGTCAGTTCCTACCTGAGTGCTATTCAAAAAGCAATATTCAACCGAGTAAATTTTAAAGATCTTACTGGCTTTATTCATCCATTTATGAACCAGGCAGCTTTCCTGTCTAGCAGATAGAAAGGGGCTCAGAGGAGCTATACAGAGTCAAAGACTTTTATAGGTAGAAGGGAGCTAGGACAAGAGAGATACACTAGCAGAAAGTGGGTTGGTTGTGGCAAGGTCACTCTCCTTAAGGAGATGGGATTGCCTCACTTGAGCCGACCAGGTGATTTCTGATTGACTGGTTTAAGATTCCATTTCTGAGGGGAGCCAAAACTATCATTAAGTCTCAGTTTTGCTGGGTTTGGTGACATGGGGCTTAGCATAGGTGACTCCATGTTGGGCCTGTTGTCTTTTTTTTTTAAACAGTGCCTTTCATTTCCCATCTCTGATGCCTGTTTCATTACTGTGAAGTAAGGGTAGTTATACCTGCTTCACTGAGTTGTCTTGTAGTAGAAATAAAAACTGAGCTGCAGTTAGGATAACCCTGAAAAGTGTTAGTTGCTTAACGCTAAAAGTGCGGACTCTTCATGACCCTGTCGCCATGAAGCCTGCCAGACTCTCTGTCCATGGAGTTCTCCAGGCAAGAATACTGGAGTGGATTGCCATTCCCTTCTCCAGGGAATCTTCCTAACCCAGGGATCAAATCCAGGTCTTCTACATTGCAGGAGGATTCTTTTCCATCTAAGCCATCAGGAAAGCCCAAGGATAACCCTGAACACAGAGTGAATGCTCAAAAAATGAGAGCTATTTATTATTTGCCTATATCTTTGGCTGTCCTTTCCCCGCCCCTCACCTAATTGTTGATCATTATGTATGGCTCATACATAAAGGCTCATTACATATAGCTGATCTGGAATTTGGGAAACAGAGGTGGGTGTTTGCCAGAAGACAAGGGATGAAGAACCTCACATGCATCATGATCAGTGAAGGCTTGAGTACAGGGAGGAACATGGACTAAGCAGTCAGATCAAGTCTAAAGCTGAAGATGCTCAAATGAAGATGTTGACTATCACTGTTCACTTGGACATCTGGGTTGAAGGAGAAGGACTTAGAAATAGCAATAACCCTTACACGTGAGGACTTTAGATTTTATGAACAACTTTTATCTTTGTCACTTGGTCTCTTGGACAGCTTTGTGGAGTAAATAAGTCGGAATCTTGTTGGCTTTATTGTCTGTGTGAAAAAAAAATCTGTTATGATTATAGTCATTTGTTTCTAGGTAAATCTATAAAATGTGGTTTCAAATGGGAAGGACAGCCAACAGGAAAGGAAGTAACAAGTGTGAACTTTGGGGAGTGGAGGTGGGGGTGGTCATGGCCATGTGTGGATAAAAAGCAGCTCTGGGCTTTTTATCCACATACCCAGGAACGTATGGGTATGTGGGGTCACGAGTGCATCTCAGCGACTGTGAGTGGATGGGGAAGGAGGGAGGTAGTCAGGTAAGTCACATGGTCATGATCATTGAGGAACTCACAGGTGGCACAGCTAAATGAGCCTCCCATTCCAATAAAGGTGGACAGAGAGTTCAGGTGTGACATTGAGATGAACTTGACTTTTCTCCTTTCTTGATCCATGCTATCGGTGTAATGATTCTATAAACTCAACTTTATTTGTGGATCAGAGAAAGACTCATGCATTGAGAACTTCCAAATTGTGGCCATCTAATCATTAATAGTGGGGATGCCATAGATGCAAATGCCATAGCTGGACCTTTGAGCACCATCCTTCAGCAGAAAGTGATTCCCTCAAATAATGCTATCTGATCTATGCGCATAGAGCCAATGTCTTTGAGGACATGTGTCCAGTGTATGCCCAGTTGCTAATGTAAAATTTCAGGGAAAAGAGAGATATAAGAAAAATCAGGAATATTTTGGTACTTGCATTCTCATGAACTATGACATGTGAAGGAGAATTTTTCTTTCCCCTTAGAAATAGGGGAGCCTCTCCCTTTTCTCTGATTTCCTTGCATTCCTACAAGGGAATCATTTCACTTCATGTGCTTTGTTATTTTACAATCATGGTGAAAGAAGCACTTAAATAAACTCTCTGCTTAAAAGCTTTGTGTGTTCCTGCTTCCTGGTGCTTCATGGCAGTGAGAATTCAGGGTTTAAGGGGCAGGAAAGTGGAGCCTTTCAGGGCTCCCAGTGTGCAATCAACGTGCTGGAATTTCAATGGATTCCAAAGGCGTAACAATAATAGCATTAAGAACAGGCCAGGGCCTTTGATGTTATTGACAAAAAAAGGGGGAGTGGAGGCAAAGGAGCCCCTGTCATTTCTGTCATGAGCTTTTAAACTTTAGACCTCTAACCTTTTGTGTCAAAGAGCTTTTTCCATATGGGTGTTAGCAGGCTACTCAAGTCTCCTGAATTGCCTGGAGCGTCCACATTTCCTTGGTGGGAAAGGACATTCAGTGTCTTGGAAAAGACCCAGCATAGGGTGGTTTTCTCTGAGTGCCCACCGTTATCTGCCCCATCTTAGTGGGGTGATGGGATGGGGACATTGCTTGTCTACATGAAATGACTCCTGGCCTGGCAGGAGGCAGGCAGACTTGCGGGGCTAGAAGATGAAGACGAACTTCAGAGAGATGATTTAACTCAGGGCATGTATGCCTTTGCCTGGAGTAGGCTCTGAACATGGGGAGTCAGGGGGACCTGGAACTTGCACAGGCAGGATTCTGAAGAGATGGCAGGGCCTTTCAGGGCCCCAGTTTAGCCTGTTATTGAGACCCACCAGGTAGTTGAAAGAATCCTCCAGTGCTGTACGGGCCTGGTCCACTGCTGCTATTATTTGGCCTCTAGTCCAACCAGCACAGGCTTCCCTGGTGGCTCAGACAGTAAAGAATCCGCCTGCAATGCGGGAGGCTTGGGTTCGATCCCTGGGGCAGGAAGATCCCCTGGAGGAGGGCCTGGCCACCCACTCTAGTATTCTTGCCTGGAGAATCCCCATGGATAGAGGAGCCTGGCAGGCTACAGTCCATGGGATCACGAAGAGTCAGACACAACTTGAGGGACTAAGCACAGCACAGCAGCACATCCTAAAGGTCTTTGTAGGTTTTCCAGTGCCTTCAAAATACTGAGTTAGCCAAAAATTTTGTTCAGGTTTTTCCATAAGATGGTACAGAAAAATCCAAAGAAGTTATTTCCCAAGGTTGACTTGGATGGGTGGCCCTGTCTGACTAGCAGCATCATTCTATGCTGTGGAACTCTGCAGAGCCCCTGAGCCTCAGCCCAGGCAGTTATTAATACCATGCAGAAGACCTGAGCTTATGTGCCTGAGAGCTCTTCCTGGTTCCTTCTTCTGAACAGGATGGAGACTGAGATGGGCTCCCTGAAGGTGTTTAGGACCATCATATTGGGAGCGCCACCTCTGGTGGTGGAGTAGAAAAAACACCAACTTGGCCCTGCTTTCTGTGACGTTGGGGTTGATCATTTAGCTTTTCTGAGCAGATCATTAAATTTTTCCCTTTTTACCCCTCAGGATTGTGTGGTAGTAGGAAATAAGGAGAAACAGTACTTAGGAAGAATAATAATAAAGCCTTGGAAATGATGATTTTAGGGTTGTCAAGAAGATCCCATGAAGAAACAGACATGGGTATTATGAAATGTAAAGCATTGTATTCTTTTGCTTTACCTTTCTCAACCTCCTTCTGCTAATTTTACAATATTTAAAAAAATGNTGGCATCACCGACTCAATGGACATGAGTTTGAGTAAGCTCTGGGAGTTGGTGATGGACAAGGAGGCCTGGTGTGCTGCCTGGCGTGCTGTAGTCCATGGGGCCGCAAAGAGTCAGACATGAGTGAGTGAACGAAACTGAACTGATTGTGTGGATGGTAAAGTTGAAAGTGAAAGTCGTTCAGTCATGTCTGACTCTTTGCTACTCTTTGCCAGTCTCCTCTGTCCATGAAATCCTCCAGGTAAGAGTACTGGAGTGTTTAGCTGGTCCCTTCTTCAGGGGATCTTCGTAGCCCAGGGGAAGGGGATTTTCTTACCCCAGGGATCGAACCCCAGTCTCTCTTGCATTGTGGGTGAATTCTTTACTATCTGAGCCACCAGGGAAGCCCAAGAATACTGGTGTGGATAGCTTATCCCTTCTCCATGGGATCTTCCAGACCCAGGGATAAAACCAAGGTCTCCTGCATTGCAGGCAGATTCTTTACCAGCTGAGCTACCAGGGAAGTGTGTGAATGGTCAAGTTGGTATTTTATTGTGTTATCCCATATATTCCCCTGGAGGAGAAAATGGCAAGTCACTCCAGTATTCTTGCCTGGGGGATTCTATGGACAAAGGAGCCTGGTGGGTTACAGTCTGTGGGATCACAGTCTGTGGGATTGGACACAACTGAGTGACTGAGAGCATCCCATATATTAAAGTATTTGATCATCACATCCATGTGAGTTAATTATAACAAATATAATTGCCTCCACTAATTTGTTGAAAAAAATGAAGTAAAAAGAAGTTAAATGAAGAAAATAATTAGATTTTAAAATTTATACAATAGTATGTAAGAAAGCCCAGTCATCTGCAAGTTCTTTGACTTGAAGTTCAATTCCCTTTTTTGTATTGATTGAAAAATCACACATTATTTTAAGTGGGGGTAGAGAAGAGATCCCGGTGCACAATTTTTATCAGAGACAAACTCTGATATCATTAGAATACATGAGGGCAGCCTAAAAGCCAGATTATTGTTAAAAGCCAACAAATGCTGAAAATACCATTTTTGCAAACAGAAATAATTTGTCACCTTGACCATGTCTGAGCTTGAACTTCAAATTTAAGAAAGAAGCCTTTTATTTTCTAAATCACTTGCATTTATACTAATTTTGTTCTTTTTGTTCTGTTTGGCTTACTGGGTTCTGTTTCAGTAATAATTCATTTTTATTGGAGTATAGGTGGTTTACAATATTGTGTTAGCTTCAGGTGTACAGCAAGGTGATTCAGTTATACATGTACATATGCCCGTTCTTTTTCAGATACTTTTCCCATTTAGGTTATTACAGAATATTGAGTTGAATTCCTGTGCTGTATAGTAGATCCTTGTTGATTATCTATTTATGTATACTAGCGTGTGTATAGGGAGAAGGAAATCGAAACCCACTCCTGTATTCTTGCCTAGAGAATCCTGTGGATAGAGGAGCCTGGTGGGCTGCTATACATAGGGTCTCACAGAGTCGGACACGACTGAAGCGACTTAGCATGGTTGCATGCATTGGAGAAGGAGATGGCAACCCATTCCAGTATTCTTGCCTGAAGTATCCCAGGGACAGAGGAGCCTGGTGGGCTGCCTTCTAGGGGGTCTCACCTAGTCGGACACGACTGAATCAACATAGCAGCAGCATGTGTATGTTAATCCCAGACTCCCAATGTGTCCCTCCCCCCACCCATGGCACTCTGAATGAGAAAAACTTAAAGAGAGATGTTTGAAAAAATAGATATTTTAANAGGGGGTCTCACCTAGTCGGACACGACTGAATCAACATAGCAGCAGCATGTGTATGTTAATCCCAGACTCCCAATGTGTCCCTCCCCCCACCCATGGCACTCTGAATGAGAAAAACTTAAAGAGAGATGTTTGAAAAAATAGATATTTTAATTTAAATTTCCCATCAGTTTAGTTTGACCACGCCTAAGTTTAGCCTAGCAATATTTCACTAAAGCCCATCAGAATCAAAATTTTGTCTCCGAGAATGTTAGTACTAGAGGGGAAAAAAAAAAAAGCTATGTAAAGTTAAATTTAAAAATAAATAAATAAATAAATTTAAAAAAAAAAAAAAAAGCTGTTTTTTAAATGGAGCTAACAACCCAATGCTGTAAATGAAAGTCTTCCATTCAAGTTAAAACAAACAGAGAAATTTAAGAGTACATTTACATTTCTGTTTTTTATTTATCAGAAACTTAAAGAAAGAATCCATCACTCTTAACAAATTGGGGATCAGGGACAAATACCAGATTCTGTCTTAAATCAAAATTTGAGATTATTCTTTAGACTGAAATGCATGTTCTTTACAAGACCAGGGCTAATGTGGCCATATCCTCTAATTTACAATTCTCAGGGAAGCACTGCTCAGGAGGTGCTGCTTCTTACATAGGAAAAAAACCTGGAAATTAGTAAGTCTTGGTGCTCAGGACTCAGATTCTACGTTGCTGAAGGGTAATAAACATCTGGGGAAGAGGTGGGAACTCTGAAGGCAGTTTCCCACAGAAACATTATTTTCAAAAGTCTTGAAACCCACCATTTATCCTGCATTTCACACCTTGACCCTTTCAGGGGCCCCTGACCTCCATCCTTTAGAAAAATATGTATCTGCTGCCAAATAATCAATTAGTAAATGAACTATTAAAGAATGTCTCATTCACAAAGGGTCCATTTGCCTAATTGTTATTTGAATGGAGTTTTACTCTAATTAAAGTTTACAACTAAAAAGAATTATAGGAAGAGGAGAAAATGGTGTATTTGACATTAGGAGACTATTGGGACTGTAGTGCTTGGTTCTGTTCTGAAATTAATGGCTGTAACTGCGGAATTAATTGTTTGACTTGATTCTCTACCTCCTCCTGTTTGCACTAATGCATACTCTGCATATACTTATCTGGATCCCTCTCACTTCTAACCTTCTGTAATGCCATGACCTTTATTGTACAGAACCCTTATTGGTGGCTTGCCTGGTGGCTCAGATGGTTAAGTGTCTGCCTACAATGTGGGAAACACGGGTTCTATCGCTGGGTTGGGAAGATCCCCTGGAGAAGGAAATGGCAACGGAGGTTACAGTCCATGGGGTTGAAACGAGCTGGACTGAGTGACTTCACTTTCTTTCTTTCTTTTAGTGTATCATGTCTCAGCTGGACATGATATGAATAAGATCATCCTCTTGAAATATACAAGCAAAATCAAGGCATTGAAAAAAGAACCAAAGCAACACTAATCCATTAAAAAAAAAGTCCAGCTCAGAGAATCAATGTTTGTTTTTAAATCCCTCCAAAGGGCTCACAGAAGGCAGAAAAGCTTACTTTTGTGTAAAGACTATAGCATGGTGATTAAGATCCTGGTTTTACCACTTACTGCTTTCGTTGTCTTAGTTGTTAAATAGCCCATGTAACTCAGAGATGACATCTGCTTTGTCTGACATTAGCATAGCTATTCCAGCTTTCTTTTGGGTTAGCATTTTCCATCTTTTTGCTTATAATCTATCTCTTCATATTTACAATTGCTTCTTGTAGACAGGATATTGTATCTTACTTTTATATTTTATCTGACAATCTGTTAATTGATGTGCTTAAATTTGGATCATTCACATTATGATTCTAGATAGGGCTGTATTAAAAGCCACCAACTAAAGCAACAAAAGCAAAAATAAATGAGATAACATCAAATTAAATAGCTTCTGCACAGCAAAGGAAACCATCGACAAATGAAATGGCAAACATGGAATGAGTGAAAATATTTATATATCTGATAAAAGGTAATATCTAAAGTACATAAAAGCTGATACAATTCAATAGCAAACAACAACAGCAACAAATCTAAACAATCTGGTTTTGAAATGGACAGAAAAACTGAATAAACATGTTTTTCAAAGAAGATGTGCAAATGGCAAACAGGTACTTAAAAAAGTGCTCAACACACTTATTGTCATGGAAATACAAATCAAAGTAATAAATGAACTTTCACCTCACATCTGTTTAAATGAATGTTAACTCTGCGACCCCATGGACTGTAGCAGGCCAGAATCCTCTGTCCTTGGAATTCTCTAGGAAAGAACACTGGAGTGGGTAGCCATTTCCTTCTCCAGGGGATCTTCCCAACCCAAGGATCAAACCCAGGTCTCCTGCATTGCATGCAGATTGTTTACCATCTGAGCCACCAGGGAAGGCGCCTCTGTTAGAATGGCTGTCATTAAAAAGGCAAGAGATAACAATTGGTAGTGAAGATGTAGAGAAAAGGGAACCCTCTACACTGTTGGTA
The DNA here is from genome assembly GCA_006410875.1 of Neotragus pygmaeus. Lineage (NCBI taxonomy): Eukaryota > Metazoa > Chordata > Mammalia > Artiodactyla > Bovidae > Neotragus > Neotragus pygmaeus. The sequence goes on along the minus strand of SJYV01032090.1, from coordinate 12,981 downwards.
GAAAAATAAATTGGTACAGGCACCATGAAAAACTGTATGGCGATTCCTCCAAAAATTGAAAGTAGAATGACTATTTGAGCCAGCCATCTCGTTTTACGTGAAGATAAAAAGAGAGACATGTGGTGGGGTAGTGGGTGGAGAGAGAAAGAAAGAAAGAAAGCAGGATCTTGAAGAGATGTCTGCACTCTAGTGTTCATTGCAGCATTATACACAATAGGCAATGTATGTAAACAGCCTAAGTGTTCATCAACAGTGAATAAGTAAATGAATATTTATATGCATGAAGTGTAAAAGTGTTTGTCACTCAGTCATGTCTGACTGTTTGTGACCCCTTGGGCTGTGAAAGATACATGGATATTATTTAGCCATGAGAGAGATGAAAATCCTGTCATTTGCAACAAATGGCAGGATATCCAAACCCCCTTTTTTGGATTTGGAATGAAAACTGACTTTTAACAGTCCTGTGACCACTGCTGAGTTTTCCAAATTTGCTGACATACTGAGTGCAGCACTTGAACAGTATATAACTTTAAACTGTAATATACTACCTCACACCCAGTGTAAGGGTCTTACAATTGTATGTCCAAATTGTCTTCTCTGATCCTGTGTGCTATTGTCATATATTTTATTTTTATTTCTGTTATAAACACTATTTAATGCTGCTGCTGCTGCTGCTGTNCTGTAATATACTACCTCACACCCAGTGTAAGGGTCTTACAATTGTATGTCCAAATTGTCTTCTCTGATCCTGTGTGCTATTGTCATATATTTTATTTTTATTTCTGTTATAAACACTATTTAATGCTGCTGCTGCTGCTGCTGTTAAGTCACTTCAGTTGTGTCCGACTCTGTGCAACCCCATAGATGGCAGCCCACCAGGCTCCCCCGTCCCTGGGGTTCTGCAGCCAAGAACACTGGAGTGGGTTGCCATTTCCGTCTCCAGTGCAGGAAAGTGAAAAGTGAAAGTGAAGTCACTCAGTCGTGTCTGGCCCTTAGTGACCCTATGGACTGCAGCCCACCAGGCTCCTCTGTCCTTGGGATTTTCCAGGCAAGAGTACTGGAGTGGGGTGCCATTGCCTTCTCCTACATTTGCTTTTAAAAGTTGGATATTTCAGAAAATCAAAAATAAGAAAAAGTAGATTTTATTTTACCCTCATTTATTCAGTTTGTGACACTTCATTTGTATAGAGGCAAGCTTCTCTGTCTTTTATGTTCTGCCTTTCACATCGCTATCATGCAGGTCTGCTGGCAGTGAATTCTCTCATTTTTTGTTTATCTAAAATGTCTATTTTTCTTTTACTTTTACAATCATACTTTTTATGAGTAAGGAGTCCTGGGTTGAAAATAATTTCTTTTCATTGTTTTAAAGATGTCATTCCTTTGTATTTGGGCTTCTGTGATTTCTGCCAAGAAACTGTTTTTATTCTTATTTTTTTGTTTCTTTCTATGTCACATGTGTTTTTCCCCTGCCTGTCTTCCAAATTTTTTTTTTTGTCTCTTGTTTGGAGCAGTTTTAATGTGATATGCCAAGGAGTAAGTATGTATATGTGTGTGTGTGTGTGTGTTGTAATTATCCTGCCTGGTGTTCTCTGAGCTTCTTGCTGTGGTTTGGTGTCTTATTATTAATTCTGAAAATATTAAGCTAAAATTGTAATAGGCTGGTTCAGTATGTTGCCTTATCTCTTGGAAGAGCATTTTTACCTTGCCTTTTCACGTGGCTTATAATATTTTTACTGAAACGCAGATACCTTGGTAGGATAACATTTCCCCAAGTGGAAACTGGAAGTCAGTGCAACTATTTAATGCACATGTAAAAGAATACGTTTAGGCGTAGAGAGGTTAAATGACTCGCCCAAGGTCATTCAACTAGTGAGTGACAGATGCCAAACTTCACCCTTGGTTTTTACACTCCAAATCCTATGTTGTCTGACTATATCACTGTTACTCTCTACTTCCTAATGCATGTACATTCCCCCTCTGGAATAAAAATTAAGACATTAATTTAAAAGTTTGTATCTGTATCCAGTGGAGTCTGAAAATTCAGATGCTAACACCTCTACCTGAAAACCATGCTGCATTCCTGCTTGAAATAGAAACAGTGGCATATCCAAACAAATGGCTTGAGAGAACTTCTCTTGAGGAAAAATAGCATACAGACCAATGTACCTCTTTTGATTCCTTTCATTTTAAATACATATTATTGATATCTTTAGTTAACAGAAATTCTTAGAGTATTCATGGCTTTTGAAATAAAAGTTAGTCTTTAGAAATGTAAACATATGGGAATTCCCTGTCAGTCCAGCAGTTAAGACGTATTGCTTCCATTGCAGGGGACGTAGGTTTGACTCCTGATCAGGGAACTAAGATCCCTTGCAGTATGGCCAACAATTTTTAAAATGTTAAGATATTATTTTCATTTTCTATATTAATTCAGCAAATTGCCACAAAATCAGTAGATTAGCACACAAATATATTATTTTATAATTCTGTATGTTGGAAATCTGATATGGGCCACACTGGGATAAAATCAAAGTGTTAGCAGGGTTGCATTTTTTTCTGGAAGGTTTCAGTTCAGTTCAGTCACTCAGTCATGTCTGACTCTTTGCAACCCCATGGACTGCAGCACAACAGGTTTCCCTGTCCATCACCAACTCCCAGAGCTTACTCAAATTCATGTCTGTTGAGTCGGTGATGCCATCCAACCGTCTCATCCTCTGTCTTCCTCGTCTCCTCCTGCCTTCAATCTTTCACAGCATCAGGGTTTTTTTCCAATGAGTCAGTTCTTCACATCAGGTGCCCAGAGTATTGGAGTTTCAGCTTCAGCATCTGGAAGGTTTAGGAGGAATCTATTTCCTTGTTTTCCAACTTCTGGAAACTGCTGGAAGTCCTTGCCTCATGACCCCCTTCCTCTGTCTTCAAAGTCAGCAGTGGTGGGTTGAGTTCTTACGTCTCATTCTTCTAACTTCTGACCTCCTCTTCAACCTCTCTTTTCCACTTTTGAAATCTTGTGATTACATTGGATCCACCCAGACAATCCAGGATAATGTCCGTATATCAAGGTCATGGATTAATAACCTTAATGCCATTTAGAATCTTGATTCTGCTTTGCCATGTAACAATATTCCGAGGTAGTGGGTATTTGAACATGAACATCTTTTTAGGCCCATTGTTCTGTCTATCACAAGCATTAATTTAATAAAAAAATGTATCATGCTGGCTTTCAAATTGCACTTGAAAGGCTACTGGAAGTAATTTCTCTCTCCCTCTTTCTCTCTCCTCATCCTCCTTCTTTTTTAAATAAAGGGGAAGAGTGATAGGACTGTTTATTCCTCCACTGCAATATGCAATTCATTCAGTGTGACCAAAGTAAAACAACCACCCAATTCCAGAATCTTATTCAATAACCTAAGGCCAGATTGGGGTGTACTTGAAGACCGAATAGAATTCACTCATTGGCACATCTCTTTATTGCAATGGTCATTAGTGATAGTCAGGAAATATTTCCGATTGTGTTCCTAAGCATAAAGCCAGGTTGTCCTTGCTTGTCTCCTTTGTACAAGATATGATCACATGATTTGCTTGAGCCAATGCAAGGTGGGGCTTTCCTCATAGCTCAGTTGGTAAAAAATCTGCCTGCAATGCAGGAGACCCCAGTTTGATTCCTGGGTCAGGAAGATCCACTGGAGAAGGGCTAGGCTACCCACTCCAATATACTTCGGCTTCCCTTGTGGCTCAGCTGGTAAAGAATCTGCCTGCAATGCGGGAGACCTGGGTTTGATCCCTGGGTTGGGAAGATCCCCTGGAGAAGGGAAAGGCTACCTACTCCAGTATTCTGGCCTGGAGAATTCCATGGACTGTATAGTTCATGGGGTCGCAAAGAGTTGAACACGACTGAGCAATTTTCACTTCATTTCACTTCAATGCAAGGTGTGCAGAAGAGACATGTGTCTCATCCAGGTGGATGTGTTAAAGGGCCCATATATGATTTTACTTCACTTCTCCTGCTTTCTGCCATGCTACATAACAGAGTTCACATAGAGGCTGCTCCATCAGCCTGAGTTTCAGAAGGAGCACAGTGTGGAACACAGCCCCCATTAAATCATGATGGCCACGTAGGATAAGCAAGAAATACATCTTTGTCATTTTAACCCCCTGAGATTTTGGAGTTGTTTGATAATGCAGCATCACTCAACCCACTATGTCTGACCCTGCCACCTTTGGGGTTGGAATGGTAGGTGGGCTGGTGGGTGGGTGGCTCACTTGTGAAGGTTTTCAAAGGATCTCACAGGTTCTTGTCTTGCTCTGAACTTCAAAAGATCCTCATCACTACCTAAAGGCATACTCTTGGTGTAGTGATACAAAGATGGGGTTGGAGAAAGGAAGGAATGGAATTCACCTTGACTAATTCATGAAGCAGTTAGGAACCAGGTCCTTTGGACCAGCCCCAAGTAATGACAATAAATACAGTGTGGCCTGTAGGTCTCCCATCCTAAGGACATGGCATGTGAACTAGGAGTCTCACTCATTCTGATGTCAGTTCACACCCTTCCCATTTCACAATCTCACACAGCTGCTGCTATTTAAGGACATAGTAGTGCATCATATGGTATTCTCAGGTGGCTCAGTGGTAAAAAATCTGCCTGTCATTGTAGCAGATGTGGGTTCAATTCCTGGGTTGGGAAGATCCCTTGGAGAAGGAAATGCAACCCAGTCCAGTATTCTTGTCTGAAAAATCCCATGGACAGAGGAGCCTGGCAGGCTGGTGTCCATGGGGTCACAAAGAGTGGGACATGATTTAGTGACTGAACAACAACAACTGCATCACGTACACATTTAACTCATGCAAATTCAATACTACATGTTCATTTTCCTTTTTCATTCTCCCATTTCTGTCTCTCTTTCATTTTTAAAAATATGGTAGTTCAGTTCAGTTCAGTTCAGTTCTGTCGCTCAGTCATGTCTGACTCTTTGCAACCCCATGGACTACAGCATGCCAGGCTTCCCTGTTCGTCACTGACTCCCAGAGCTTGTTCAAACTCACGTCCATTGATATGCCATTCAACCATCTTATCCTCTGTTGTCCTCCTTTCCTCCTGCCTTCAATCTTTTCCATCATCAGGATCTTTTCCAATAAGTCAGTTCTTCCCATCAGGTGGCCAAAGTATTGGAGTTTCAGCTTCAGCATCAGTCCTTCCAATGAATATTCAGGGTTGATTTCCATTAGGATTGACTGATTTAATCTCCTTGCAGTCCAAGGGATTCTCAAGAGTCTTTGCTGGAGAAGGGAATGGCAAACCACTTCAGTATTCTTGGCTTGAGAACCCCATGAACAGTATGAAAAGGCAAAAAATATATATGATAAAGTTATATTAGCTTGTATTTCTGTCACATTGCACATTTCTATATAGCATACACACACTAAAAAAAAAAAACCACTTTATTAGGCTTTTTGTGTGTGTGTGCAAAAATCCAACATGCCATGATTTACAAGCTTCTTAAAGGATTTTCAAAGGTTATTTTGACTCCACACAATTTTCAAGATAGGTTATGACATTAGACCTGAAATCCCACATTAGCTGCTTCTCTGCTTCCCAGTGGTTGTCAAAACACTGATTTTGGTAACCTGTCATCACAAGAAGAGGATGACTGGAAAGTTAATCAGGCAGCACTCTCTCCTGGCTCCTTCACCATCCTGGGATGGAGTAAGACCCAGTTCCTGCCCTCATTGCATTTCATATTGGTGGCAGTTGAACTTTGTGAGGAAGGAGACATGCTGGGAAGTTGACACACAGCACCCAGTGGCTAGATCCTCTTCATTTCTTGAGGGCCCTCTCTCAGGCTAGCCAAACTGATCAGTTCTCTTCCTGATTCTGAGTGCATTGACCTAAGAGAGAGGTGACCCCTAACTTCTTAAAACAAGTTTTCCCTAATGAGAAACGTACTTAAAATATAGACCTTTTGAAACATCATGCTCTTTTCTCCCTGTGCTGAGAAAGTGGAACCCACTGAGAATGGGGTTGATAACTGTCACTTTGCTCAACCCTTTTCCTTTACAGATTAAAAAACTGAATTCAGTGTAAGACCAGAAACTATAAAACTTCTAGAGGAGAACATAGGCAAAACACTCTCTGACATAAATCACAGTAGGATCCTCTATGATCCACCTCCCAGAATACTGGAAATAAAAACAAAAATAAACAAATGGGATCTAATTAAAATTAAAAGCTTCTGCACAACAAAGGAAACTATAAGTAAGGTGAAAAGACAGCCTTCTGAATGGGAGAAAACAATAGCAAATGAAGCAACTGACAAACAACTAATCTCAAAAATATACAAGCAACTTATACAGCTCAACTCCAGAAAAATAAACGACCCGATCAAAAAATGGGCCAAAGAACTCAATAGACATTTCTCCAAAGAAGACATACGGATGGCTAACAAACACATGAAAAGATGCTCAACATCACTCATCATCAGAGAAATGCAAATCAAAACCACAATGAGGTACCATTTCACACCAGTCAGAATGGCTGCGATCCAAAAGTCTGCAAGCAATAAATGCTGGAGGGGGTGTGGAGAAAGGGGAACCCTCTTACACTGTTGGTGGGAATGTAAACTAGTACAGCCACTGTGGAAAACAGTGTGGAGATTCCTTAAAAAATTGCAAATAGAACTGCCTTATGACCCAGCAATCCCACTGCTGGGCATACACACCAAGGAAACCAGAATTGAAAGAGACACATGTACCCCAATGTTCATCGCAGCACTGTTTATAATAGCCAGGACATGGAAACAACCTAGATGTCCATCAACAGATGAATGGATAAGCAAGCTGTGGCATATATACACAATGGAGTATTACTCTGCCATTAAAAAGAATAAATTTGAATCAGTTCTAATGAGATGGATGAAACTGGAGCCTATTATACAGAGTGAAGTAAGCCAGAAAGAAAAACACCAATACAGCATACTGACACATATATATGGAATTTAGAAAGATAGTAATGATGACCCTGTATGTGAGACAACAAAAGGACACAGACATAGACAATGGACTTTTGGCCTCAGAGGGAGTAGGAGAGGGCGGGATGATCTGGGAGAATGGCATTGAAGAATATATACTATTATGTAAGAAACGAATCACCAGTCTATGTTTGATACAGAATGCAGGACGCTTGGGGCTGGTGTACGGGGATGATCCAGAGAGACGTTGTGGGGTGGAAGGTGGGAGGGGGACTCGGGATTGGGAGCTTGTGTGCACCTGTGGTGGATTCGTGTCGATGTATGGCAAACCCAATAGAGTATTGTAAAGTTAAATTTAAAAATAAATAAATTTAAAAAAAAAAAACTGAATTCAGGAAAAGTTAAATGAATTAATCAAATTATACAAATGTTGATGTTTATAGATGCGTGTGTGCCTGCTTAGTCACATCCAACTCTCTGAGACCCATGGACTTTAGCCCACTAGGCTTCTCTGTCCATGGGATTTCCTGGGCAAGAATACTGGACTGGGTTGCCATTTCCTTCTTGAGGGAATCTTCCTGGCCCAGGGATCAAACCCGAATCTCCTGAATCTTCTGCATTGGCAGGCGGATTCTTGACCACTGAGCCACTTGGGAGAGTCAGGGAGCCAAGAATGAATCCCTAAGCTCCTGATTCCTATGCTTATCACTGCACTGGGTTTATTTAAAATAATAATAATAATCAACTCCAAAATGTAGTTGGAAGCTCTTGGCATTTTCCAATACTATAGAACTTGTCAATCACCTGTGTCTAAATACTTTTCTTATTTTTCCTTAAAAAAAAAAAAACAATGTATTTATGATTGCTTATGTCTCCATTTCATTTCAACTGCCAGTAATGCCAGAAACAAATCAAAAGTTTAATTATAACAGCAATTTAGGAGTTTATAACTTAAATATCTATGTCATTTTTAACTATGATACTAACCACTTGTTATAATGTCTATTTTCCTTCACCCTAAGTTTTAAACTATATCTGATCATTTTATTCTACACACATTTTCTGTGTGTGCCCAGCTGTGTCCAACTCTTTGTGACCCCGTGGACTGTAGTCTGACCAGGCTCCTCTGTCCATGGGATTTGCCAGGCAAGAATGCTGGAGTGGGTTGCCATTTCCTACTCCAGGGGATCTTTCCAACTCAGGAATTGAACCCACGTCTGCTGCATTGACAGGTGGATTCTTTACTACTATACCACCTGGGAAGCCCATGTTTTCTGTTAGTTGTGATATATTTCTAGTGGAACAAGATGGAATAGACATCATTAAACCAATCATGCAGTCAATCAATTGATTTCTTTATTGGCATTGAAAAAGAATAATGTTCCTGCCTATTCAGTTCAGTTCAGTTCAGTCACTCAGTCGTGTCCGACTCTTTGTGACCCCATGAATCGCAGCCCACCAGGCCTCCCTGTTCATCACCGTCTCCTGGAGTTCACTCAGACTCACGTCCATCGAGTCAGTGATGCCATCCAGCCATCTCATCCTCGGTCGTCCCCTTCTCCTCCTGCCCCCAATCCCTCCCAGCATCAGAGTATTTTCCAATGAGTCAACTCTTCGAATGAGGTGGCCAAAGTACTGGAGTTTCAGCTTTAGCATCTTTCTTTCCAAAGAAATCCTATGGTTGATCTCCTTCAGAATGGACTGGTTGGATCTCCTTGCAGTCCAAGGGACTCTCAAGAGTCTTCTCCAACACCACAGTTCAAAAGCATCAATTCTTCNTAAAAAAATAATAAATTAAAAAAAATGAAAAGAAAAAAGGCATAAGAATGGAGTTTCAGGAACTCTTCAAACCATAAAATATTACTTTTATGTCTTTAGAACTTTTTATATCAACTCAGACATAGTCATCATTCTGATATCAAAAATAGGATGAGGAAAAATAATCAAGTCCAGGATTGTACAAATGGAGGAGGGACACTTAAGTATTTGCAGGATGGAGGGGGTTCCTAAAATGGCAATGTTAGTCGTAAAGTTAACCTATGGGAGGAAAATTAATTTGAACAGGAACATTCCACTTACAAAAATGACCCATGGGGAAACAATCCTCCTACTTAAAAATGAATTGAGGTAAGGTTCTGGAAGCACTGCCATCTACCCTGGCATTCAAGTCCATGGCAATATTTATTTCATCTGTTGGATACTTGGACTAAATGGAATTCACAAGATTGTTGAACTGTAGCCATATATCTAAACAAACAACTGGTACCTTGGCAGGAGGATACAAACATTAAAACATTTTACATCCATCTTATTTGGGAGTTCCACCAAGACAAGAAGAAGTTCTGTTTACATAATACCAAAAGCTCAGTAAGAATCCTTTGATCATAACCACGATTACAATAGCTTATATACCCTTATTTCTACCTTCCTTAACTTTCAGCTGTGAAGGAAAAACCAAAAATTATATTTTTCTAGAATCCATTTTTCCTGAAGGCATAAACTGTAAAACTCAGGGGAGAAAAAAAAAAAAAAAACCAGTAAAATTAAATTACTAAGATCAGGTCTCTATTCAGCATATTGCAAAAGAAGAATCTTGAACATTGGAAGCATACCACTAGAAATCCAATGTAAGGAAAGATGTCTCATGCAGCACTGAATTGGGACATGATTGTCAGTGGATTGATTATTAAACTTGGTTTCATCTTCGGGTGTTGAGACTGTAGTATAACCAATCATAGGAAAAGTCTGCAGATTGCTGGAGTTATGCCATCATTCTGAAGGGCAATGTTCCAGCTGTGAAATATATAATAAAGAAGACCAGAGCTAGATGTTGGAAAGGGACAACTGGGAAGCTATGCCGTAGGATGAGGTTTTAAAGAAATGCTTTTTCCTCAAGAGACAAGGTGGGCAAGTATAGAAGTTAATTTTTAAAGAAATTTTAATTTACAGTTAATTTTTAAAGAAATACTTTTTCCTCAAGAGACAATGTGGGTAAGGATAGAAGTTAATTTTACAGTTAAAGGCGTGGTGTCTTAATAAGGTTTGTGCCAGTGAGTGGAGAAAGCAACATTAATTTCTTTTTCTCATAGAGAGAAAAACAGAAGAATCCAGGAAGCCAGAGCACCCCTGCCTAGATTCAGAAGAACCAGGGACTGATGGGGGGAAAAGGTGACAGATTCCTGATTCTAATGGATCTTTGGCATTTTCAGCAGATCTGATCTGTTTTGTGAATAGGAACCTAGCCTTCATCAATTTCCACCTGAACCACATATGATAAGGAAAGGAAAGAGTCATTTTTACAAGAGGATTCTCCTTTTATTTTGTCTGAAATGGAAGTGAATCCAGTTAACTCTGATCATAAACCAACTCAATTTTAATTATTATTAGCATTTTTCCTTCAGAAACAAATGTATCAATTGGCTGCCATAAGCAAAGCAAGTTTTCAGTGGGAACTTTCCTCTAAAATGATCAAATTATTTAATTATCTGTTAAACAAATATTTATTAAGTTCCTACCATGTCCCACCACTTCATAGCAAGTGGGTAGGGAAAACAATGGAAACGGCGACAGATTTTATTTTCTTGGACTTCAAAATTACCGTGGATGGTGACTGCAGCCACAAAATTAAAAGATGCTTGTTTCTTGGAAGGAAAGCTATGACAAACCTATACAGTGAAGTAAAAAGCACAGACATTACTTTGCCAGCAAAGGTGCGCATAGTCAAAGCTATGGTTTTTCCAGTAGTCATGTATAGATGTGAGAGTAGGACCGAATAGAAGGCTGAGCACCAAAGAATTGATGTTTTTATATTGTGGTGCCGGAGAAGACCCTTGGGAGTCCCTTGGACAGCAAGGATATGGAACCAGTCAATCCTAAAGGAAATCAACTCTGAATTCCAATTCATTGGAAGGACTGATGCTGAAGTTGAAACTCCAATACTTTGGCCACCTTATGTAAAGAGCCAGATCATTGGAAAAGACCCTGATTCTGGGAAAGATTGAGGGCAGAAGGAGAAGGGGGCGACAGAGGATGAGATGGTTGGATGGCATTACTGACTCAATGGACATGAGTTTGAACAAACTCCAGGAGATGGTGAAGATCAGGGAAGCCTGGCGTGCTGCAGTCCATGAGATAACAAAGAGTCGGACACAACCCACTGACTGAACAATAATCACCATGTGCCAGGCATTATGATTTCAGTAAAAATTGCCCTTAAGGATTCTTGGAATATTGTACCCAGGACAGATGAGAAACTGGAGCAAGTTTCATCTTTGGGGGAAGTTACAGATCCCTCTGTGATATGAGAAAATCTATTGGTCTGCTTTTCAGAACCATACATATATGCTTTTAGTGAGTTGAATTGTGTTCCCCCAAATGACAGCCAAGTCCTAACTTCTAGTACCTGTGAATGTGACCATATTTGGAAACAGAGTCTTTGCTGATGTTATTAAGTAAAGAATACCAATATAGGGTCATCCTGGATTTAGAGAAACAAAAAAGGAGAAGACACAGAAACACTGAAAACAGCAACAGGGGAAGACAGAAGTAAAGTTGGAAGTATGCTACCATAAACAAAGAAATGCCCGGGATTACTGGAAGCCACCACATGCTAGGAGAGAGGTGGGGAACGGATTCTCTCTCAGAGCCCCCAGAATCAACCTTACTGATACTTCAGTTTTAGACTACTGGCTCCTCACACTATGAGAGAATAAAATTCGATTGTATTTAGCTGCTTGATTTGTGATAATTAGTTATAGCAGCCCTCAGAAACTAATATGATCCTCTTAGATACAACATTTCATTACAGTATTAAACGCTATGCCTGGACTCCCCCAGGGTCCATGAAGCCTCAGTGAAGAACATCTACATTAGAAAATGTCCAGGGAACTGTGACTGTGAGGGAACTGAGGGAAAGTTACCACTGTATCATTTGTGATAAAAAGCAACCAGGAACATATAGCCTGCAGAGGAGATGAGTGATGAGAAATGACTCTTGATGACTCTCCTTAAATATTAAAAAAAAAAACTGTCAAATCTATGAGGCCTCATAGATGGGTGTACATAATTCATCATTCAAAATGAGGCATTTCTGAGAGTTAAAAGAAAAGAATATCACTCATTGTGCTGGGCCAATAGATTTATATAAGCCAAGACTGCCCTGAGCCAACTAGGGCATATGGTACCCACTGCAAGTAAGATATAGCCAAGGTCAGAGTATGGGGTGGAGAAAGAGAGAGAGATATAATTTAGCTCGAGACAAGGATGAATTTCTCAAGAAAATAATCCGACCTTTTATTAAATTTGTTATATTAGAGACTAGGCAATCATTTGGTAAAGAATTTTAAAGGAGCAACATTTTGCTCTAAGGAGAGCCCCGAAGTTACTTTCAAGTTTTTGACTTTTTTTGTTTGTTTGTTTGGTTTGGTTTGGTTTTTTTCCCCTGGCCATGAAGTATGTGGGATTTTGGTCTTACTTCCCCGACCAGGGATAGAACCGGCACCCCCAGCAGTGAAAGCAATGAGTCAGCACTGGACCACGAGGAAAGTCCCTGAAGTTACTTTCTAGTCTGAAGTTATATGTTCTCAGATCCTGGTCCAAATTTGAATTTTACCATTTTCAATACATACTCCTGGAATGACAACATATGAAGAACTGATTTGGAATTCTGCCTGCTATTTTTCAGTTATAAGGTCTTAGCAAGTAAATTTGACTACTTTGATCCAAAGTAATATTTATTTAAAGGACAGTAGTGAGTAAAATTCAGCACAGTGACAGACATATAATAGGTAATCAATAAATAACATTCTTTTTGCCTTAGCGAATTGTAAATACAAAACTACATACATATATTTAACTATGTATGTATAATGAACATATTTGTTGTTTAGTTAATGACAGTCCTTGAGTTCTTGAAAAATCATTATTGTTTATGCTATTAGAGCTTTAGGGGGTGGCAGTGGTGGTTAGTTGCCAAGTCATGTCCGACTCTT
>SJYV01032089.1:0-11640 GCA_006410875.1 Neotragus pygmaeus | reverse complement strand
AACTCAGGGAGTTGGTGATGGACAGGGAGGCCTAGTGTGCTACAGTCCATAGGGTTGCAAAGTGTCGGACATGACTGAGCGGCTGAACTGAACTGAACAACTTCATTCAGCAAGAATTCACATTGGTAAAAAAAAAACTAATGAATTCAGAGAATATGGTAAATTCTTTAGGTACTACTCCAAACTCCTAGTGGTAATGAACTTGCCTGCCAATGCAGGAGACACAAGAGATGCTGGTTTGACCCCTGGGTGTGGAAAATCCCCTGGAGGAGGGCATGGCAACCCACTCCAGTATTCTTGCCTGGAGAATCCCATGGACAAGAGAGCTGGAAGGCTACAGTCCATAGGGCTGCACAGAATTGGACACGATTGAAGCAACTTGGCATGCAAGAACGCCATACTCCATACACTGGAGAAGCACCCTATGGGTTGATTTGGAGTGGACCTTAAGAGTACAGGAAACATGAGAAACTTTTTGGTACATCTCTCAGACATCAAGAGTTCACAGCGAAGGAAGGCCTTCTGAGAGCAATGAGTGTGGATAAGTCTTTAGGTGAAACTTAGCCCTACTGCACATCAGAGATTTCACAATGAAGAAAGACTTTATTTGTGCAGTGATTTAAATTATGTTCAGCCAAAACTTCCACCTCATTCAGCACCAAAAAGTTCACAGCAGACTGCTGCAAATGGCGAAAGACTTCAGCAAAATATCTGCTCAATTTTGATTGTGGTAAAATACGTGTAACAAAATTAACCCCTCTACCTTTTTAATTGTACAGTTTAGTATGTGTAAAAATTCACATTTTGCACAACTAATCTCCAGAATTCTTGTCATCCTGCAAAAATAAAACTCTACACCTATTAAACAAGATCTCTTCCTATGCCCTCCCTACCAGACCTGTCTCTATCAATTTGATTACTCTGGATACTTTATGCAAGTGTAATCATACATTTTTCATCTCTTTGCAACTGGCTTAATTTAGTTTAGCATAACATCCCCATGTTGAAGCATTTGTTAGTACTTATTTCTGCTTTGAGAAGGAATCAAAATTGACCCACCTAAGACATAGGGAAGGGTGTTGATGGAGTCAATACTACTAATACTTTGCCAGATATTTGTAGAGGAAGAAATCCAAATTTTATTGACATATTTACTGAGGTGCTGACACATATTAAACCATTTTTGAAAGTGTAAAATGTATTTTCACACGAGTGCATAAGGGGACCATCACCAACATCATCATAATAAACATGTTCATTACTTATAGAATTTCCACTGACTCCTTTGTATTCTCTCTCTGTCCTAGCCAACCTGCCATCTCCAGGGAGCTATTACAGTGTGAAGTTGTTTTTTGTCCTTTTTTTTTTTTTTTTTTTTTTTAACTAAACCATGCAGCTTGCAGGATCTTAATTTCCCTACCAGGGACTGAACCCAGGACCTCAGAAGTTAAACAGCAGAGTCCTAACCATTGGACTGCCAGGGGATTCCCAATACAGTTTATATTTTCTAGAACTTTATTGTTATTCATGGATGGCTGCTTTCAGTAAATGCNATCTTAATTTCCCTACCAGGGACTGAACCCAGGACCTCAGAAGTTAAACAGCAGAGTCCTAACCATTGGACTGCCAGGGGATTCCCAATACAGTTTATATTTTCTAGAACTTTATTGTTATTCATGGATGGCTGCTTTCAGTAAATGCATTTATTTTTTGTATATATCTAAAATGTATTTCTAGTATTTAATAGTGTGTGTGCAAAAGCATGGCATCATATAGGAATAAGCAAGGCCCTGTTATATACTAGAGCTGCATTTTCTGACAACCACTCTGAGAAAAAGTTGTTTAAAGTGGGTAAGTGAAGTTTAAATTAAGGAAATTTAAATTGTTTCATAGGAAATTAATATCTTAAAAAAATTTAAGCCAAGCTTCCATTGGCATATCTTTCTATATTTTTCTTATTTGGCTTTTTTCTTGTAGTGTCTTTCAGCTATGTGTTTGTGTCATAAAAGTTATCCATTTTTTAAAATCATTAATCATTTTGGGGTGGTAAAATATACATAAAATTTGCCATCTATCATCTTTCAGTGTTTAGTGATGTATCCTGGCAGGAAATGGTGTACAATAATTTGCTCTCCTTTAGGGCTGGGCTTCAGCTTTTGAAAGAAACTCAGAATAATAAACATTTCAATAAAAGTGCTGTTTGCTAGGTTGGACCACAATCACTCATTATCAAGGCAGGAGAGATACCCCTTCTCCAGCTCTCCCTCATGCCCTGTCTGGGGTCTTTTGCATGCTGAAGGTCAAGAAACAGTCTCTAAAAATTTAGCCTACATGTATTTTACAGGCAACAAGATAGATGACAGCTATGAGTGGACATACGAGTGTCATACGATGTGTCCATCCGGTGTGTAGATTAGAACTAGATGTGGCTCATGTGTGCATGCCAAGTCACTTCAGTCGTGTCTGACTCCTGGCGACCCTATGGACTGCAGCCTGCCAGACTCTTCTGTCCATGGGATTCTCCAGACAAGAATACTGGAGTGGGTTGCTGTGCCCTCCTCCAGGGGACTTTCCTGACCCAGGGATCGAACCTGCTTCTCTTATGTCT
The DNA here is from genome assembly GCA_006410875.1 of Neotragus pygmaeus. NCBI lineage: Eukaryota > Metazoa > Chordata > Mammalia > Artiodactyla > Bovidae > Neotragus > Neotragus pygmaeus. The sequence goes on along the minus strand of SJYV01032089.1, from coordinate 9,032 downwards.
CCTGCATTGACTGGTGGGTTCTTTACCACTATTACAAATATATTGCTATCTCAAATTACAGGTCCCTAAGCTTTGTGGGCTTTTCCAAGACTCCTCTACAAATTTAGGAGCATCCCACTTAGGAGTAACCAAAGGCCCTCCCATGGCTGGAGCAGGGAACTCTTTTCCTGGTGTCCCTCTTGGCTTTTACAGGTCCGGCAGGAAGTGATTTATTCTCCAAGAGTTGGCAGAGGAAGCTACATTACCCAGAAGTCTCTCTGATGCATGGTCATAGCTGCACAGCCTTGTGGGTAGAGTAGTTTCCACTACTTTAGTTACCTGTGCTTTCTCAAAGTTGGTAGTTCCAGATTGTGGCTAAAGGCTAGGGGAGGATGGGAAGGGCTCTGGGAAATGAGGTTCTGAAGCTGTAAACCCAGCGGGGTTTTGCTGCCTCTCAAAGGGCTTATACGCAGAGTTCCTTGGAATGTAACCTAGGGCATGTCACAGAAATGTTTAGAGACCTATTATTTCAGACTGCATGAATTGTAGCAAACTTCCAGTGACTGCACATAGAAAGGGATCCACCATACTGTACTGTTACTCAGCATCATCTCATAGTTGTCAGCTATCTTGTTGCTTGTCGAAAACATGAACACTCTGCTTTCCATGTGTTTCAGTAGGTTCACTCAAACACAATATGAAAAGCCCCCAGATGGGGCTTAGGATGGGAAACATGGAAAAGGGATGTTTGCAGTCACCAAAGTAGCTTAAAAGGGTTATGAGGTGCCCCTGGTTCCCACAGAAAATGTCTTTCCTGCCTGAATAGTCAGTAATTAAGAATGTGAAACCTAACAGAAGCAGAACTTAGTTCGTGCCATCTTCTGCCAGGACAGTGTATGCCCCTCAGAATCTGACCATGTGTGCAAAGGGGCCAGCTTATCCCTGATATAAAGGTTTGTGATTCCATGATCTCATCTCCTTGCTGGGAAATGGTTTATCATTTCACCTGTAAATTATTCCAACAGTATATACACAGGCAGTTGAGATTTGTCTTTGGAAAAATACTTGTTAAATGGATGTTATTAAATGTTATTAATAATAATTTTATAGTTTTTCAAGGGAAGTGGCAGAAATGGTTCTAGAGAAGTTTATTTGTGACAGAGGGTGNTGCACAGAGTCAAACATGACTGAGTGACTGAACTGAGCTGATGTTTATGGTGATTTGTTACAGCAGATCAGGAGACAAATATGGTAGCCATGAACAACTTCAATGAAAATCTGACATTTGGACAAAGATCTAAGGAGGGGGAGGGTCATCTGAGAGGGACACACATTCCAGGCAGCAAAGAGCAAGTGCAGATTCCCCAAGGCAGGAGCATGGCTGGCAGGGGAGTGGAGGCAGGGGGAGGGGCATTAGTGGGGGTAAGGTCAGAGGTGGCTGACTTAAGATCAATCAGGCTGAGTGGGTGGGACCCATACCCTGAATGAGATAGGGAGTCATTACTGGATTTTCAAACAGAGAGATGAGCGGATGGGATTTCTAATTTAAAAGGATTTCTCTATTGACTGCTGAGCTGGGCAAAGACAGAAGCAGAGGGACCAGCTTGTCTAATAAGCAGGTGAGGGGCCTCCCTGGCTGGCCAGTGGTTAGGACTTGGCGCTCTCACTGCCGGAACCCTGGATTCAATCCCTGGTCGGGGGCTGAGATCTGGCTAGGTTGTGTGGCACAGTCAAAATGAAAAATAAAGTAAATTTTTAAAAATCCAGGTGAGAGGTAATAATGACTTCGACCAAGGCAGTGAGAAGTGGTGGGTCTCTTGATGTGTTTTACAAACATCATCTTGGTTGTGAGGTTGAGAAAAGATGTAGATGGGCAGGAGGAGCAGAGAGACACTGGGAAACTACTGCAATAATTTGGCAAAAGTGACAGTCACTTAGACCTCCATCCAAGAGCAAAGATCTGACACTGATCTGTTTTCAAGGTAGGACGGAATTTTCTGACATCTGGTCAGGATGAAAGTTATCCAGGGAGAAATGTGCCACCCACAGAGACGTCTTTTCCTTCCTCACTCTCTGCAATCCTAAGCCCCAGGCAGCCTAACTATTCTCCCCAAGAGGCTCATTTTCAGGATCCATTTGAACAATTTACAAGATTATTTATAACAAGCAAAGAAAAAGCTTGGATAATTAAAATCAAGTCAGGTCCTCCAATGATTTGAGGACACCATTATTTTCAACCTCCTTTCCCATCAACTTTTTCATCAATACTATGTAAGAATAAGGTTACAGGAGTCTGGTGGTGGAGGCAGCATCTGGAACAGCAAGTCTCCAAGATGAATAAGCTATTTGAACCAGGCATTCCAAGCACAGGTTCCTATATGCCTAAAAGATCATGGTATTATGTGAACTACTTTCAATATTTCAGAAATCGTTTCAGAAACTTTACATAGAAGTAGAATATTGCATTGGTGATGCTATACTAACTGTTTGATTCTGGTGACTTTATAGCCAACCTGTGGGGTCCAAATTATACTAGTCAGTTAGCAATTACCAAAAATAGGAAAATCAATGACTAATGAAGAAATGCAATTTGTTCAAAAAATAATCTTTAAAACCATAGGAACTATAAGAAAATAACACGGAGGGTGCCTAGAGAAAACCTTTGGGACTGATGGAGTTAATTCTCTTCCACTCAGGTGATTAGCCCATCACCCTCCACAGCTTCTCTGAGATGATAAATTTCATGCTGGTCTCCCACTTACTGATCCAGTGTTGTGGACCATTGCGCTCTACCTGACCAGCATCGCTCTCTCACCTCCTGATGACATTTCCTAATGCTCCCTAAGAACGACTTCTCTCTGACTCTCAGGCCGCAGAGTTTAGATTGAAAGGATTTTTCTCCATCTCCCCTTCAGCCTCTCCAGGTTGCTGGTGTGATGTAGGCTGCCTGTCCAATCACAGCATCACATTTTCCCAGCCACTCTGACTGGCTCGGACCTGAGCAAGTGACTCAAGAGATGACCCTGGGAGTTTCACTGGGAAGACCAAGGATAGCAGGACTCCTTCCCCACCTGTAGGTTTGTTGAGCAGTCGGGACGCAAGCCTGGAGCTGTTGGCCCCATCGTGCCTCCCGAGGGAGCGTCCGCTAGAGAAGGGGCTGTGCAGAGGCACATTCAGGAAGCCAGAGGAGGCAGTCTGAGCCCTGAGCTTCTGCTCCATCACCAACAGTTAAGGCAACTGACTAGTTCTAAGAGGTAAATGAATAGTTTGGAGTCCTATTTCTTTCACCTCTTTGCTATGGAGTAAGCTGCTTACTCTTGGCAATCATATAAAAACTAACTTATTACCAAGGCTATTGAGAGAAATAATTAAGAAAAGTCTTTGAGAGTAATTTGAAATGTATAAACACACTATCAGAAACAAAAATGAGAACTGAAGTTATTATCCTGTGCTATTTTCTCTTCCCACTCTCTGATGAAGGCAAGGAGTGAAATGACTGAATGGTAGGAGTCAGCAAGGTGAAGCCATTAATAGTTGAGAACTGTTGACTGTAAATAATTATTCAGCTATTAAACCTTTAGAGTAGACTCTGTCTGATGCATGTTCTCTAAGAGCAGTGGGTTTTCCACCAACATCTTTTACTTCTGTGCCTGTAATCAGACCCAAAGTAACTCTGGTTTGGGGGTGTGTGTGTGTGTTTATTTTTCCCTCCTCCATTAAACTTGACTAGGACACAAGTCATTATAGACGCTCATCCATTATAGGAGTACTGGAGCTGCTCCACATTTGCATATGAATATGTAAAAGAGATTTATAATTCTATCTCTGAACATAAAAACATTTGTTGCATAAATTACACTAATATTCCTAAGCCCATTTGGTTTTCTCTGCTGCCTATCCNTCCATTATAGGAGTACTGGAGCTGCTCCACATTTGCATATGAATATGTAAAAGAGATTTATAATTCTATCTCTGAACATAAAAACATTTGTTGCATAAATTACACTAATATTCCTAAGCCCATTTGGTTTTCTCTGCTGCCTATCCATCCAGATGTGGCTGAGTTGTTTCCATGGCCACAGCGAAGGTCTTAGGTGAGGCGGTGCATTGCAGGTTGGGAAGGACCGCGTCCTCCAGTGGAGTCTGCAGATACAGGGTGAGTAGGTCCCAGGGCAGCAGGAAGAGCCTTGCCAAGGTCAGTATCACTTGTTTCCACATAAGCTGTAATCCAAGCCAAGGGTCTCCAGCTAATGGCTCAGTGGGTAAGAATCCAGCTGCGTAGACTGAGTTCACACACCACACAAACATCATGTGCTTCCACAGCAGCACAGAAGATGACGCATCTCAAGACCCAGAGTGAGACGACACACAGACAGAAGCAGTCGGAGTCAGTGGCTGCTGCTTAGTTGCTAAGTCATGTCCAGCTTTTTTTTTCTGCAACCCCATGGACTCTGGCCCACCAGGCTCCTCTGTCAATGAGATTTCCTGGCAAGAACACGTGAGCGGGCTATCATTTCCTTCTCCAGGGGATCTTCCTCACCCAGGGATTGAACCCATATCTCCTGCAGTTCAGTAGGATTCTTTACCACTGAGCCACTTGGGAAGCAGTCTTAATTATTACTTCCATTGTAAAAGTCACATCAAACCCAGGAATCCAATCCTGTAAGTCGCAAGTGCCTGCAAAGCTCACACTTTAAGCTATCATGTTGTAAAATGCCAACTGCCCAAACTCTGAGACTTGACATATGAAGTAATTCTGTCCATATTACCTATCTTTCCCTTTTCTCATTGACTTGTAACTGTTGATGCTGTTCTTTAAATGCATCTTGACATCTAGAACCTTCAAAGTTTGGCAAGTTTTCTAGTCCCTTATCCTGTTAGGACCTATCTGTCCCCTCCCCCCACCAAGCCTGGTAGCAAAGGTCTCAGTGAGCCACTGCCAGTGACACGACCACCCCGCAGCTCCCCAGGACCAGAAGGCCCTCCGTGAGTGACCTCCTGAGCCCAAATCTCATCATTTACTTGCTTGGACCCCATTTCTGAGCTACCAAATATGGCCTAAGAATATGATAAAATTGGACTGAATAGTCCCCCATGCATCTTTTGTTTTCCCAGCAAGACCCACAAAGGGCGATGGAGGTATAAAAATGGCCCTGTGCTAGTCATAGACTCTTTTCAAATGCAGCTTCCTATTTAAAAAAAGAAAAACCTGGGGCTTCCCTGATGGCTCAGTGGGTAAGAATCCACCTGCCTTTGCAAGAGACGTGGGTTGGATTCCTGCTCTGGGAAGATTCCACATGTCTCAGAGCAACTAAGCTCATGAAGCACAGTTGCTGAGCCTCTGCGCTAGGGCCCAGCTGGGGGTTGCAGCTTCTGAGCCCACGCGCCTGAGCTCCCGAAGCCTGCGCGCCCGGAGCCCGTGCTCTGCACCGAGGAGCCTGCGCACCGCAGCTAGAGAGGAGTCCCAGCTCGCTGCAACTAGAGAAAGTCCAGACACAGCAGTGAAGACCCAGCACAGCCAAAGATAAAATAAAAACAACCAAATAAATAATATCTAACAACAACAACAACAAACCAAACCCTCACATCCTGAGGCGATCGTGAACCTACTAGGAGTCACGGGTGTGGAGGACCCTAAGAGGGGTTGTGATTTCTCCTCCAGAAGCCCACAGCCCGGACTGCAAGTCAGGGGTGCTCCCCACGTGGGAAAATGATGTTTGCAAAGAGATGTTCAAGGAAAATCTGTTGAACACAACTGTTGATTGGCTGGCAGCTGGAGACGCTCTTGCGAAGACTGAGCTTAGAATCACTAGAAGCGCTCAAACAAAGGCTTCTGTGCTCCCAGGCTTATAAAATAGGAATCCCTGTGGGAAGTAGAACAGAAAATAGGGCTGCGGAAGGTCTGTGTCTTCCTTAATTCAGGATTCAGGATGCTGCAGGTAAATATCAGAGGCTGGGTGGCTTACAATGGGAAGTTCTCTCTCCCAGTTCTGGAGCCTCACATAAGGATCTCAGCAAGCTCTGATGAGGGTCCTCCCAAGCTTCACTGTGGGCACGTCCTGCTATATCTTCATGGATTGGAGGATGGACAGAGCTCTGTGGGGTCCCTTTATAAGAACACGAACCCGGGGACTTTCCTGGTGGTCCTGTGATTAAGACTGTGCCTTCCCTTTCAGGGGCTGTGGGTTCCTTCCCTGGTGGGGAAGTAGGATCCCACATGCCTTGCAGCCAAAAACCAAACCTAAAGAAGGAACAATATTGTAATAAATGTAAAATAAGTGTTCACATAAAAAAATCTTAAAACCCAAAAAACAAAACACAAGTGCCATTCAGAGGGCTCTATCCTTATGACCTACGCAACTTCTAAAGGCTCTACCTTCACACACCGTCACGTCCGACATTCACATTCCAACTCACACCTTCTGCAAGGACCCAAGCACCCAGGCCATGGGAGTTGAAACGGGCAGCTTCTACCCTCCTTTCCTTTCTCCCAGCCCTTTCCCATTCCTTTTCTTCCATGGAGGCCTTTTTCCTCCATTTGGACAGGAGAGAGATTTTTATCTCCAAGACTGAAAACTGATTAAATGTTTATTGGGATCATCCACTGAAACCAAGCAATGAGGCCAAGACTGAGGCCCGACATCCTTTTTATCCTTTTGCCAGCTTCATCTGGAGACCATCGTTGTCTCTTTCAAGTGACTTTGGGCTCTGCGGGCACTGAGTACATTACTCTGTTCCGTGCCAGCTCCGCAGAGGGCCAATGCTCTGCCTCGCTCCTGCCAACCGTGCAGTTTGCCAGCAACATCTCCAAGCTGGGAAAATGCACACACATCAAAGGGTCCACTAGGAGGTTCTGAAGCCAGGCACAGAGTAGAGGCCCAGTTGTAACTCGAGTCCAGCCACCAGTTCTATACAAGGCTCTGTGAGCAGCACCTGGCACCTTCCTCGGGCACATTTTGGGGTCTTTCACAATGACACAGGCGCCGAGAGGTACCGAGGGAACTTCTGTGGCTTTCGCTTCCTAGAAACCAGGCGGAAGAAAGACATGTTGCTTACCCCAACCCTAGAGAGCTCCCCCCTACTCTACAAGAGTCTTGGGTTTCCCTCTGCACTGAGAAGCAGGGGCTGGACCCTAGCTGCTGGCATCACCCCAGGAGAGCACACACAATTGACGATCTTGAAAAAAAATATGCACTTTAAAGGCATCGTCCTCCAAAAGATCAGAGACGGACCTGCTTATGAGCAAAGGCTGCAAATGGGCACTGGGGGCGCTTGTACTCACAAAGGGTTCCTTTGCCTGGAAGCCTGGCACTGGGCTCAAAGTGGCCCACGGCAAGGACAGGTGGAAGAGAAGATTCACCCCTGAACCCCCAGCTGCCCATGGCACTCCCACCGCAGAGGCCTGAAGAAGTGGACAAAGAGGAAGTCATCTTAAATGCTGCTGAGCTGCCTTAAAGGCTTTGTTTGCTTGCTTGCTTCTTGTTGCTTTGAAAATGCCACTGGCTCTGGTGTGTATATGTTTGGCTGCACTGAGTCTCGGCTGCGGCGTGGGCTGTGCTCTGGTTGTGAGGTGGGCTCCAGGGCTCGGGACTCTGGAGGTGCATCTGCGTGCTCTCTAGTTGTGCGGCAAGGGCTTGGTTACTCTGCAGCACATGAGATCCTAGCTCCCCATCCAGGGATCGATCCTGCATATCCCCTGCCCCGGACACGGACTCCTGGTCACTGGACCACCGAAGAGGTCCCCACTGGTCTGTTTTTCAATCAAGGAGCTGGTTGGAGGACAATGGGTGGAGTTTTGTGATTTTGACTGTCACTTTCTTGATCAATACCTGTCTTTCCTGTATCTGGTAAGCAGTAACAGCTCAAGGCACTGACTGCCTATTCTAGGTTACTCATTTTCAAAAATAAATTACTTTCCCAGGATGTGAATGTTTGCCAACACAATACTGGGGCACTTGGGCCATATCAGACAGTATTTTTTTCTCATTTTATTCTTAAGTAACGTGAGTTAGTGTTTGTCTGTGTAAAACAGGTAGCTGCTCTTCACATCCAAGAAGGAAGTCCTAACGAAGTATAAAGTTAACCCTAAGCAGTTGGGAGGACAGGAAAATACATGTCATAAGACAACCAGGGGACTTCCCTGGTGGTCCAGTGGCTAAGACTCCACGCTCCCAACACAGGGGCCGGAAACTAGACCCCATTCACTACAACTGAAAAAGTGAAAAGTAAAAAGATCCGAGTGCTGTGAGCAGGATCCAGGGCAGCCCAGATGTGCTGTGCTGCACTTCGTCACTCAGTCGTGTCCGACTCTCTGTGATCCCCTGGACTGTAGCCCACCAGGGGTTTCTCTGTCCATGGGATTCTCAGGCAAGAACACTGGAGTAGGTTGCCATTTCCTCATCTCCCCAACCCAGGGATCGAACTCAGGTCTCTTGCATTGTAGGCAGATTCTTTTACCATCTGAGCCACCAGGGAAGCCCAAATTAACTAATTAATATTTAAAAAATGAATCAACCATAATTTATTGAGTGCTTATTACATGGTGGGCACTATATCAAGTGCTGTATAAACATCATTTCATCACGTAAACCTGCAAGAAACTCTATGAGGTACATATTATTATCCCCAAACAACAGGAAAGGATTCAGAGACATTGTTAAGTAAAATGTGGCATTGAGAATATGATGAGAAATAGGGTCACTGGATTCCTAAGGCAAAAAGAAAATACTTATCAGATTAATATAGTAAAGTGAGGAAAGGATAAAAAAAAAAAAAGATTTTCCTAAAGTTACAAGAGACCATTTTAGCCAATAACATGCAGGAAATTTGCCATTCAACTTCATCTCCATCCTTTGAACTCTCAAAGTTCTGGTGACATGAAGATATGGTGACAAAGTTCTGGTGACTTCTCATGGAAGTCAGATGTTAGTACACATTTTCTTTTCAAACCTTCAAATCCTGGATTTTCACATTTAGATTGTGAGCATCAACCAAAAAGTTCATCACTTCTCACAGGACATAATCAAAGCCCATGATGGGGAATGTGACAGAGA
>SJYV01032085.1:789211-965087 GCA_006410875.1 Neotragus pygmaeus | reverse complement strand
CTTTTCCTATTTGGAACCAGTCTGTTGTTCCATGTCCAGTTCTAACTGTTGCTTCTTGACCTGCATACTCAGCCACAAAAACAGTGAAAGAATGCCATTTGTGGCTACATGGATAGACCTAGAAATTATCATGTAAGTGCAGTAAGTCAGAGAGAAACTCAAGTATCACCTGATATCACTCCTATGGAAATCTAAACTGCGACACGAATGAACCTGTCTATGAAGTGGAAACAGACTCACAGAACAAACTTGTGGTCGCCAAAGGAGATGGGCAGAGATAAGTTAGGAGTTTGGGATTAAAATATACACACTACTATATATAAAACAGATAACCAACCAGGACCTACTGTATAGAACAGGGAACTATACTCAATATCTTGCAATTACCTATAATGGAAGAGAATGTAATAAAAGAATATATGTATACACGCATAACTTAATCATTTTGTTGTACACCTGAAACTAACACAACATAGTAAATCAAGTATATTTCAAAAAAAATTTTTAAAACTCCTTTTAAATTTTCTGATAGACTTAAAAAAAAACACACAGGTAACTGGATATATCTCTTTGAAGATAAATATCAAGAGCTCTCTCAAAAAATGTTGATTCAGTTCAGCATTGTGCAACAGGGTATGGATTCTGTCATTACAAAAAAACTTTTAAAAGAACTCTTCCTAAAGCAATCAGAATAAAAGATGTGAAGTCACTACCTGATACCTTCTACTGATTACAGTGGCTTCCCTTACAATTCAGGCACCTGCTGAAACCCTGCCGGCAGGGCAAACCCTTGGTAAACTACCCAATTTACCGAGGCGAGATGGCAACCTGGTTTACGTCTGCTTAGAAACGCGATCAGCCATAAACGTGTGTGTTTGCATTCCCTTTGTATTACGTTTAGAGAAAGATAAATGATTGTGAAATAGAACAAAAGAATCTATACGGGGTGGCAGTGTCTGAGAAGTTGACCTTCATAGCAGGTAATGAATACCTTCTACTCCTACGGATTATTGAGCAAGCTGGTCTCGAGGCGGGGCAGGCAGAACACAAGCTCATTCTCCTTCCACTGGCTGGTTAAGCCCACGCTGTGGACTCTTGTGTGAAAACCTTCTTGGATGAAATCTTGGGCAGATTTTAGACCTTTTCTGGTCACTCTTAATATACTTAAACCTCCAGAATAATTAACAGTTGGGACCTCCCAAGGGCTTCTCTGATAGCTCAGTTCTGGTTCGATTTCTTGGTCAGGAAGCTCCCCTGGAGAAGAGATAGGCTACCCACTCCGGTATTCTTGGGCTTCCCTTGTGGCTCAGCTGGTGAAGAATCCACCTGCAATATGGGAGTCCTGGGTTTGACCTCTGGGTTGGGGAGATCCCCTGGAGAAGGGAAAGGCTACCCACTCTAGTATTCTGGCCTGGAGAATTCTATGGACTATACAGGCCGTGGGGTGGCAAAGAGGCCAGCGTGACTGAGTGACTTTCACCTTGGTGGTCCAGCAGTTAAGATTCCGAGCTCCCAATGCAGGGGGCCTGGGTTCAAACCCTGGTCGGGAACTAAGATCCTACATGTCACAGCTACGTCCTGGTGCAGCAAAAAAAAATAAAAATAAAAATAAAAAACAAACAACCCCAAAAATCTAAGAAATAAAAGTTTAAGAAAGTTTAATACTTGAGTCTTGCTGTTGTTCAACGCTAAGTTGTGTCCAACTCTCGTCTGGGAGGAAGCTCTTTCCCTTCCGAGACTCAGCCAGCTTTAGTTCTGGTGGTCTGCGGTGGGGTGGCAGAGGGCTGAGGCTGGTGTGCCAGGCTCTTCCTCTCTTTTCCCAATTTCCCCAACTTGCCATGAATGCCTATTTTTGACCCCTCAGAGCTGGGTCAGGGCGAGGGCGGCCCTGCCAAGGCAGGCAGCTGTGGCCTGCCATAAGGGGGCCCCCAGACCATGAGTGTGAGACCGTGGCTCTTTCTTTCAAGAACAGCTTTTGGGAGTTCCTCAAAGACCCCGAGAGGGAGGTGGCTGCGGTTTCTGTGACCTGCACAGTGATGAAAAATTGTGTGTGCTGACCTCAGCCACCAGGGAGGCTCTGAGAGATGGTAGGGAAGTGCCACCTGCGGCGCCGGCCGGCACTTTCGCCCGCTGGGTGCTCAAGTCAGCGGGCTGTTGGTCAGTAGGGCAGACGGGCACAAGGGGCAGGTAGGTCCTGCCCTGAAATGTCCTGGAGGGACTCTGAACGCCCCTGTCATTTCTGACAGGCTGTGTGAATCCATTCTTTATTCTTTGGGGACACTTCTTTCAAGTTTGCTATAAACTCTTCAGCTCAATTCAGCCGCTCAGTCATGTCCAACTCTTTGCGACCCCAGGGAGGGGTAGCACGCCAGGCTTCCCTGTCCATCACCAACTCCTGAAGCCTGATGAAACTCATGTCCATCCAGTTGGTGATGCCATCCAACCATCTCATCTGCTGTCATCCCCTTCTCCTCCCACTTTCAGTCTTTCCCAGCATCAGGGACTTTTCCAGTGAGTCAGTTCTTCCCGTCGGGTGGCCAGAGTATTGGAGCTTCAGCTTCAGCAACAGTCCTTCCAATGGATTATATTCAGGGTNATCGTGCAGTTCGGGATGAGCGAGAAGCTGGGCCAGGTGTCCTTCGATCTCCCACGGCCAGGCGAGGCGCTGGTGGAGAAGCCATTCAGCGAGGCCACAGCCCAGCTCATAGATGAGGAGGTGCGGCGGCTCATCGCCTCTGCGCATGCGCGCACCGTGGACCTGCTCACGCGCTGCCGCGAGCAGGTGGACAAGGCAAGTGGGCGGCCAGACCCTGGGCGCAGGCGGGGCTCTGCGGGCCGGGCGGCGGCTGACAGTTGCTGGGTATGCAGGTGGGCAGGCGGCTGCTGGAGAAGGAGGTGCTGGAGCGGGCCGACATGGTGGAACTGCTCGGGCCGCGGCCGTTTGCCGAGAAGATCACCTACGAGGAGCTCGTGGAAGGCACTGGTGGCCTGGAGGAGGACACAGCCCTTCCCGAGGGTCTGCAGGGCTGGCGTTGGGGGCCCGCTGCAAGAGAGCCCAGCCTAGCGCCTCCGCCTGGAGAGCAGCCTCCGGGACCCCCAGGAAACAAATTAAAGCACATGTAACCGGAAGCAGTGGCACCCCACTCCAGTACTCTTGCGGGGAAAATCCCATGGATGGAGGAGCCTGGTGGGCTGCAGTCCATGGGGTCGCTAAGAGTCGGACACGACTGAGCGACTTCACTTTCACTTTTCACTTTCATGCATTGGAGAAGGAAATGGCAACCCACTCCAGTGTTATTGCCTGGAGAATCCCAGGGATGGGGGAGCCTGGTGGGCTGCCGTCTATGGGGTCTCACAGAGTCGGACACGACTGAAGCAACTTAGCAGCAGCAGCAGCAATCCGCAAACAGCTGTCTTCCAATCAGGGTCTTTGAAGACCATGGGCTTCCTGCTCCTTGCAGGCACCCTCCCACTGAGGGGGACTGAGACCTGGTCAGTGCAAGTACCCTCACCTGCCCCAGGGAGAGAAGGCCCAGTTCAGAAGCCCTCACAGGTGGTGAGGTTCAGCAGAAGTGTGTAAGCCCAGAATCTAGGGAATGGCAGTTTGGGTAGTGGAAAGCTAGCTGGTCCTCATGGATGGAGTTCAGCACTCCCATAGTCTTGCGGCTGGGGTTGGAGGGCGGCTTAGGGGTCTGAACCTGAGAGGGAGGGGTTGCCCTTTTCTCAGGGTGGGGCCTTGTTGCTGGCATGTCTCTGGGAAGCTATTCCTGGTGGCCTGGTTTTGTTAGAATCCAGAAGGTGATCTGGGCTACTCCATGGGACAGGACAGCCCCTAGGGGTACAGCTAAGCTCTCGGGCTGAGGCCAGCAATTTTCTGATTGGACCTGGAGCGAGACTAGGGCCTGGTCCCAGGGAGCTGGGGTTAGTGGAAATGGCCCCACAGGTCCCCAGCACACAGCCAGGGGGCCGGAGTCATCAGCGCCGTGATGGTAGCAGCAGCTCCTGCCTTGGGGGGATGGGGGCCAAGCATTCTGGCCTGACAGTGGGTGAAGGGGTGCTACCCCGTGCGCCCCCTGTTGGCAGCCCAGCCCACACAAGGCCTTGGGGATGAAATTTTCCACATCGTTTGGTATGTTTGCCTCAAAAATAGAATTTCCAACTTGGGACAAACACTTTCAACTTTGCTCTTTGTAGAACATGTATTGTTGATTTTCTTGTCTCTGAGGCTCGCCCTGTATTGCAGCCTCCACCATTTAGCCTCTGTGCTAAACTGCTGGGGAGGCTGCAGGGGCCTGTTCTGGGACCTTCTGATGGAGGTAGGATGCTCCCGCATCGCAGGAAAGCCCCATGTTGTCCCAAGCCTGGGGTGCTGCCCCTCCACAGGTCCAGGGCACACCCCTGGTGATAGCACCCCTGCGCGTGTGCCCTGTCCGCTCACCCCCTCCTGTCTCCTCAGCTCCCTTCATCTGGCTGAGCACCTGGGCTGAGGCCTGGCTGAGAGTGTCTGCTCAGGGAGGCTCCACCCTGTGGGAGGAATTGCCTGCTCTCTTCTTACTCTTCTGCTCACAGACTGGCCCTCCCTGCTGGCTGCCTCCCCAGATCCTGCCCTGGGCTGAGAGGAGCCTTTTGGGGCTGCCTCTTCTAGCCTGGGCTTGTGGGGACAGAGCCAAATGCTAGTCCCCAGTGTGTCACAGGGGAGCCCCCAGATGCTTCAGCTGGGGGAGGACCAGAGCACAGAGCTCCTGGAGGTTCCTAGAGCAGCCAGCCCCCTGCCCCTGCCCAGCCCTCACCCCTGAGCTCTCGTGTCAGCTGGAAACAGACACTGATCCGTGAGACTGAGGACAGAGTGATGTTTTAATTGCGCTGTTTTGAAACGAGGTCACGGAAGCTGCAGCAGGAAGGACGAGGGCTGGAGAGAAGACCCTAGGGTGGGCTGGGTGTGGCTGCTTTCTGTTAAGACTCTTGGTTGTGTCTGGAAATCACCCCCGTGCAGCAGTGTCACCCCAGTTCTGGTGCAGAGGCGACTGTTTCCTTTCAAGGTGTGCCCAGGGCTTCCACAGAGAAGCCTTTTTTCCTTCCCCAGAAATGTCTAAGTGAAGAAGGGATCAGGACAGGTGGCCTTGGGGACAGAAAGCAGACTGGACTTGCTGTCAGATTGGAAGCTGGTCCTGTCCTCAGCACATAAGCAGCATTGGGAGCAGTCAAGCCTGGCATCCCTGAATTGGGGTTCAAGGGGTGTGACCAGGTGCCCTCATGTCCCTACCCCCTCAGACTGCTGCATCCCAGACTGGGACGCTAGCCAGGGACACAGACCTACACCTGTGTGTGCCTGTGTGTGCGCGTGTGCCTGGTGGGCTGTGGGGACTAGGTAAGCCCTGCCTGCCCTGCTGTCTGAGGCCGTCTTGACGGACTTGGCATTCCGCGCTTAGGAAGGTGGGTCTGGCTGACAGGGAGGGAGGAGGACGAGCAAGTTGTTGGGGGTGTCTGGCGCTGACAGTGTTCCTGGGCAGCAGCAGGGAGCAGCGGGGAATCAGAGGTGATCTGGGGGACTCACTCCCCTATCCACTCCCTGGCTGGACAGCAGACTCCTGTGGGCCGGAGTTCGGCATGGCAGTTCATCCCCTTTCACTGGCAGATCCCCACTCGCCCTGGCCCCACCCAGGATTCTGGTGGCAGATGATAACACCGTTCCTGCAGACAAGTCTCCTCTCATCCCTGGGCCTTGTCCCTGATCCAGGGACCAGGAAGAAGCTGATACAAGGCCACTGGGCTGTGCTTATGCTGAAGTGCCTTGAGACCNCAGGATTCTGGTGGCAGATGATAACACCGTTCCTGCAGACAAGTCTCCTCTCATCCCTGGGCCTTGTCCCTGATCCAGGGACCAGGAAGAAGCTGATACAAGGCCACTGGGCTGTGCTTATGCTGAAGTGCCTTGAGACCACAGCCCAGAGCCGCAGTGGGGAGGGCGGGCAGTGTCCACGTGGCCACGGCTGTCCAGATCTGCCCCATCTTGGCCCCGGGCCAGCCGGCCTAGTCCTCCTTGGGCCTCTCCACAGTAAGAATCGTGTCCACAATGGCAGGCTGTCGCTCAGGGTCACCAAAGGGTTGCTTCTCACGGTTCTGCTCCGCCCTAGTGCGTGTCCAGGAGGGTGAGCGCAGACAGCCGGCTCGGGGCGGCGGGTGTAGGCCTGGTGGGAACATGGGCTGGATCAGTGTGGCAGACCAGCCACTCCTGCATCTACTGCCTGGCCTGTTTGTGCCTCCAGGGTGGTGTCTGGCCACACCTTGGGCCCCCCTGCAGTGTGTGCATATGGGTCTGGGTGCAGCCTGGGCACTGGCTTTCCTGATGCTCCCAGAGGGTCCCCATGCAGCCAAGGTCCCACCCTGGGTGTGAGCCTGGCCTGGAGCTGGTGTGGGTGGGAGTAGGGAGGGAGGAAGTTCTCTGGGCCCCCACACTCCAGTGGCTTGCATGCCATTTCTTTGGTTGGTGGGGTCCAGTGCTTCCCGGGAACTGAGCTGAGGAGCAGCCAGGTTTGGCGAATGTCACCCCTCTGTGCTCTGCCTTTTAATTAAATCTGCATAGTGAATTCTACCGGGGACCTGTGGCTGTGGTCTTTTGCTGGTATTTGAAAACTGAAATTGAGGAGGGGCAGACAGTTCCTTAAAGTCAGCAGAAGGGTATGTAAAGTGCAGAAGCAGTGAGTGGAATGGTGCCATGTTGACAAACATGCATTAGAAAGGAAATCATTTTCCAGACCAGGTCTTCAGGGGGCAGTGCTGGGTGGTCTCAGGCCACGGGGCCTCCCCACAACACCCTCAGAGCCTGGTGGCAATCCCACCTGCATGCGAGTCGCTGGCCATGTTCTCGTCATCCGAGTCTGCAAAGACCTCGGCCAGCTCCTGGTCAGACATGTCGGTCAGCTCGGTGAGGTCCAGGAGGTCAAAGTGCACCTCCAGGGAGGAGACGCTGCTCAGCGGCTCTGGGGACAGAGGGGCACGTTAGTGGGCCTGGTGACGGCCAGTGTGGGGGTGCAAGGTGGGGTCAACTCATTCCTGGTGCCTGCTCCCTGGGGCACAGCGGGGCCCAGAGACCCGTCCCTGGTCCCAGGGGGCTCATGGAGCATGATGGGTGGGTGGGCCGTACTTACGCCGCCTTTCCGTGACCTGCAGGAGCCCTGGTGCTGGTATTGGGATGCCCAACAACTCCTCCTCAGCCACAGGAGACTGGCCACTGGTCCCTGTGACAGGGACGGGGGCACTGAGGGCAGCCTGTGGCACGTCGACCTCCTTAACTAAGCCTGCAACAGAGAGGGCGTTATCTGGGAGGGGCTGGGGTCTTCACCCCCACTGCCAGGACGCAGGCTGGGAGGACCTGAGAACCTGGCCCATGGGGCTAGTCCTCAAGGCTCAGGTAGTGATGGGCGTGGTCCTGGGTCAGGAAGGACAGGGCGCTGGGGGCTTCTCTGAGAAAGCTGATTCCCCGGCTCCTTGTTCTCTGGTTTCTAGATCCTCTGCCCTCACTACTTGAATGGGAATCACTGCTGGTCTTGCGGGGACCCTTGCTGGTTCTGTCAGAGCCCCCAAGACCCCAGTACTTTCACCTGTCTACTTTTGGTCCCACTAGGGTTTACTAAAGAAGACTATCTTGCAGCTGAAGATGAAGAAGCTCTATACAGTCAGCAAAAATTAGACCAGGATCTGACTATGGCTCAGATCATGAACTCTTTATTCCAAGAGTCTGGAGAGTCTTTTGGACAGCAAGGAGATCAAACCAGTCAATCCTTAAGGGAANTGTGCCTCCCTTGGTCAGGCCACCCCTCCAGCCTCCTGTCAGTACTTAACTCCTATCTGGGTCAAAAGCCTAGATGCGGACCTTGTTTCTAGAGTTAGATGAAGGCCAGACCGAGGGGTCCTCGACGTCCCCCTGAGGTCCTTCCTCTTGAGTCAAAACTTGCATCTTGTTGCTGGGGTTGTGAGGGGGAATGTGTGGTCTGCATTTGTCAGATGGGCAACAAATTAGAAAAGGAAGCATGGGCGGGGGTTACTGACCTCAGCTGGCTCGAGGGCAGAGCATCCCTCTCCTTGCCGTGCCCCAGTATTGTAGTCCAGTTCTCGATGCCAGAGTATCATGCCTGGGCTCCGGGCCCAGCAGACGACAGTTGCAGAAGTTCTTGGTAGAGCAACTTGTCAGGGCCAGGACACCTCCCAAGAAGATCATGGGTGTGTTTCTGCAGAGCTCTTGGTTTCCCTGCCGAACCCAGAGCCCTGAGGATACAGCCTTCCTCTCGGTGTTGGCTGTCATGCTCTCACTCTTGAAAAGCCTTTGGGCATCCCTTAGGAGGGCCCCCCTTTCCAGGAGAAGGTTGAAGGGGAAGGGTCCTCAGCAGTGGCTGGTTGGAGGGGGACCAGGCTGGGCTCAAAGAAGGTGGCGGAGCTCAGCTTTTACTACTCACGTTATTTCCCTGTTTTTCCATCATCATATTTCCTGTGGAGGAAAACTTTCCCCCGCAAGGCCCAGGTCTACACAGACGGCCTTAGCAGAGTGCACTCAGAGCCGTCCGCGTCCTCACATTTTTGCCAGGAGCTGAAAGCGACTCCCCTCCACGTCTAGCGAACACCGGGGCAGGCCAAGGACCGAACCCATTCCCCTCCTTGTCTGTCTGCTCTGTGAATTGTACGTTTCAGATAATTTTTTTTTCTACATGCAACACCAAGCTTCCAGATCTTAAAACATCCTGGTGATAAAGGAGAGAAAAATGTTCAGTTTGGTTTTCCGGAAACTGTGCTTCAAATATTGCTGTACTATAGAGCTCAGAAGGACCCGCTGCGCTCTCATTTGCCTGCCTGATTCCACGGTGGTTGTGCTGATGGCGATGCTTTTACGTTGCTCCCTTGGTGTTGGAACCGCTCTCTTTTGCAGCCCCGTTTCCCAAGTTCTGTTCAAGTTACATGTTTGTCAACTCCGTGGCACGCTGGGTGCAGTGCCCACGTTGCTGCTGCGTAAGACTCTGTATTTGGATGCCAATCCACAGGCCTGATGAAATCGCTTGTTGTGTATCAGTAATCATTAGTGGCAATGATGACATTCTGAAAAGCTGCAATACTTATACAATAAATTTTACAATTCTTTGGAGCCAGGCTCTTCCGCTTTCTTGAGCTGCGTTGCTTTCCCCTGTCCCTTCTGCCGCCCTCAGCCCCAAACCCTGGATGCCTTTCGAGGGCAGGAAGCAAATTCTGCGGGGCTGCTGTGTGGCCTTAAGCAATTCCATCGGCCTCTCTGTTTTAGTTCAGGCAGCATTCAGGGCGCTCAGTGAAAGCACTTGCACAGGCAGGGAGTACATTGGGCCTCATAGGGGTAAAGAGTTTGCAAAACATTGTATATTTCCTCTTGGGATATCATCTGCCAGGACATGATGAAAGCTCTGATAAGGGCTGCAAGAAACTATCTCAGGTGGGGCTCTTCCCAAAGGTGTGTATTTGTGTGAAGGCACGTATCCAGGTTGTGCTCCCAAGGGAGACAAGGAAGGGAGTCAGGAAAAGGGCAGAGGGAGAAGTTGTGCAAGGGGGACTGTTTTAGGCAAAGCCCCAGCCTCAGGCTGACCTCCAGGGCCTGATCTGTGGTAAGCTCTAAGATGCAGATGCACCCCCCCCAACCCCCAGGAGAGGCAGGCTCTCAGATGCTCCCGGCTCTTCCTGCCTAAGAGTGGGGCAGAGAGGGGTCCCCCAGGTCCCAGGGTGGCCCCCTGAAGACGTTCCCAGGTGCAAGCCCTTAGCAGCCACTCATGTAGAAGCAGGGACAAGATGCCAGAGGGTCTGGGTGAGGCAGTGCCCGCTACAAATGTTCTTATTACTTCCCTGGTGGCGCAGATGGTAAAGAATCTGCCCACAATGTGGGTAAACCCAGGTTCGATCCCCTGAAGAAGGGAATGGCAACCCGTTCCAGTACTCTTGCCTAGAAAATTCCATGGACAGAGGAGCCTGGCAGGCTATAGCCCATAGGGTCACAAAGAGTCAGACACAACTGAGCAACTAACACTTTTCATGTTTGGTCAAAGTTTTTGTTTTTGTTTTTGTTTCAAATCTGCCAAAACTGAGTCAATCTCCAGGGATGAATACTTTGGCCTCATTCCAGGGTTTTGTAATCTTCTGGGGCCATAGAGCCCTATGATCAAGCCAGAATACACCTCTGCCTTACCTGTTCCCCTTATCTAGTGAAGATAAGCTTCAGATTATAAAGAACTGGGGAGACACCAAGGGAGCTCATTACTCTCGGCTGGTGAGAGCAGGGACCATGGTGCTGTGCCCAGCCCAGCTCTGGAACCCAAGTGCCTCTCACTGGTGGCAACTTCCTTTGCTGACCCCTGGTCACCTGATTTGCATAATGGGTTAACAGCAGTGCTTGTGAGGCAGGGTCTGATTGGATAATGCCACAGCGTGCCTGGAAGAGGTAAGTATTAGCCACTTATTAATAGCAGGCTCTCTGGGACAGTTTTCATATCATTCATTCATATCATGAATATCCCTCGAAGCTTCTGGGTTAGTTTTCAGGTCTCAAGCACACAGACAACACCACTTCCCCAAGCCGTAGGGTCAAAAGTAGAGTTTGTCCCCCACCTGAGAAGGGAGTCATGACTTCTAACCAAAAAGATGACACTCCTCCCCACTTTGAGTTTAGCTAGAGCAGACATTGTTGTATTGGCCCAATAATGGCTGAAACCACTATAGCTGTTATTACTGAAGGGCTTCCCAGGTGGCTCAGTGGTAAAGAATCTGCCTCCAATGCAGGAGACCTGGATTCTATCCCTGGGTCGGGAAGATCTGGAGAAAGAAATGGCAACCCGCTCCAGTATTCTTGCCTAGAGAGACCCAGGGACAGAAGAATAGGTCTACAGCCCACGGTGTCACAAAAGAATCGGACACAACTTAGTGACTAAACAACAANGTTCCTATATCTTCAAATGTTCTATGACAGTCAGGATACTTGCTTAGGCCTCTATACTCAGAGGATTTCTAGGGTAGAGTCTAAAATGAATCTATATTATTCATACACATATGCATTGTGTATACGAAAAAGTACAACTGGAATAAAGAAGGTTCAACATGATTATAGAAACTGTAGTTTCCCAGAAAAAAATTTATTTCAGTTGCCCATAAATGGTAAAGATTTTATAGTTTTATATTCAACACCTTCAGAGTATGCAGATATTAAAAAAAAAAAACCAAAACTTCCAAGTAGAAAATATATTTTACTTAGTCCTTAAAAATTAAAGGGAATAAAAGTCATACAATGTCTGCTCCAAGATCACAATAGAATTAAACTAGAAATCAATACAGAAAGAAAACTGTAAAACTCTCAAATATGTGAATATTAAACAACACATTTCTAAAAAGAAGTCACATAAGTCAAAAAAGAAATATAATGTAAAATTTAAAAATATTCTGAACTAAATGAAAATTGAAAACACAATTTATCAAAATTTGCAACAAAAGTAAAAGAGGAAAATTTATAGCATTGACTGCATATATTAGAAAAGAAGAAAGGAGGATAAGGGGAAAACAGAGGTTGAGATGGCTGGATGGCATCACTGATTCAATGCACATGAGTCTGGGTGAACTCCAGGAGTTGGTGATGGACAGGGAGGCCTGGCATTCTGCGATTCATGGGGTCGCAAAGAGTCAGACACGACTGAGCTACTGAGTGACTGAACCAACTCTTTGCATAAAATCAATAACCTAAATTTCCATATCAAAATACTAGAAAAAAAATTAAATCAGAAGATAAGAAAATAAATAATAAGAATTATAATAGCAATAAAATTGAAAATAGGAATCAACAGAATCAATAAAATAAAAATAAACTTCTTTGAAAAGATCAACAAAATCAATAAATATTTAGCTGGACTAACTACAGAATCAAGAGATAGGACACAAATTATTTACATCAAAAATAAAAGTGGGTCATCATCACAGATCCCATAGAAATTAAAATAATAAGAAACAAAATGAATAACTCTATGCACACAAATTTGATAACCTAATGAAATGGATCAATTGTTTGAAAGACACAGTCTGCTAGAACTCACAGAAGAGATAGATAATCTGAGATCGAAGTCATGTTAATGACCATTAAGGAAAAAAGATCCAGGTGACCTCATCTGTGAATCCTATCAAATGTTAAGGAAAGGAGTATGCCAATTCTCTATAATCCCTTTCAGGAGATAGAAGCAAAGGGACTACTTCCAAACTCACCCTATTAGGCCAGCATTACTCTTAATACCAAAATCAGAGGAAGGCCTTATACAAAAAGACAACTATACTCCAATCTCTATCATGAACATAAGGATAAAATTCTTCAATAAAATATTAGTAAATCAGATTCAAAATGTGCAAAAATATATATACACCATGGCCAAGAGGGATTTATTCCAAAGGTGCAAGGCAGGTTCAACAAACAAGAGCAATTAATGTAATTCATTATAGCAGCAGACCAATAAAGCAAAATTACATGATCATATTCAAAAAATTACCTAAAAAATCCAACACTCATTCATTTTAGTTCAGTTCAGTCGCTCAGTCATATTTGACTCTTTGCAATCCCATGAATAGCAGCATGCCAGGCCTCCCTGTCCATCACCACTCCGGGAGTTCACCCAAACTCATGTGCAATTAGTTGGTGATGCCATCCAGCCATCTCATCCTCTCTCTTCTCCTGCCCCCAGTCCCTCCCAGCATCAGAGTCTTTTCCAATGAGTCAACTCTTCACATGAGGTGGCCAAAGTATTGGAGTTGCAGCCTCAGCATCAGTCCTTCCAATGAACACCCAGGACTGATCTGCTTTAGGAGGGAATGGTTGGACTTCCTTGCAAGCCAAGGGACTCTCAAGAGTATTGTCCAACAGCACAGTTCAAAGGCATCAATTATTTGGGGCTCAGCCTTCTTCACAGTCCAATTCTCACATCCATACATGACCACTGGAAAAACCATAGCCTTGACNAACTCCAACTCTGGGGATCACACGTCTAACTCCTACATAGGTCCCTGGGAGTGTCTTTACTGCCTAGACACCGCACAGTGCGCCCGTCACCCCCACAGGAGCCTCCCTCTGAGGTACTCGGCTCCCTGCAAACTTGAAGGGCGGTGGCAGCCCCCCTGAGCCCTGCACTGGGCACCCCCTGCTGCCTTCTCAGTGGCCTCAGCTGAACTGCTGAGAAAGGACCCTGTTCTCCATCCTGCGGGGTGACTGTATTACAGAGAACACAGACCTCCAACCACGTGGATGCTTCAGTTTACCTTTAAAGCACTGAACTCCTTAGTTTTATCCAACAAAGTAACTAACAAAAAGGAGGGGCTTAATTAACTTAACCACCAAAATTACTTCTGAAATGAGTTTCTGAGGTGATATTAGTAAGAGCAACTGAAATAGTACATCTTAATGATTCATCTTATTTAAAAAAGGGATCAGATATTAGAAATTTAGGGGAAAGAAACCAAAGTCATGGGAGGCATGAAAACTAGGTTGATAACAAAAATATCACTAGCTATATGGAAAAGCGAACAAGGCATGGGTTATCCGGGCAAGCACTGTTTATACACTGCAAGCGTGACGGCTGCGTGGAGGTGAACTATAAGAATAGCTACTGGCAAACCAGGGGGTCAGCAAACCACAGAAAACAATGAAATGAATTGAGCTTGATGTAATAGCTTTGTTCAAGTTTAAGCCAGATGAATGCTGGCTTGGCTTTGTTCATGCGGTGGACACTGGTTGATGCCCACAAGGTGGACAATGAAAATTCAAACACAAAGCACATCTCGGTCCTCAGGCAGCTCAGTCTGGTGGTAGAAACTGGCCGATGAACAGGGGTAATGCTGTGTAACTGGGGCTAGGTCTGAGGTAGGACTACCACCAGCAACGGACCTTAGTTCCTGGGGCTGAGCAGGCCAGGCTCCATCTGCCAGGAAGACATTGGTACCAGGGGGGTGCTGGAGAGCAATGCTGCCGACCGTGGTGTCTGTCCTCACGGCATCGCTGTGATCGCCGCTGGGGAAAGCGGCCGCTGACCGACTGACCCCCTGGACCACATGTGGCATCGTCCAGACCATCATTCTTCAGCCCCAGGGTGAGTGAGCTATCTTCCGGGGATGCTGGAATAGGCTGGTGGGAGCTCGGAGACACCACGATTTCTCAAGTGGCTTCATTCTTGGCTGGGGGTAACTGAACCGACAATGATACCGGTCTGTCAGCTGTGTTTGGTGAAAGAGCCAGTGAGATTTCCCAAGGCACAGAGATTCAGCAGACTGGCCTGCCTCCTTGGCCAGGGGGCTCTAGATAAGAGGACCATGCCTGACTTTCTGCTGGCTCGCCAGTACATCGTGTTGTATGTGGTTCAAGATGGATGGTGAGTTAGAAGAGTCAGTCTCTCATATACACGGATGAGAAGGATGGTTGTTTACGATAGGCCTGGCTACATCAATTTGTGGGCTTGTGCAAAATAAAAATGTGGGGTCCTTGTTCAAAAATTATTAAAAATTTCAAGATAGTGACAATAGAACATTAAATCAAGCTTGAGCCCCATAAAAGCTGTAGGACACAGGGCCACACCCGTGATGCTGGCTCTGATCCTGTGACCTCTTTTCCCTGGATCGGATTTGACGGCCGCTAGTCTGTTCTGCAATGCCTCTTCAGAGTCCGTCAAGGACTGGCCTCTTGGTCCTCATGGGTGAAAAGTGAAAGTGAAAGTGAAGGTCGCTCAGTCGTGTCCGACTCTTTGAGACCCCATGGACTATACAGTTAGTGGAATTTTCCAGGCCAGAATAATGGAGTGGGTAGCCTTTCCCTTCTCCAGGGGGATCTTCCTGACTCAGGGATTGAACCCAGGTCTCCCACATTGCAGGAAGATTCTTTACCAGCTGAGCCACAAGGGAAGCCCAAGAATACTGGAGTGGGTAGCCTATCCCTTCTCCAGCGGATCTTCCCGACCCGGGGATCAAACTGGGGTCTCCTGCATTGCAGGCAGATTCTTTACCAACTGAGCTATGAGGGAAGCCCCCATGGGTGAAAGGGTATGAGATACTGATGGAACAGGGCTTCCCAGGTGGCTTAGCAGTAAAGAATCTTCTGCCAATGCAGGAGATGTGGGTCCGATCCCTGGGTTGGGAGCATCCCCTGGAGCAGGAAATGACAGCCCACTCCACTCTTGCCTGGAAAAATCCCATGGACAGAGGAGCCTGGCGGGCTACGGTCCACGGAGTTGCAGAGTCAGACGCGACTGAGCACGCACGCACTGCTTATTTATTGCTTACTGACAGAATAAAGAGTGAGGCAGCCTTTGGATGAAGGAAGGTGGACCGTGAAGTAGGGGTCAACGTTCCCAGGATTCCTTAGCAGCACTGGCCTTTCAGAGCTGGAGCTGCCTTTCCATGGAAAGGGACCACTGGGGCCTTCCATCTGCTGTAAGGAAATGGATCATCGCCGAGTGCTTAAGGCTGTGTAGTCAGGCCTGAGTGGCAGATCAGAGCTGGAAATCATGGGTCCCCCATGTTACTCAGCTGCCATTACCACGCCTGGTTCCTAGACCCTGACCGTGCTAGAGGAGGGCCTGGGACTCACCCTGTTGTGTAGCTGATCATTGGCACATCAGGACACAGGGCTGAGGGTTCTCTCCTGGAGTCAAATTCTAGCTCTGCTCAGCCCCGGTCAGCGCCCCCCGCCCAACCCCACTGTGATGGAGAATGGGGAAGTGGCCCGGCCCTGCTCCTGCTTCTAAGGCTTCCTCCCATGAGTACCATTCAGGCCTGGTACGTGCGCTACTACTGGCATCCCAAGGAAGGCCAAGTGGGAACATTTTGGCTGAGAACTGAAGGATGAGAAGTTTGCAAACGGTGTGTGTGTGTGTCTGTATGTGTGTCTGTGTGTGTGTATATACGTGGTGCAGTGGTTGGAGGAGGTTCATAGGCAAGAGGAACAACAGGTGCAAAAGCAGAGAGGCCAACCAGAGGAAATAAAAATCAGGAAACCGTTAGAATTCGGTTTGGTGAGAACAAAGGGTACGTGTATGACACAGGGCCACAAGACAGGAACAGCCTGGATGTTTGTTTTTTTTGCTAGGGAGCTTCTCAGGAGAGTCACCATCCCAGGAACATCTGAACTGGGTTTTACATGAGCGTAACATAAAGTTTTGTGCTTAAGCCATTGAGATTCTTGCATTTCTTTTACAAGTAATTTTTCAGCTTTAAGCCCATATTGATGCACGGAAGTCAGGAAATCAATGGTGGGCAGCACTATTAATTCAATATAGTGAAGACAGAAAGGAAACTATTCAGAAAATGATGGTGGATTTGTTTATAGATGTCTTGAATTTGAGACTTCAGTGTGATAGCAAAATGAAGCTTGAAACAACTCTCCACGGGTTTCTGCCCATCTTGACAGCAAGGCATGAACTGCCCTTTGTCTCATGCTTTCTTTTCAGGGATGTTTGTATAGCAAACAGTCTTTGACGAAAACCTGAATAATCTCTGAAGAAAAAGACAGTGTCTCCCTCTGGAGCCAAGGGCAGGCACGCTTGCTGCCCACTACCAAAGACTGGAGCTCTCAGCTCAGGGTTCCTCTCCCCTACGGCCACTCACCGCATGGGCAAGTTCCATCTGGTCTTCTTCACTTTGCCTTGAGGTAACGAGGGCTCCAGAACCAGCACAAAAATGCTGATATTCTGGGTACTGCTACCGCGGTGAGTTGCACATAACCCCATGTCTCTGACTCAGGAGTCTTACGTCAAAATTTACCGGCACTCATGAATCTCTGGAGGCTAACTTGATAACCTGGAAGCAGATAAAATCTGAGGCTCTTCATAGTTCTGGACAGAGCGGTCCAGAGATGGTTATCGATAACAGATTTAGAGCCCAGGGCTGAGTCTCACCAGAGCGTGGGGGCGTTGAGCAGTGGGCAATGAGGAGATGACCTCGGGTTGAGGGGAGTGGTTTCCGAGCACTAAGCCAGAGACGAGAAAGACGAGGAAGGAGAGCTAAAGGAGAACGCTGACGACCAGCAGAGACAGGAAGGAAGAGCGCACGGACAGGCCAAGACAGACAGCTTCGGAGGGACCGTGTCGGCGTCACCCAGGAGGGCTGGGGAACGTTAATTGCTGCGAAAGTCAGTGAGACAAGCAGGTCTGGAGCTGAAACTTGAGAAGTCACTGGAGACTTTCAAATGCCCAGCTTCAGGGGAGTGATGAAGACAAAATCCAGACTACCAAGCAAGGGCTTGAAAACAGTAGGAGGTTTAAGAATAGAAGGACAATGCAGCCCAGGTTTTAGGAAGTAGGTGTGAAGGGGACTTCTCTGGTGGCTCAGGGTTGTAAAGAATCTGACTGCTGATGTAGGGACACGGGTTCGATCCCTGATCGGGGAAGATCCCATATGCTGAGGAGTGACTTTAAGTCTGTGCGCCACAACTGCTGAGCCTGTGCTCTGGAGCCTGGGGGCTCAAACTACCGAAGCCCGTGTGCCCTAGAGCCTGCGTTCCCCAAGGAAAGCTACAGCGATGAGAAGCCTGAGCACCCCAGCTAGAGAGTGGCCCCCACTCGCTGCAACTTGAGCAAAGCCTCTGCGGCAATGAAGACCCACCGCGGCCAGAAATAAATACATAAAGTTATTATTTTTAAAAAAGTCATGCCCACCACCTAGATAGCCACATCCCATTAAAAAAAGAGAGAGAGAAGTGTGAAGGAGAGAGGGTTATACTAGTGAGGTGTCTAAGGTTTTAAAAAATGCCTCTGATATGATTTTATACGTACAAAAATCATACGTATAACTCACTATTTAAGTCTTTAATTTCTTTCATCAGTTTTGTTGTTTTCATTATGTAAGTTTTGCACCTCTTTGATCAAGTTAGTACGTATTTTATCCAACCAGTCCATCCTAAAGGAGATCAGTCCTGGGTGTTCATTGGAAGGACTGATGTTGAAGCTGAAACTCCAATACTTTGGCCACCTGATTCGAAGAGCTGACTCATCTGAAAAGACCCTGATGCTGGGAAAGACTGAGGGCAGGAGAAGGGGACAACAGAAGATGAGATGGTTGGATGGCATCACCGACTCAATGGACATGGGTTTGGATGGACTCTGGGAGCTGGTAAAGGACAGGAAGGCCTGGCGTGCTGCGGTTCATGGAGTTGCAAAGAGTCAGACATGACTGAGTGACTGAACTAAGTATTTTATCCTTTTTGGTGCCATTATAAATAAAATTAATTTCCTTTCAGACTGTTAACTGTTAAATGTAGGAATATAACTGACCTTTGCATACTGTTGATTTTATAGGCTGAAAGCTTGTTGGACTCTGTTAATTTTAGTATTCTTTTCGTCAATTTTAAAGTTTCTAGGTGGCACCATGGTAGAGAATCTACCTGCCAAGACACGTAGGAGATTCAGGTTTGGTCCCTGGGTCGGGAAGATCCCCTGGAGGAGGAAATGCCAATCCACTCTGGTAGTCATGCCTGGGAAATCCCATGGACAGAGGAGCCTGGTAGGCTACAGTCTGTGGGGTCTCAAAGAGTCAGACACGACTGAGGATGCATCAATGAATACACAAGGCATTGTCTTCTGCAGTTGAGAGTTTTACTTTTTCTTTCCAATCCGGATGTTAGACGCATTTATTTTTCCTGCCAAATTGCCCTTGCCAGAACTTCCAGTAAAATGTTGAATAGAAGTGGCAACAAGAGATATTTTTGTTTTGTTTCTCATCTTAGGGGGAAAAAGCATTCAGTCTTTCACGTTAGGTTATGATGTTAGCTGTGGGGTTTTCCTAAATGCCTTTTACAGGGCTGAGGGAGGTCTCTGTTATTCCCAGTGTGGTTGGCTTGTTGCTGCTGTTCAGTTGCTCAGTCATATCCGACTCTTTGAGACCCCATGAACTACAGCACGCCAGGCTTCCCTGTCCATCATCACCTTCTGGAGCTTGCTCAAACTCATGTCCATCAAGTCGGTGATGCCATCCAACCATCTCATCCTCTGTCGTNTGTGTGTGTGTGTGTGTGTGTGTGTGTGTGTGTTAGTTGCTCAGTCATGTCCAACTCTTTGCGACCCCACCGACTATAGCTCTCCAGGCTCCTCTGTCCACAGGATTCTGCAGGCAAGAATACTGGAGTGGGTAGCCATCCCCTTCTCTGGGGATCGAAACCAGGTCTCTCGACTACAGGTGGACTCTTTTACGGTCTGAGCCACCAGGAGAGCCCTGGTTAAAGGGATATCAAGGCATGATCAGAGTGGGTAGGTCTGAATGGCAGATTCAGCAGTGACTTCATACATGAGGCAACAGGTGATCAACCTCTCAATCCCACTCCTCCATTGTGGCATACAAGGCCAGAGCTTTAAACAGATGAAATACTCAGCTTGAAAATCAAAACATGAAAAGATAAATATACTGAGACCTGTCCTTACTCCTGTCCTTTTCTACCCCACTTCCACCTGCTTCTTTGGCTATTTATTTCTCCAATAGTTTTTCAGCTTCTCTATGCAAATACAAGCAAATAGTATCTATATCCTAATATCCCTCTGCTTTCTGACACAAAAGGCAATATACTATACTCTGCTGTCCCTTGTTTTCACTCAGCAATATATTCTACACCAGTACACGGAGAATTTCCTTGAGTGAAGTTGAGATAAGAGTTAATAAACTTTGTAATAGAGTTTTGTTTTTTACAAATGGCTCTCCACATTTTTTTTTTTAGATTCCCTGATATAGGAACTATTTTAATTACCTTATAAAGCTACTTTGAATAAACAAAATAGATATATGCTAAAGTACTAGGAACGGAAAAATGCAGCATCAAAAATGAACAAAAGAAATAGAAAGGAGATCCTAGGAAAGTGACCATGGTGGTGACTGTGGGAATGGAAACAGAGACGTATACTTAATAACTAACATGAGAATGTGCGCAGGAAGGAAAATAGTGAAAAAAGTCACAGATAATTCCTGGGAAATAAAATGACGGTAGTAGGAACTGTGTGTGCTTAGTCACTCAGTTGCGTCCGACTCTTTGTGACCCCATGGACTGCAGTTCACCAGGCTCCTCTGTCCATGGGTATTCTCCAGGCAAAAATACTGGAGTGAGTTGCCATTCCCTCCTCCAGGGGATCTTCCCAACCCAGGGATCGAACCCAGGTCTCCTGTATTGCAGGCGGATTATCTACCAACCTAGGCCACCAGGGAAGCCCTACGTTAACATAAATATTAGACTGGGAAAGGCTAATTATCTGTAGAATAAAGCCAAGAATGGAAGGGGGAAGGAGATAAAATAAGGTGTTAGGCTGACTTTCAGGGCCTCACAATCTGCTCCAGCCAACTTTTCTGTTTTATCACTATTTACCAGGTTCAGTTCCCTCTAGTCACATCAATTAAGTCATTGACTTTTCATTAAAAGTAGTGAATGCTTTTAATCCTCAAGCTTGGGCTTGAATTATTCTCTTAGCTTTTTAAGAATGCATTTCTCCTCCATCACCTGCCCAATGAATTCTACTAATTTTTCAAGGTCCAGCATCTTTGCAGCTTCTCTAGAACTCTTCAACCTCTGTTTCTTCCCTTTCCTGCTCCTTCCCAATCTCCTTCCTCACTGGGAGAATTAATTAAGGCCTTAAGTGTGTACTGACAGCACTTGGTATACTTCTCTGTAACAGCAATGATTACACCACATTACTCTCTTTGGTTTACATACCCTTCTAGAACTATACACTTTCTAGAAGGTTTCTAATTAATTGTTTAACCCTAGGAGTCTAACAAAGCACCTGTCTTGTAGCAAAATATATGTCAAATTTCCAAGCTAAGAGCAAGACATATACAGACCAAGTAATCATCTTTAAAAGTTACGAAAGTAGATAAATGAACTTCCAGAAGTGAAAAATGCAGAGAATCAAGCTTTAGTGATTTAATAGATAAAATTAAGTATGCTAAATGCCATAATGGAATCTAACGTGTATACCTACATAAATGAAGAAACATGGCTCACTCAGACTCATTTTGCTCTTCTTGACATATTAACTTACCCACATTTTAACTTCTAATGAACAATGGAAGCAGAATTAAAAAACAAGTTAATCTAATGGCTAATGGGTAGACATTCTTTTGAAGGTGATAATGTTCTAAAATTGCCTTGTGGTTGTGTAACTCTGTGAAAATAGTAAAAACCACTAAATTGTATGCTTTAAAAAGGTGAATTGTATGGTATGTGAACTATATTTCCACAAAGGAGTTAAATAAAAATCACGCAGCATTTCAATTTACTGACTGGGAAGGAGCCTCATGGGGGAGAGAAAGGGATGAAGCTCTAACCTGCATTAGAGAACTACTATCTGTTCAGTATCTAGTATGTGCAAGGCACTTTACTTACAGCTATGGCTTTCAAATGTTTCTAAACAGAGAACCTCAGGACCCTCTTTCTCAAATCAAATCTTCTGCAGAACCCTAAACATAAAATAGATACAAGTGACCAATTAAATGTCTCTATTGAGTCTAGGGTATCAGAGAATAGTGTTTAAAAGCTGCAAAATCAGATTATCTCATTTAATTATCCAGACAACACTATCAACTAGGAATTATTAGTCCCATTTTAAAGATGAAGAAACAGACACAAAGAAATATAAATTTATTCAAGGTTACCAGAGTAGAAGTAGAGAGTTGAGATTCAAATCCAGGTCAGATTCCATATACACCACAGATAAAGAGTAGGGAAAATTACATTTTCCTCAAGAAAAATTTATTGCTGCCTTTGTATATGCTTTATGAAAGAAAGTATATTTGTCAATTAGTATATATTTATTTTTTTGGTAATACACATAATTTACATATATGTGGTGAATTTGTGGTGAATTCACATAACAATCAAGATGTGAATGTTTTTACTGGATTAAAATAAGGACCATCTACAGAACTGTACGTTATAGGTGATCAATAAGTACAGAGGAAAGAAAGCCAAAACGGCACTATCAGAAGGAATTAAGTAAAAGAATGCAAAATTCTTCCAGTCATTTCCTTAAATGAGGTATTCTTGACTTTACTTGAAAAACTGAGCTGGACTGAAACAGAATAACAATGATAAATAGCATAGCAAAAAAAAAATTACAAGACAAAATACAAAGAGTTTCAGGTATAAGTCCCAACTCTGCCATTAACTAGGGAATATTTTACCTTTTTTGGAGGTAAGAGGTATATCTTATTTCCTTCACTGATTAAATGAAGAATATTTCACAAAATATGTTCTGCAGGGTGCTAGTTCTTACAGTTGGTTAAGAAATAATCCCTAGAAGTGTTCCAAAGTCAAGAGTTTTAAGTTTTTTAAAAAAATGTTCTAAAAATGCATATATTACATTGCATTATTAATCTCCAACAGGAAGATATAGCACATTTTACTTCTAACTTTATTTGACCAAAGAAGAAATCTCACTATCTTGCGGAATATGTTAAGAACTCTGTCCCTAGGTTCCTTCTAGTCCTAAGTTCCCCAGTAGGTTTGTGAAGGACTCTGGAAAATGGGGCCCACAGGACTGAGGAATTATAAGGGCAATGTTTGATTTTCTACTTTCTAGTCTGATCTGTATACTCCTGGTGCTTATGAATTATTCTCTATTCTGTTATTCTACGTGCTGTCATTGTAAGTGACCTTAAAGTCTGTAGAACAAGTCAAGGTATAAATAAATAAAATGTGAGATATCTATTTTAAAAAGTTAAGGAATGCATCTGTCTTCTCCTTTCATTTTAAACATCTGAGACTGTTCATCAATCACAAGTCTGCTTCTACTCTCTGTGTTTAACCTACAGTATATTCTTATAAGGGAAAAGACTGAGGGGAAAAAAAAAAAACCTCCCAGGTTTACCCACTCACAAACTATGTAGCATATCCTCTGTTTCTTGCTATTCTATGTCATTTAAGCTGTAAAGCCAAAAATTCACATTACCAAAATTAGTCTTTGGTTTTCACAATGACTTAATAAAAATCTGTTTTCTTATTTATAGATGATCTGAAGCAGGTGAACGCTAAGCATTATATTTTTCACTTTTATCAAAGTAAAATAACATATAAAACACAGAATTTGGTTAAGTTTTAATGTAAGTATATACCCATGAAACCATATACACAATCCAGATAGTGAACGTACCATTCACGTCAGTTAAGGAGATTCTCTCATTGTAAATACCCTTCTTTTACTCTCAAACACCATTCTTCATGTCCTACTTTCTGTGACTATAGATTAGCCTGCCTTTTTCTGAATTTTCTATGAACGCAACAATAGATTATGTGCTTTTTTTCTGTATGTAGCTTCTTTCACTCAGTGTAATTACTCTGAGATTTATTGAGTACATACTGTTGTATGTATTAATAGTAGCACCTTTTTAATTGTTGAATAGTAGTCCACTGTATAGATATATTGGACTTTGTTTACTTAATTAGCCTGTTGATAGACATCTGACTGATTTCCAGTTTGGGGCTATGACAAAGAGCTGCTATGAATATTCATGTATAATGAACATATTTGCTTTCATTTATCTTGAGTAAACTTAGGAGTAGAATGGCTGGAGCACATGATGGATTTGTGTTTAACATTTTAAGAGACAGATACTATTTTCCAAAGTGGGTGCACCATTTTACATTTCTACCAGCAAAATATGAGAGTTCTAGTTCTGCATCCTCACCAAAAGCTGACATGATCAATATTTTAAATTTTAGACATTCTGATAGATATGCAGAGGTATCTCACTATGGTTTTAGTTTGTTATTTTTCTAATTATTGTTGATGTTGAACTTATTCATCACTCGGATATCTTTTTCAGTCAAATCTTTGTTCAAATTTTTTGCCCTTTTAAAAATTGGGTTGTGCATTTTCTCTGTTGTGAAAAGTCTTTAATTCTGTGAACTTAACCTTTATGAATCTATTGAATCTTGCTAATGACAAAGCTTTATCTTCATGAAACCTGATGGTGGCAAAGTGAGTAAAGAGCAAGAGAAAGGTGATTCCACACTTCGTTTTTTGAAGATGTGGAAGAAGTCTCCAGAAGCTCTGTGTGAGAAACTAAAAGACATTTCACACATTGAAGAGCTGTCTTTGGTCATACTTGGAGTAAAGAAAACTTCTTTAAGTTCTGATAATGACTCATCTTATTTGGGATGAAGAGAGGTAGAAAGTGACAGTCTGTC
Source organism: Neotragus pygmaeus (assembly GCA_006410875.1). Classification (NCBI taxonomy): domain Eukaryota; kingdom Metazoa; phylum Chordata; class Mammalia; order Artiodactyla; family Bovidae; genus Neotragus; species Neotragus pygmaeus. The sequence continues at coordinate 940,909 of SJYV01032085.1, read as the reverse complement.
CATTGGGGACTTCCTGCTATAGGATATATTTTCTCCTGCCTTGAAGAAAAGACAGCAAAGTCATATGAACATTCACTCAGTAGTGTACTGCATAAAAGATCATTTAAAACAGATTAGTCAAAATCCAGACAGAGAAATGTTCTGATTTACAGGACAGTACAATTTCTTCCCTATAGTGATTAGGAGAGCAGTGATCAGTTAATCAGTCAGTTAATGCAAAGAAAAAAAAAGGGGGGGATTCCCTGGTGGTCCAGTGCTTAAGAATCTGCCTGCCAATGCAGGGGACATGGGTCCGTCTGATCCCTGATCCGGGAATATTCCACATCCCATGGGTCAACCTGCCAGCCACAATGACTAAGCTCTTGTGCCACAATTACCAAAGCTGTGCACCCTAGAGCCCATGCTCCGCAACAAAGAAATCCACTGCAGTGAGAAACGCATATACCTCCACTAGAAAGTAGTCCCCTCACATGCCACAACTAGAGAAAGTCTGCAAGCATCAATGAAGACCCAGCTCAGCCAAAAGAAAAAATAAAAAAGGACCTGGCTGTATATCCATGGTTAAACATTTAACCAAATTTAACTTAAGATCTAAAACATATAACTGTCAATTTTGAGGTAGACTCAAGACGGTTGAGCACTGAGGTTCATGGACTGAAATTTTTTTCTTTCCTGCATAATGCACATGTTTAAGTGATGCAGTACTTTGGCCACCTCATGCGAAGAGCTGACGNTAAAACATATAACTGTCAATTTTGAGGTAGACTCAAGACGGTTGAGCACTGAGGTTCATGGACTGAAATTTTTTTCTTTCCTGCATAATGCACATGTTTAAGTGATGCAGTACTTTGGCCACCTCATGCGAAGAGCTGACGCATTGGAAAAGACTCTGATGCTGGGAGGGATTGGAGGCAGGAGGAGAAGGGGCCGACAGAGGATGAGATGGCTGGATGGCATCACTGCCTCGATGGACGCGAGTCTGAGTGAACTCTGGGAGTTGGTGATGGGACAGGGAGGCCTGGCATGCTGCGATTCATGGGGTCGAAGAGAGTTGGACACGACTGAGTGATTGAACTGATCAGCTATAAATAACTTCAAGTTTCTTTGGAGATACAAAAATTTATAAATGTTTACAATTACAACATAAAGCAATTCTAGTACTTTCAAGATTTTTCAATGTTTTACAGTTGTTGTCTGCCCCCTGCCACCGCTACTAAATTAAGTAATAATTAAATCACCGCCTTCACTGAGTCTAAGGCAGGTAACTTAGTTTTAGAGAAACAAACTTCTTTTCCTACTGATACCACTGACATAAATAGACTGGAATCAAATACAAACAAAAAATTCAACTTGCAAACACCCAAGATGTTACATGTTAGCATGGCAATAATGTGGTCAGCAACCACTGTTTCCCAGGGAATAAAGGGCACTGGTTAATTTGATGTGCTAATCAGTTCAGTTTCTACTTTATTTTGAAAGCTTATTTTCCTCTAAGAAAGATAAAGAAGTTGGACCAAAGAAGAATAAGACCCCTGAAGGAGGTGCTCTAGTTAAAAATTACCATTGCTAGCAAGAGCTAAGTCTTGCTCAGTGTGTATAGAGCTAAGTTAGTACATGAGGATGAGGATCAGAGGATGTCTTTAGACCTTACTCAGTACTTAACTTTCTCCACAGGAAGCAGCAAAACAGAAATGAAGATCCAGCACCAATAATCCCCAAGAGCTTATTAACTGCTTATTCCTGGCCGGCTACCTCGGTCAGGAGCATTCAGATGTGAGAGCTCTTCCTTTCAGGTGGGAGCTCAGGGGAAAGAGCATGTATGCCATTTCTCTCTTTCTTCTACTCTGACTTATATGTAGGTGACTTTTCCTTTTCTTAGGTTTCTGATGCTAGAGAATAATTAATTCTAGGTGGCTATGCAGCTGAGACAGTAATCATTAAAGTATACTGAAATCTGTCTACAAATTTAAGTAATCTCAGAATCCATTCCCTAATAACCAACAAGTCGGGGTAAAGGTTAGATCTCTGGTGGAGAACTAAGACCCCACAAGTCTTGGATCAACTAGGCTCCCGTGCCACAACTAGAGAATCTGTCTGCTGCAGGGAAAGTTCCTTCACAATTCACAATTTACTCTTAACCTTTTAAACCAAAGTTGACTACTCAAGCCACTAAAATCTTTAGAATATCAATAAATTTACATGATAATATTTGTCAAAGTTGTCACAAACTGCTGTGCTGCCAAAACATCAACTGCTGAGTAACTGCCAGGACTTCTAAAGAGATTAATTTCTTCTAGTATTCTGCTTTTAGAAAATGATCTAAAGAAATATAAGCAACAGGTATAAACTAAACATCCCCAAATAAGAAATACGCAAAACTGCAATACAGACAAATACCAAGAGATGTGTTCTGAGATCTCTGCATGAAGAGTCATAATGTTCTTGCTAATAATAATAACAATAAAAAAAAATAAATATTTACTGCTTAGGCGAAAGAATGTTTACAAAGAAGTGAAGCCCAGATGGTCAACAAATTCTAGTAAAGAGTAAGAGATATTGGAGAAAAATATTTTTAAAATTATTGTTGAACATTATACAGCCAGAGGCAGATGGTATAACAAAAATGGCACAAACAAATGCATCATTTTGAAGTAAATATTTAAAATAAATATGCTTCTGTATCTAAGATTTAAAAAACAAAAAAACTTCTGGTATTAATTGGGATCCCTAGAATGATCCAACGAGGAACATGGTGTCTTATACAAGAAATTTTCCCTCTGCAAGTAAATGACCTTATATAATGCCCTTTATAGTTTCTTTATATCAGATCCTATTAGGAAAATGGTGTCTTCCTTGAGTTATAGCACAAAAATTATTTCATATAAAATTATTTTATATAAATATTTTATATTCATTTTATATAAAACTACTTAACACACCCTGAATGACAAGTTAGTTTCTTAGTATAAGATGCTGTGCTTAAAGCAAGTTCTTTTATGGAGAGCCAAGCAACCAGGTCTGAAAGAGGAAACTTTGGGTCAGGCATGGTGACATAATAAAATTTATCAGACAGATGGCATCCATTAGGACAAACTGATTCACAGCTCATATAAAATTGTAAATAAGCAGCATCACAAAGAATTTTATAGGTAAATTTTTCCTTAAAAACACCATTCTCTATTTAGACAGGTATAATAGCCATCTTCCAGAATTCATCCATTCCTCAACACTCCTCAGACCATTCTCTAGCTGAAATGTAAATCAAATCATGTCATTAACCTCCAATGACTTCCATCATACTTAAATCCCTATTTCTCCTGATTCAATGCTGTTATCAACTCCTTCCCTCCTCACTATGAGTACATTAGTCATCTTCTAGGTCCTCTAAAATAGTAAATTTGTTCTTGCCTTAAGGCCTTTGCAGCACTTATTCCCTCTGCCTGAAATGGGTGGCCCTGATATTTTAACCAACTGGCTCCTTTGTGTGATTCAGGTCTCAACTCAATCATCACCTCATCAAAGGCAATTTCACTTCCTCTAGAACAGTCCTCAGAGCCACTGTCTATTACCTCTCATCACCCTATTTTGCTGTTTTCACACCACCTAAATGCCATGCTTTCTAATTGCTTACTTTGCTTTTTGTCAATGTAAGATTAGCTCCAAGAGAAGAAAGAACTAGTCCATCCTGTTTACCACGGAATCTCTAGGACCATGCACAATACCCACAGAGCCATTTAATAAACACAATTGAGTAAATTACTTTATCCAGAATTTTTTCAAACCATAGTCTTTGATCTAGAGTATATTCATATAAATTTGTGGCAGAATAGTGTTTGTAAAGTTTTATGAAAAAGATGAAAATGTGTACTTTCCATTGGTGTGATAATATGTTTTTAAATATTTTGGGTTACACAATTCAGTTTGGAAGTAGGAGCTGAATTTAGCACTTTACTGATTTTACAGCTGTGAGAACTGCCCTCTCCAAAGAAAAACCAAAAACCCTGAAAAAACTAAAGTCAAAAAAAGTCCACAAACCTGTTTAAATCTCAACGTAACACACAGACTATTAACAACTGTCATAAACACACAGCATGTACTCAAAGAGCATTGGTTTAATAGATCAGAAGATCTTGATTACAAAACTACAGTTTAGTTGAAAAAGTAAAGTAAGTTAGTAAACTAGAACTTATATTTTATTTTAATACAACATAGTTTTAACTTTTTATATTAGCTTTGTAAGCAAAGCCTGTCTTTTCTGAGTGAAGGAAATCACTGATTATAACTCTGTTATATTCCACCAGTTATATATATTATCTTCACTGGAGACAATGACTTCAGGTAAAAAAAATGAGCAGTCTTTTCCCACTTTACAGAGCCACAACATATGGAAGTTATCATCAGATATCATCTACAGACGGCACAATTATATTTCTATTCCTGTAGGTATATGAAAATAGCAAGATCAAAATAAAGAAGTGGAACAAAGAAAAAAAATCAGGTGTCAGCTTAATAGAAATTATGCAGGTTTAAATTCTATGATCTACAATGATCAAATCTATCTATATTAGCTCCTTTCTAGTGCTCTAAGACTTTTAAAATCATTAAAAAATGTTTAATCCCCTTTTCCATAAATACAAGTTGTTATCAACACGTTTGACAGGCAGAAAGTATATTCAGTTTTTATTGCTTTTTCAAATGTATGATCTCAAATGGAAAGCAGGGGTCAGTAGTAACTACATTCTGATATATCACCAATCTGTCACTGGAATTCAGTTCCATGTCCAGAGAATAAATGACAATAGAATACTGATGAATGGATTAAATCAAACTGATATGGAGTTATGAATAAAGTAATGAGAAAAAATAATTAAGACAGACAACATACTAGGATTATCCAATATATTTGTTTTAAAATCACAGTATAGTGGGAGATAGTAAGAAGCTATAAGGCTAACAGACTAATCTTAAACTAAAATGTTCAGAACCAAGTTGCATTTCATTATGTGATGTTATCAACATATTTCAGATAGTACGATAGTAAAGGGGTGTCTAAACCTGAATTACTGATGTTTAGATATAAATCTATTATTAACAAAATAGGACATGTAGAGGCATTACTAAGGCAGTGAAACATAATAAAAATATCACAGGTGCAAAGTTCTCCTTACTGAATGTGTGACCTTGGGCAAATCACTAACCCTCCTGAATTGGTTTCCTCATGTGCAAAAATGAAGGTAATAATGCTGCCTTCAATAATTATAACTCAACCTTACAGTTAGGGCTCAATGAGATACTGAATAAGAATCTTAAAAAGTCCAAAACCAACAAAATTAGTAGTTATATTGTAAGGAGGGAGAAGTTAAATTTACCTTTATATGTTCTAAAACTGCAGTGGCAACGTTTGTATGGAGATCAATAAGTCTTTTTTTTTCAAGGAGTTCTGGCAAAGAGCTACATGTATCAAAAAATTAAAAATTAAGTGTTAAATTTTCTAATGAAATAACATAAATTTTAATAAAACTCAAACCTGGGTGCTTCCTCTGAGGAAACTTGGAATAGTAAAACAGGGCCAAAATTACATGTTAAACTATCAACTGAACTTAATCTCTAGGCTTGAACATATACAGTATTTACCACTTTAATACAGTTGAAATGCTTCTTATTTTAAAATAATCTGCCTCCCAAATATCATCATTCTATCATTTCACTTTCTAACTCCAAAACTTGGAGGTTTAGAATAAAATCAGATTAATGGGAAAATTTTACCTATATTTCTAAAACAAGAAACTCTCTCTCCTTGATGGTATTTAAAGTATCCAAAATATACTGCTTAAACTTTATCTGACACAGTAACAGCAGCATTGATAAAATTAACAATAATTCACCTTACCTTATCATCAATACTATCTCAATGACAAAATTACTCCCATTACACAATTCTAACTAATAAAAGAAACAAATGATCTGCTATATAAAGGGTTCATGTTGGTAACTGGCAGAAAATAAGAAAATTCTGTAAAGCAGTGATCCTTCAATAAAAAAAATTAAAAAAGTAAAGGAGGGAACTCAAGTCAGCTTGACTACAGTAAAAATACAATTTAGTTCTTTGAACTTAGAGGTATATGCTATTACTATTCCCTATCATGAAAAATATTTATCGATTTTTTAACTTTCAATATAAATCATATCAACAGAAAGACTTCAAAGAGGATATACTGCTTACTTACCTAACAGCTGATGTGAGCTTAGCAGTATTGTCAGAAAGCATACTTATGGCTCCTTCATCTTCACCTTCTAGTCCCTGGGAAGGAAAAAGAGGTCCCAGTAACTACTCAGAAATCCCACGCCAAAGCACTGATTTTCATCAATATATTTCTAGGATCACTGAAAAACAGTAGTAAGATTTAGGTCACCCAGAATAATAATTCTTCCCCTCTTAAGGAGCAAGCATCTGCATTTTTGACAGTTATAGAAAAGTTCTAGTCACCACCAATCTATTGAATGGTTGGATGACTAAAAAGGAAGCATCTGGCATTTTCAGATAAAGAAATAGTTCCAGAGACTTGCCACAGGTCACTACATATAGTAATAAAGGAGATGAAATTTGAAGTGAGATCAAAATATAGTAAAATGAGCAGCACTGGAACATATATGTCTAAAATAAACTCACATATATTTTTTCAAATCATAAATTTGTATTAGTTTTTTTTTAATATTCCCTCTACTCCTCAGAACTTAAGATTTCTTTTTAAAAAAAATATTTTATGTAACAATCTTTTATGAGAACAATTTTTTTTTTGGTCATTAAAGCAATGAAAGGTCTTGAATTTTTATAAGGGAAAAAAGCTAACCTCTTTCTCCTTCCAGATGTCCTCCTGCTTCCCTTATATTTCCAAGAAAGCAAACAGAATCTTACCATAATGCTTTTAAGTCGTTTAACCTCATCTTCCTGTGCTCTGTAAGACTCTAGTTCTTGCTGAACTGATTCTGCAACTTCTGGGAATGGACTAAAACAGTTTTGCAGAAGAGGAATTATAAGTATAAATTATAAGTATAAATTCACATAAAAGATTGACTTTTGTGTGAATTTTGAAACATATACAATGAGGATTATTTTAAATGTACTTATTTATATTTGCATATATTTTATATACAACATAGGCAGAAAACATTAGGATAAATTAAACTACATTTTCTTGTGATATCTATTTACATTTTAAATACTATTTTAAAATGTATATCATAATACTTATATATATAAACAAATTTAAATTTTATTTCTATTCTTTTCACTATCAATTTTTCTTCACCTTTAGCTATTAGAAAAAATAAAAAGATACGTAAGTGACTGAAAAACAAAGGAAGAGAAACCACGGTACATCAAAGACCAAGTAAGTATTATGACCCATAGTGCCAAAGGGTCCATGTAACTACAAACATGTATCAAAAACTATTATATGTAAGTAACTGTGAAAAAAACCTTTCAAATCTGTAAATTTGATATGTAGAACACCATTGGTAAAAACAGAATGTAGGCCAGTTTTGTTGGTTCAATCCCTGATATCTTCTCAGTATGTACAGTTTAGCAGCAATTTCCACAGACTTCAGATACAACTCATCTGCAATCCTTGAGCAATTCAGGTAGAAACTGTCACACAGTGTTAATCCTGAATGTTATCTAGATGAGTATGTGTTGACCATGAAATAGTTCCTAAGGTAAGTATTTTTCATCTACAGCCTTAGGGGAGGCCAGAAGCTTTCTCTCTTTTAAGGAAGAAATGGTCACTTCTCATCAAGCAATAAAACAAAAACTTTTCCCCATTCCTCCATTCTGATACTCAATAACACTTCATTAATGATCAGCAAAGAAATGACAAAATCTGAAATGACTGTGAGGAACACAGTCCAGTTTTACATGACAAATGCAGGCCCTAACTGAGATCCAGAGGAGTCTGTTGGCAAAAGATAGCAGCGAGCAGGTAAAATGTTCTGGCTCATCCTTAAAATTTCTAGTACCTTTAGGTCTCAGGGCTGACAGACAATGATCACTGCCTGCATTTACTGAGACATTACTGTATGCCAAGGGAGTTAAGTGACTTCCCTGCAGCTCAGACAGTAAAGAATCTGCCTGCAATGCAGGAAACCTGGGTTAGACCCCATGGGTTGGGAAGATCCTCTGAAGAAGGGAATGGCTATCCACTCCAGTCTTCTTGCCTGGAGAATCCCATGGACAGAGGAACCTGGCGGGCTACAGTCTGAGGGGTCACAATCAGACAGCACTGAGCGACTAACACCACCACTACTGCTGCTGCTATATGCCAAATACTATGCTAAGAATCCGTCTCGATTGTCTTATTTAATTCTGACCACAGTTTTGTAAGGCAAATACATAGTATTGACAGTTAAGACCAGGGACTTTGGAATCTGCCAGAACTGGTTTTCATTCTGCTTTTACCAATGAAAGCTGGATCATTTGGGGCAAGTTACTTCTTTATATTATGTTAGTCTTCACAACAACCTTCTGAAATAGGACAACAGGTAGAATTATCATCCCACATCTTACTGATGAGGAAAATGAAGCCTAGACAGATTTAGGTCACTTGTTTTAACACTGTGCTGTCTCCCAGTGTCTGTGCCCCTATTACTATCTTTGCATGATATTCAAAATGGGGGCTATTTCTACCTAACAAAAAATTAAAGTTCATACTATTCAAAGTTCATGCTCTTAGATTGTTCCTAAACACATGGTCTAAGGAAAATATTCAAAATTTCCATATGTGAATAAAGTTGTTTTTGTTTAAGCTTTTTATTAGGGAATGTGAACTTTAAAGTTAACTTTAAAATATCTTACATCCTTGATAAATGATGTAAATTCTTATACTTTACTATTCTAAAAGGAAATGTAGACAATGGGATTTCAAAGAGAAGAAAACCATATAAAATAAGGAAAATTACAACAGTACCCAAAACTGCAGTAGTCAGACAGAGGGAAAGACAGTGACTTTTCACAGCAGACACACTAAAACTATTTGTTATAGCAATATGATCTTCCAGTGTTAATAAATTTAAAAAAAGAGAGAGAAAGGTAAAAATAAAAAGAAATAAAACACACAAAAAAGCCCAATCATGTTGAACCAAGTCTACATCCTACTTCTCTTTAAACATAAGTAAGACCAAAAAGAAAGCAATATCAAGGACACAGATATATAGAGATGGATAGACAGATGCTACTACATATACCGTAACAGTTGGGAAACAGTCCAAATTATAATAAATAACATTGTTATTTCCGTAATTGTTGATGAGCAACATTCTTTTTCTCTCAGAGGAATTATTTTTCTGTTTGTTTAGAAAGATTCCTCTAGCCATAATACCACTAGATAACGTACACAGCAGTTACTGAGCTCCTGAAATAGCCTCAATTAAGGGATCATAGCAACACATGGGATCTGTATACCTGCCTATAATAAAGCAAATGGCAAATTGCTACAGCTTTTTCACCTATTATTCCTAATGTACTTTGAATAAAACTGGTTTTCAGGCTTAAGTATTTTCTTCACAGATAGCTAAAATTGGGTTTGTCCGAAGGCAAGCATGGAACAAAAAGGGTAAATCACACCTTGATGTTTCCTGATCACCGAAACCAATCTTAATAAAAGGCAGAAATAGTGCTATAGAAGGTCAATGGGGACAGAAATGAAATTTAGAAAGATTACGTATAAAATTTACAAAATCATATGGAATGGACAGATTTTAAAGGCAAGTGGTCCCCACAAAACAACAAAAACAACTTAAGAACTAGGAAAGTAAGCAATAAAGACAAAGCTCCTTAGACAATTTAATTTACAGTTCTTATTCACTGCATAGATAAACCATTATGACCGGTTTTGAGTTTTTTAAAAATCAAATTAATTAAGTCAGGTGACATTTTTGCATTTTTTTTTTAGGGGTTGAATCTCTTACTTATCAATGTTTTTCTTATTTACCTTCCTTTATGTTTCTGCCAAAATTTATCAACTGGAGTTAAATCGTAAGACTTCTTGTTTTTTCTCTTTGGTCTAGCACCAGCTGGAGAATTCTCCATTCCTGAAGACTCTTCCAAGTTAACTCTGTTCAAGTGGAAATCCTAGGAAAGAGTAATCCTGTTTTAAGTAACAGTTTCCTACAACAATAAAAATAACACAGATTACTGGTGCCTTATCTACTATTTCCAAGGACAAAATACAGATTCTGAAATTTAAAAGACCTTCTTCCAATGTTTTACTACATAAAGGTACTTTTAATTGTTTATATATTTTAATTAAGCAATAGATGCATATGGTTACAGTTCAAAAAATACATAAAACCATGTTAAGGTTCTTGTGTATCCTACTAGTAAAATATTTTTGCATATGTCAGTAAACAAATATCCCTTAAGTTGTAAAGAATGAGATTATATTATACATACTTAGTATACTTAGTATTTCACTTTTCTCAATTAATAATGTATTTAGAGCTCTTCTTTGAATACGTACATCTATCTTATTTTTATCATGTCTACATAGTAGTTGAATATTTGACTCTATTTGACCCAGTCTCTTGATGCTGAATTGTTTCCAACAACAAACATAATCTTAAATATAATTTTTAAACTCTTACAGGATATTAATAGCCTGATCTGTTACTTGATGAACTGCATTAAAAAAAAATTATAACAGAAGTTCCAACAATAATAGCATTTCCTTTCACATAAATTCTAAGAGCCAGTCAGACTAGTGGTTGCTAAGCTTTCCTGTGTAGACATAATTTTACTTACTTGAGGTTTGATTCCCACCCCCCTTCTCAAAAAACAAACATACAAAATTAATGAAGTTATCTTTTTAGTTCCTTCATGTAATACCACTGTTTTATGGTTCAACTCTATTCTGAGGAATAGTGAACCAGGGAAAACATGGACATCAATAAGTGAGTAAATGAATGATAAGCAAAAGAATTTATATGGAGAAATTATCTACCATGACTGTGATAAAATCATCTTAATTCTAAGATATGTGCTTAATGATTAAGCTTCTAGGTCTTAGCAAATTGACTGTAGTCAATACAATTTAATTTCCTATTGATAGAAAAAGGTCATTAATACTGTGCTTATATCCTTAGACCATACCTTATAACTTTCATGAATAAATTTGTTATAGTAGCTTGCTTCCTAGCCATTTTCCCCATTACATAAAAAACCAGAGTGTGAAATATGTAGACGTCTAACTGCTGGTAGAGTAAGTAATAAGTCTACTGACGAAGAAGAGTATACTATATTTCACCTTGTTAGTATTATGCCTTTCCTATAGACTCTTTAAATTATCATAGGATAAACATAACACAATATAACCCTATTTAATTCCTTTTCTCAATCCATATATTAACCTCACCTTTGCACAACAAATCATCCATATAGGAAGAAGCACAATAAATAGATGTTAATAGCTACATCTGAGAAGATCCTTTGTTTTTAAAAGTTATGTAACAAAACAAAGATAATGAAGAAGAGAAACATTTCTGAAGAGCTAAGCTTTATGACTAGAATTTCTAGTGAAGTACTATTTCCATGGGGATGACACAGTGCGTTCAAAATCAAAGTAATCTGTTAGGAAAATTAGTGCTTTAAAAATAGGAGAGCATATTATTACAACAAAGTATTGATGGAATACTTAAAACACAAAATGCTAAAAGAATAAAAGAAGTTCAGAGTTTTGAGAAATAATAGTGGCAGAACATTCCCACTGTTTGCAATAATAGCCAGGCAAATAAGGAAAAGTAATTTTAGCCTTGAAAATTGGGAAATCAGAATATTCTGTGCTGTACTCAATCATGTTAAAGAAACTGAACATTTATACACAAATAAAAGACAACAGAATTAGTTTTAACATGGCAGAGTCTAATCTATTTCTACTGATATTCTCCTGACTTAGAAGACTAGACAATGGTATGCCAAATCAGCAGACAGAAATAAATCTCATTGGGGAAAATAAAAGCAAAGAAAGAAATTCCACTGGGAAGTGCTAAAAACACAGATAAGTATTCAGTGGTCTTCTTTTTCTTTCACAAGCTAAAGCAGTCCAAGAGAAATAGACAAAGCCAATATTATAAAAATTACATTTGGGTAATATATGGAACACCTATTTATGAAGAGCTGAGAATTATATCCACATGAGAAGAAAAGCCAAGCGAAGTAAAAGGAACTTTTGTTTTGGTAAGGAATTAAGTGTCTAGATCTATCAGTTTATAGGAAATAGTAGAGAAAAGAGAAATAAAGTCAAATTTTACCCCACAAAGATACAATCAGCCAAATGCAGAAATGTCATGAAGCTTAAGAAAATGAGTGGGGGGGCGGTCCTAAGATGGTGGAGAAATAGGACGGGGAGATAACTTTCTCCCCGACAAATTTATCGAAAGAGCATTTGAACGCTGAGCAAATTCTCAGAACAACTTCTGAATGCTGGCAGAGGACATCAGGCACCCAGAAAGGCAGCCCATTGTCTTCGAAAGGAGATGGAGACGCCTTGAGGCTACTGTAAGAATAAGACTGAAAACCAGAGGCAGGAGTCTTAAGTCCAAAACCTATGAACACCAGAGAACTCCTGAAACATTAATCGATAGGAGTTCATCAAAAGCCTCCATACCTACATTGAAACCAAGCACGACCCAAGGGTGAACAAGTTCCAGAGCAAGACATACCACGCAAATTCTCCAGCAACATATGAACACACCCCCGAGCTTCAATATACAGGCTGCCCAAAGTCACACCAAACCCATAGACATCTCAAAACTCACCACTGGACACTTCCTTGCACTCCAGAGAGAAGAAATCCAGCTCCCCCCACCAGAACACTGACACAAGCTTCCCTAACCAGGAAACCTTGACAAGCCACCCAACCAACTCCACCCACAGCGAGGAACCTCGNATTTCACCTTTTCCTCAAGTGCACGTGGAACCTTCTCCAGGATAGATCACATCCTGGGCCATAAATCTAGCCTTGGTAAATTCAAAAAAATTGAAATCATTCCAAGCATCTTTTCCGACCACAATGCAGTAAGATTAGATGTCAATTATAGGAGAAAAACCATTAAAAATTCCAAATGGAGGCTGACAACATGCTGCTGAATAACCAACAAATCACAGAAGAAATAAAAAAAGAAATCAAAACATGCATAGGAATGAATGAAAATGAAAATACAACAACCCCAAACCTATGTGACACTGTAAAAGCAGTATCAAGGGGAAGGTTCATAGCAACAAAGGCTTACCTCAAGAAACAAGAAAAAAGTCAAATAAATAACCTAACTCTACACCTAAAGCAAGTAAAAGGAAGAAATGAACAAAAATTAGGGCATAAATAAATGCAAAAGAAACAGAAGAGACCATAGCAAAAATCAACAAAGCCAAAAGCTGGTTCTTTGAGAAGATAAATAAAACTGACAAATCATTAGCCAGACTCATCAAGAAAAAAAGGGAGAAGAATCAAATCAACAAAATTAGAAATAAAATGGAGAGATCGCAAAAGACAACACAGAAATGCAAAGGATCATAAGAGACTACTATCAGCAACTATATGCCAATAAAATGGACAACTTGGAAAGAAATGGACAAATTCTTAGAAAAGTACGACTTTCCAAAACTGAACCAGGGAGAAATAGAAAATCTTAACAGACTCATCACAAGCACAGAAATCAAAACTATAATCAGAAATCTTCACAGCTGAATTCTATCAAAAATTCAGAGAAGAGCTAACATCTATCCTACTCAAACACTTCCAGAAAATTGCAGAGGAAGGTAAACTTCCAAACTCATTCTATGAGGCCACCATCACCCTAATACCAAAACCAGACAAAGATGCCACAAAAAAATAAAACTACAGGCCAATATCACTGATGAACATAGATGCAAAAACCCTTAACAAAATTCTAGCAAACAGAATCCACCAACATATTAAAAAGATCATACATCATGACCAAGTGGGCTTTATCCCAGGGATCCAAGGATTCTTCAANATAAAACTACAGGCCAATATCACTGATGAACATAGATGCAAAAACCCTTAACAAAATTCTAGCAAACAGAATCCACCAACATATTAAAAAGATCATACATCATGACCAAGTGGGCTTTATCCCAGGGATCCAAGGATTCTTCAATATCTGCAAATCAATCAACGTAATACACCACATTAACAAGTTGAAAGATAAAAACCATATGATTATCTCAATAGATGCAGAGAAAGCCTTTGACANGATTGCTATGGCCAAAACTTCCAAAACTATGTTGAATAGTAGTGGTGAGAGTGGGCACCCTTGTCTTATTTACATTTTTAGACTAAAGAAATAAAAATCAGAAGAGGCATGGTTGGGAAAAAAATCAGGATAGCTGAGTATTTTAGAAGGCAGGAGGAAAATATTTTAAGGACTAGGGTGAGTTTCAAGAATGCCAAAAGGTGCAAAGAGGGCAAGAAGTACCAAGACTGAGGAAAAAGATGAAGAATCATCACTGGTGACTGTTGAGTGACTGTTGAATGACTTAGGGTAGAAAACAGATTTTCAGATAGGTTTCATTTGGAGAACAGAACCATCCTTGGAGAAATCCTCAAATGATTCTCTAAGATTTCAGTTACCTAGGAACTGGACATGGAACAACAGACTGGTTCCAAATAGGAAAAGGAGTATGTCAATTCTGTATACTGTCACCCTGCTTATTTAACTTATATGCAGAGTACATCATGAGAAATGCTGGCCTGGAAGAANAAAATGAGTGGTTGTAAAATGTTTTTCTAATACCTTTTTATTATATATTACCTTGGAAATGACTTCTTTTTCTTAAGTGGTATGACAAAATGAACTTTATTAAAGCCCTTATATGTATTAGTATAAATTCTGATCTAATGAGTCAGTAGTGGAGGGCCAAAGGTTCAAAAAAAAAGGGCACCCAAGATTTGAAAAAAAAAAACAACAAAGACCAACTAAAGGACAAGACACTGTGATGAAATAATGCCCATTACATTTGCCTAAAGCTACTCACTGCAGTTCAACAATCGAAACCATAGTCACTGCAACCAAGACATAATAAAAAGGCATCATGACTTTCTGATTACTTATTTTGCTTCCTGTATCTTGATAAAGGAAAGGTGCACTGCCAAGTTTTTCATCAGAAGAGTGTCTTTCCCATATTAAATGACAACAGTTATCCTCTGACCCACAAAGAAGCTGTGTGAATTTTCACAGTAGTTTCCAGGGCCCAAGAGATAAATATTAGCAATGTTCTGGATTTTCAGACAAAAATATTTAATATAAAAGGCAAGTTCCAATTTCAAGTTAAACTTGAAATTCTCATCTAGAACTCTTGCTCCATCTTGTGGAGGTAGAGGGTATAACTATTAAGGAGTTTAAACTTGGAGGAAACTTCATAAGCTGTGGTTTTTAACAATCATCATCAAAAACAATAACAAAAGCCTTGGTTACAATCGGCTATGCTANTTGAAATTCTCATCTAGAACTCTTGCTCCATCTTGTGGAGGTAGAGGGTATAACTATTAAGGAGTTTAAACTTGGAGGAAACTTCATAAGCTGTGGTTTTTAACAATCATCATCAAAAACAATAACAAAAGCCTTGGTTACAATCGGCTATGCTATCTCAGTTGTAGTTTTTTCACATCTACAAACTGTATTAACGAACAGGATTAAGTCAATGTAAGTTGTATAGGTTACTATAAATTATTTTTTTCAAAGAGTTATTTTCATAAGACCATTTGTGTTACTGAGAAAAGATGCCTTAAAGGGTAATACGGAATCTGAGAACCTAGCCTCAGAAAGAAAGTTAACTAGAGATGTGTACTTCTCTATTATTTATAACACAAAATAAAAATACCAATAACTCAAATATCTGCAGGAATACATTCTATTGGAATGGGCTGCATGGAGGTTATTTACAACCCATCTATTTTAACCTCCATGTAGGCAGGGATCATGCCCTCTTGGTTTTCCTTAAATCCCAGTGGCCAGCACAGTGTTTGGTACAGAGGAGGCACATAGTATTTGTTGAACTGAATTGATTGGAAACACATGGTTTCCAACTTTCTATTCTGTGAAGATCAGAACAAAGCCCCCAAGTCCCTATGATATACTTCTACCATCTTGTATTTTTAAAGTATATTTTAACCTCAGAGTAGAAACTAAAAATTATTAACAGTATATTCTATCTCATAAGGATTACAAGGGTAATAAAATGTAAAGCATTAAAAAAAACTAGTATAAAGTTCAGTCAGAAAAACTCATTTCATATTCCTTATTATTCACATTTCACTCTAGAACAGCAAAAAAATCTCAAAACCAGTATATGCCTTGCCTAGTTTGGGGGAATGTCTGCTGTAACTTGTGTTTCTCAAGTTCTCTACTGACAGTGGGGATTCAGCTTATTCCTTTATATTGCAATTACCTCTGCACACATTTTATTTCCTTCACTCAGAGCAGCACATACTTTCATTTCCTCCAGGAACGCTTCAAGTTCAGGTATTAGAAAGGATCCCAGTATCTCGATGCTCTATACAGCCTCCACACACCAATGGCAGGAGTGAATATGTGAGCTCTAAGACCCTTGCTCCCACTCAGGGTCCCACCAATTAAAGCTAATTTGAGACTACCAAAACTACCTCATCATGTCCATCAATCCATTTGGGTCTTTTTATTATCCCCTTCCAGATTCCATGTCTCATTCTTACTGGATTCCTGAAACCATTCTCTCTACCCTCTAGAACTTGCACTCAGTCATCAGCAAAGTCTCCTATTCTGAACATATATTCTCAACGTCCATTATACTTTCTTGATCTAGTTGAACTAAAACTGGCAATCCCCTGTAGCCTTCTCAGATAGCAATCACCTTTTTTACTTGTCACATGTCATACTACTAGACTCAGGATCAGGCTGGGTGTCTTCCTTGTTACTCCCAGACTCTTCACTTGTCCTCTTCCCTAAAACAACTCCAGCTCTGAAGCCCCCATCATCAGCCTGTAACAGTAGTTCTTAAGGAACAATTCTGCCCTTCTTTGGCCTCTGGGTATATGTGACAATGGTTGCCAGAACTAAGGGCTGCTATTGGTATCTAGAGGGTAGAGGTCAGGGATGCTGCTAAACATCCTACAAAGCATATGAAAGCCCCCTACAACAAAGAATTATCAGGCCCCAAATGTCAATAAATGTCAACGCTGGGAAACCCTGGTCTGTAGTTGTTCTGGTCACTAATGGCCTCCTTCAGACCTATAGGACACTCTTATCTCTACAATCAACTTTTCTATCAATCACCAATGGGAACACATAAACATGCTGTGCTGCTGCTGCTGCTAAGTTGCTTCAGTTGTGTCCGACTCTGTGCCACCCCATAGACAGCAGCCCACCAGGCTCCCCCGCCCCTGGGATTTTCCAGGCAAGAACAGTGGAGTGGGTTGCCATTTCCTTCTCCAATGCATGAAAGTGAAAAGTGAAAGTGAAGTCACTCAGTCATGTCCGACTCTTAGCGACCCCATGGACTGCAGCCTACCAGGTTCCTCCATCCATGGGATTTTCCAGGCAAGAGTACTGGAGTGGGGTGCCATTGCCTTCTCCAAACATGCTTACTTCTCATTTAAAAATCTTTCTGGGGGGCTTTCCCGATGACTCAGTGGTAAAGAATACTCCTGCTAATGCAGGAAACACAAGTTCAATCTCGGGTCTGGGAAGATCCCACATGCCATGGAGCAACTGTGCCGGAGCACCACAACTGTTGAGCCTCTGCTCCGGAGGCAGGAACAGCAACTACTGAGCCCTTGAGCCACAACTCCTGATGCCTGCATGCCTCAGAGCCCATGCCCAGCAAGAGGCCCATGCACCACAACCACAGAGGAGCCCGTGCTTGTCAAAACTAAAGAAAAGATGCAACAATGAAGACCTAGCACAGCCAAAATACATAAATAAATAAAATCATTAAAATCCTACTCACCACTCCCATCTCTAGATGTTGAAAAGCCTCAGAGATCAGTTCTTAGACCTCTTCTCTCTTCTATCTACATTCATTCCCTTGGTGATCCCATCTTACCTCCTGGTTTTAAATGCCACTTATATATAAACTACTTCTAAATTTACTTCTCTAGATGTTTCTCCTTAACTTCAGACTCCTATACTGAAGTATAGCTAATATCAACTACCTAACTACCTAATGATATTAGGTATATTTCAGTATTTTAATAAGTATCTCACATTTAATATGTCCAAAACTCAACCTCTGATCTTCCCCCCAAATCTGCTTCTTCCACATCTTTCCCATCTCAATAGTGTTCATTCACAACGACCAAAATTTTGGCATCATCTTTGGCTCTTCTCTCTTACATCTCACATACATCAGTCAATTCTATTACTCTACATTTAATTGTGATCAATGCATAGAAATAGAGGAAAACAATAGAATGGGAAAGTCTAGAGATCTCTTCAAGAAAATTAGAGATACCAAGGGAATATTTCATGGAAAGATGGGCACAAAAAAGGACAGAAATGGTATGGACCTAACAGAAGCAGAAGATATTAAGAAGAGGTGGCAAGAATACACAGAAGAACTATACAAAAAGATCTTCACGACCCAGATAATCACAACGGTGATCACCAACCTAGAGCCACTCATCCCAGAACGCGAAGCTAAGTGGGCCTTAGAAAGCATCACTATGAACAAAGTTAGTGGAGATGATGGAATGGAATTCCAGTTGAGTTCTTTCAAATCCTGAAAGATGCTGCTGTGAAAATGCTGCACTCCAAACGCCAGCAAATGTGGAAAACTCAGCAGTGCCCACAGGACTGGAAAAGGTCAGTTTTCATTCTAATCACAAAGAAAGGCAATGCCAAAGAATGCTCAAACTACCACACAATTGCACTCATCTCACACGCCAGCAAAGTAATGCTCAAAATTCTCCAAGCCAGGCTTTAACAAGTATGTGAACTGAGAACTTCCAGATGTTCAAGCTGGATTTAGAAAAGGCAGATGAACCAGAGATCAAGTTGCCAACATTCACTGGATCATGGAAAAAGCAAGAGAGTTCCAGAAAAATATCTACTTCTGCTTAACTGACTATGCCAAAGTTTTTGACTGTGTAGATCACCACAAACTGTGGAAAATTCATGAAGAGATGGGAATACCAGACCACCTGACCTGCCTCTTGAGAAATCTATAGGCAGGTCAGGAAGCAACAGTTAGAACTGGACATGGAACAACAGACTGGTTCCAAATAAGAAAAAGAGTACGTCAAGGTTGTATATTGTCATCCTGCTTATTTAACTTATATGCAGAGTACATCATGAGAAATGCTGGGCTGGAAGAAGCACAAGCTGGAATCAAGATTGCTGGGAGAAATATCAATAACCTCAGATATGCAGATGACACCACTCTTATGGCAGAAAGCAAAGCACTAAAGAGCCTCTTGATGAAAGTGAAAGAGGAGAGTGAAAAAGTTGGCTTAAAGGTCAACATTCAGAAAACTAAGATCATGGCATCCGGTCCCATCATTTCATAGCAAATAGATGAGGAAACAGCGGAAACAGTGACAGACTTTACCTTTTTGAGCTCCAAAATCACTGTAGATGGTGACTGCAGCCGTGAAATTAAAAGACACTTGCTCTTTGGAAGAAAAGTTATAATCAACCTAGACAGCATATTGAAAAGCAGAGACATTACTTTGCCAACAGAGGTCCATCTAGTCAAAGCTATGGTTTTTCCTGTGGTCATGTATGGATTTGAGAGTTGGACTATAAAGAAAGCTGAGCACTGAAGAATTGATGCTTTTGAACTGTTGTATTGGATAAGACTCTTGGAGAGACTCCTGGACTGCAAAGAGATCCAATCAGTTCATCCTAAAGGAAATGAGTCCTGAATATTCACTGGAAGAACTGATGCTGAAGTTGAAACTCCAATATTTGGCCACCTGATGTGAAGAACAGACTCATTTGAAAAGATCCTGATGCTGGGAAAGATTGAAGGTGGGAGAAGAGGATGACAGAGGATGAGATGGTTGGATGGCATCACCAACTCAATGGACATGAGTTTGAGTAAACTCAGGGAGCTGACGATGGACAGGGAGGCCTGGTGTGCTGCTGCAGTCCATGGGGTCGCGGAGTTGGACACGACTGAGCAACTGAACTGAGTAGACTATCACAACCATCACCATTTCCATCCTGTTGTATATCTCTACCATCTCTCTTTTTTTTGGTAGACATGCATACTTATTAATCCATTTTCCATTCACAGGGAGAGATATGCAACCTCTCCAGATTGTTTTTTGTCTTGATGCTTTATATTATCTACCATCTCTTAAGATAACTGCAACACTGAACTGATCTTCTTGACCCTTTCTATGGCCCCCAGGAATCTTTCAATATATTAGGTTGGCCAAAAAGTCTCTTCTGTTCTTCCCACTACACTGTATGGAACATAATAGCTAGGATGATATTCTCAAAATGTGTATCAGATGTCACTCCTTTACTCAAAACTGCACCTGGCTCTCCACTCCCCTCAAATCAATATCCTGGACTTCCCTGGTGTTCCAGTGCTTAAGAATCCACCTGTCAATGTAGGGGACATAGGTTGTCAAGGAAGATCCCACATGCCATGAGCCAATTAGGTCCCATGTGCCAGAACTACTGAGTCCATGTGCTGCAACAACTGAAGCTCGCGTGCCCTAGAGCTCATGCTCCACAACAGGAGAAGCCACCACAATGAGAAACCTGCACACCACGGGCTCCCCACTTGCCACAACTGGAGAAAGCTCACATGCAGCAACAAAGACCCAGTGAAGCAAGAAAGATGATATTAAAAAAAAAAATCAGTATCCTTACAGTGGCCTTTATGGTACACTGCACCCTGTGTTCCATTTTACTTCATCTCCTGCTACTTTCCCCTGCCTTACTTGCTCTGGCCACTTTGGCTGCCTTGCCATGTTTTAAAGATATCAGGCATCCTTCTGCCTAGAATGCCAGTAACCATCCCATACAGTTATATAAAGTTAGTATCTTCTCTCCTTTAGATCATCCCTCAAATGTCTCTTTTTCAGTGAGGTCTTCCCAATTTAAAACTGCAGACCTATTCACCATTACCTACTTTACTTTTCTGCAGATTACTTTTCACCTTATGAAGTATTACATATTCTGTTTATTTATTGCTTGTCTCTCCTACAAGAAAGAATGCTACAAGAAGAAAGGAATATTTTCACTTGCTTTACTGATAAAACAAGGGTCTAGAATTTTCTGTCAAAGAGTAAGTACTGCAATAGTAGTTCTTCAGCCTCTTATTGATTGATGAGAATTAGTTTCCATGTTCTGCTACTTATAGTTGAATTCAGCATCCCTTTGATTCTTCCTGTTCTCTCTACTGAATCAGAGTGGACCACTATCATTAACACTTATCCTAGAGTCCAGAATGGCAAAGGACTCTAGGATACAGAAGTGCACAGAACTGCCAATTTCCATCAGTAATCTTAACATCTCTTACAGCTAGAGTCTGTGTTTTAAAGAAATAAACCATTAAACCAAAACCGTATCTTCCATGTCTTTCATTTCCTTTCTATATGCCCTTTCAGTCAATGTTTGCAATAATGATGCTATTTAATACCACACTCCCTAGAAGCCTGGGCTAGGATTTAGTAAATTACAGAGTGCTGATCTTGGCAGAGTCAATAATTAGGATTCAAATTCTTTAACTTCTGTGTCTCAATTTTTCTATCTTACAAACGAGGACTATTCTGGCCTTTTTATATAGTGTGTTATACAGAAATTACTTGTGTACATTTTTTCTTTACATTGCCTTTGAGACTAGGGCTGTTTTTACTTACCTGTGTATATCACATGTTGTTTATAGTATTTAATGGATGAATATATGCATGTATGGATACAGATTTTAGTTTCAAGCATGAAAATACCTATGTGGAATTACTTCAGAAAACATACAATGCAATATAAAAATACTATATATTTTTATCATAAAAGGAGGCTTAACAGATTCCCAGGGAAAAAGGAAAAAAAAAGACAAACAGCTTTTCTCCCCAGGGAGAACAAATTTATTTACTAACTCATTATGAAAAATTTTAAAAAAAGTCCAGCCACTCATCTTCCTCCATTCTTTCTTCCCCCATCATTTCAACAATACCACTGACTTATCTTGTAATATAAAGACTATAAATTGGAACTTTAAGCCCCAAGGTTTCACTATTCTTCAGCCTCTACATCCAGTGATTCCAAATTCCATTCATTTTTTTGTTTCTATTTCTTGGCTGCATCCTTCTCATCTGTGTTTCTGTAGCTGTGATGTTAATTTTAAGTTAAGGAGGCCACTGAATGTTACTACATGTTAGCAGAAAGTGGTATATTTAGTCTCTTACCAGTACATCATGCACCAACGCTTGATATGTCCAAGTATGATGTAAAGGAGTTGCCAAATCTATGTTTCTGTCAATAAGGACTAATAAGGGCCTTTGGAAGCTGTAAATATATTTAAAAAATTATGTAACTATTGATACCAGTGTATACATCTAAATTCTTCTAATACTTTCAGTGTACTGTCATTTTGATATAAACAATAAGTATGTTAATATTGATATTCCATAATACTTTTCTTTCTAAAAAGTTTTCAAGTACAAACAAGTAATGTTTTGGACTATCCTAGAGCCTGTGTACGATCTAGATTATGTCTTAGTCAACTTTCTTAAAGGAAAAAAAATCTATACAAATACTTCTACAGAATAATTTTTAGTTATCAAAGTAAGAATAAGTTGCTTCTACTCAGATTTATATTTTACATTTTTGGAGGAAAAAAAATGTAAACCCTTTGTCAACTTCAGGAAAAACAATTAGACAGTTGAATCTTACAAATTTATACAAATGTTCCAACAGTTTCATAAATTACAAATTCCATTTTTCCTGTAAACACAAATTCAAAAAAGCAGATTCAAGAGAAGAGCCTCACAAAAACCCTATCCCACTACATGAAACTAAAATCATGCAACAGTAACTAATTATATAATTATTCACTTATCATACACTTCAAATATTATTTAACTCTATTATTATCATCTAGATGCAAAAACATTTAAAGCAAATTGAGGCACAAAGTCATCTGGTTATCATGTGTCTCCAAAAGTCACAGAGTTTTTGCTGTAGAGAATACAAGAGTATCAAGAGTACACATCAATTTTCAATAAGCATAGCTGCCTGATTATGTTTACCATATATATTTTTCTCCTGCATGAGACCTCTGACCATTTCAGTAACTCATTATTCCCTACTGGGTATAATACAGTGAATTCCCAACTGCACTAATTATAAGACTTGATAAAAAGGCAGGAGTAGCACGGCAACCCACTCCAGTACTCTCGCCTGGAAAATCCCATGGATGGAGGAGCCTGGTAGGCTACAGTCCATGGTGTCGCAAAGAGTCGGACACGACTGAGCAACTTCACTTTCACTTTTCACTTTCCTGCACTGGAGAAAGAAATGGCAACCCACTCCAGTATGCTTGCCTGGAGAATCCCAGGGACGGGAGCCTAGTGGGCCACCGTCTATGGGGTTGCACAGAGTCGGACACAACTGATGTGACTTAGCAGTAGCAGTAGCAGCACCCTTACCACCACCTACTATCCTTTATTATTCCACAGCTAGGTGGAGGGCAGGGAACACAGCCTGTGGCAGCGTTTCTTAACTCAGCACTATTGACATCTGGGGCTGAATAATTCCTTATTATGGGGAGTTGTCCTCTGTAGTGTCAAATGTACAGCAGCATCCCACATGGATTCCAGTAGCATCTACCCAGTTGTGACAACTGACATGTCTCTAGACATTACCAGATTCTTGGTGAGAATCATTAGCTACAACTGGATTTAAATACATTTAACAATAATCCAACCAGGCTGCCTGCCTGCCTGCCTGCTAAGTTGCTTCAGTCATGTCTGGCTTTTTCAACCCCATGGACTATACCCCGCCAGGTTCCTCTGTCCATGGGATTCTCTGGGCAGAATACTGGAGTGGGTTGCCATGCTCTTCTCCCCAACAAGGCTACTGATCCCAACTCAAATAATTTAGAAATGCATATAACAAACTAAAAATAAGACAATTATATTCTGATTTTGTGAATACACTAAAAAAAATTTATCTAAATAAAACAGTGCCTTTATTTTAGTTTCTAACGCCTATCCCAGAGCACAATAAAAAAGGAACTGTTCAATAAGGTATGCTGCAGTGGTTGCTTCTGTTGAAAAAAAAAATTAGATGAGAATTTGATATCTCTGCTCTACTTAATAAAAAATATTTAGAAGAATATTTAGAAAGAGCAGTGAAACTGAAGAACAGTTTAACACAGGAAATGAAATAGCTGAACAAACAATTGAAAAACAGTGTTAGTGTTAACTCCAAATTATAGGAATAGTATACAAGACTGCAGGAGCCATCAAACTGACTTGAAGTCTATGCAAGGTTACCATAAAATGGCAATTCCTGGAAGGCAGTTTTCACAGGCTTTCTTTATTAATTCACCTAAGATGAGGGGTAACAATTTTCCAAAATACTGTCTATTCCCCTTGAAATAATTTCTAGCCAAGGACATGGGTTTATTTCTTCACCCCAATATCATCCATTATTTTTAATAATCGAAAGTTACATGCACTATAATGGGTAGTTTTTTATTTCTATTCCATAATAATAGAGCCATCAATAACTTTGATATTATCTACTTATGCTAGACATGGTAACAAAGACAAAAATATTTTGTTGATATTTTAATGTAAAAATGGAAACCAGTTTGTAGACAGGTGGAAACTGACATAGGCATTACAAGTTTTTCACTTACTTTTTTCCATTACTAAAAGGCTAAATGATAATTAAAAGAAAGTGGCTTTGGTCAGAGCCATTATCTTTAATATATTTACATTGTGGTTGATTTTTATGTTTCTACATATAGTATAATATTAACTTACTGGGAAATATATATTCATTCATTCAGTAAATGTTTACTGAACATCTACCAGGCACAGGTACTGTTAAACAGAAAAATTTATCCTATAAAAGATGATAAAAATGCAAAACAGAAAATTCCAACAAAAGAAGGTAAGTTAAATAAAATATTACATTTGTATTTTTAAGAGCAATTTGAGTCAAAACCCTGATCTTGACTTTCCAGTATAAGGATATTCTATCAGACAAGGAAAACAACCAAAAACCCCTCATTTTCAAGAGTATATTAACTAACATAATACCTGAATTGGCCAGCTCCAAGTGTGTCACCTGTAAAAAGACTGTTTCTTGCATCTCTCAGATTTTCCCGAAGTTTCTTATCCAGTTTCTGAAAAACGAAATTTTACATTAACTCTTAAAGAATAATTCAGAGAACTTTATATAGGGTAGTACACAATGTACTCTTAATTTTAAACTAAGAAATTTAGAATTCTTTTATAAAACACTAATTCTAACATTTTAGCTTCTTTATTATACAATATCATCCTAACCTGGACTTGAAAAGACCAATGCTATTTCTACTGTGATTCAGACCAGATTTCACTAACAATCACTTTTGGTTGATGATTTTTACTTTAGGTAACGACTTACCCTCTCTCCCAAAGCATAACTCTGTTGTACCAAGGAAGCTGTCTAAACAGTGTGGCTACAAGAGGTTCCAGAAGAGAAATGGACTATGTGAAAGAAACCAGCTCTCTAGTTGTCAACAATTCATCTGGACTAATAAAACTCCAAAATGTTTGTGTATCTTCTTCCATCTTTCCATACCATTTACCTTCTTTTCAGTACCTCTACAATTTCTCTAATCTCTTATTTTTTAGTCCTTAAAGCAATTTTTGAATGCTCATTTTACACTGAATTAAAGTATTAAGAGAACAAAATATACTTCATCATTTAAAAAATGGTTATAATTGCTAACAAATGTTTGTTAAATGACATTAAGTATATATTAAATGATTAGGGCAATCAAGTAAGTATAACATACTACTTAGACAAAGGTAAATGAGAAATATATATTTCAGTAAAAAAAGAAACAGGGCTGGTACAGCAAATTCACATTGGAGTAAATAATTTTACTTCATCATAAGATCACAATGGTTACTTTCTGTTTTTGGTGGAATCCCAATGTTACTGAAAAAACAAAACAACATTTGCCTTTGGCACTTAATATAGAACCCATAACTAGTATACATACTTAATATTAACAAAAACATTTGAGGAATGTAAGGAAATCAACTGACACAATATTATTTATCTCCAACGGCTATCTGCATGAACTCACCACTGCTACCATTTCTGCTGCTGTTCCTCTTGAACATCTGATTATAGGGACAGCACCTATTTTAATAATAGATGTTAGCAATGATTTCAGCTCTTAATTAAAGTTCTTATACATTGGCATCAAATAATAATATATAAAAGATGTGTTAAAGGCTACAAACATGTAAGGATTTATAATTTTGAGAGGAAATGGACTTGTCCATAATGAAGACAACATCAGGGAGTCAGAAAAAGACGACCTTTATATTGTAGGGGCCAATCAGTGTGACCCTATCTTTTCAATGGACTAACTAAATCAGCACTTTGATACTCTATAGGCAGTTTCAAAAAAGTTTACTCTCTACGCACTGGGTTCACTTTAATACTTGATGGAAAAGAGTTTATCTAATTTAACAGTTTGGTTGTTATTTTTTTGTATTACAAATTACTCTTTAAAAAAAATACTAATTAAAAAGACAGTAGAAAACACACTCTTTGCATAATGTATTAATAAAATGCTCCTAAAAGTTGGCCTAAATTTATTATCAAACCAACTCATTTTACACTTCTTAATTTCTATTATTCCAAGTTTTACAGAAGGCTGAAATCCTAAAATAAGAAAAAAAATCACACTGCAAAATCTCATAAAACAAACTAAGAACACTGTAATATTTATATGCTGACATTTTTTGCATTTTAGATTCTATACAAAGAATGCTCAGCCAATTGTGAAAGTAAAAACATGAGATATTAGTACATTTTTTCAAACTTTGTTTTTTTCTGATGGCAAGCTATTTTTATGTCTGTTCTAAGAAAATTCAATATTAGAAATGCATAGTTAATTCTCTTGATTCCAGCATTCGAAAATATTCTCCATTAAGAACTAGCTAGGAATGCTTTCAGGTTATATTCTACTTATTTTTTAAATAAGTGTGTGTGTGTGGCATGTATATAGGATATTTTATATACTGTCCTTAAATTGACTTTTTTTCACTTAATTTATTATTGATATCTTCTATGCCAGCTTGGGAGTAATTCCAATTTTTCCTTTGAGAAAGATCACTTTCTAATACTCTACATAATAAATGTGGCTCTACCACTTCAGTGACCTGCATACTTCTATTTCAATCTACCCTCACTTTGAAAACACAGTTATCATCAACTGAAAATAACCTTAATGTCCACAATAACTCTAGCAATCAGTGAAATTCTGGAAAATATGTGCGACAGTAAAAACAGAAAGATTAACTATGTCTGTTTAATGACTAAAAGTGGTATGCATGCGTTTTCTTTAAAAAATAAAGCCCAACAACAGCCCCATTTGAAGGTACTGAGAACAATCGAAAGCAAGTAGAAAGTGGAGGAGGGTAAACTCTTCAGAGAAATGCTTAAAAACCAAGAATTTTAACCAGCTTTCCTCCTGAGGGTACTTTTCAGTTTACATGGCACACAGGAGAAAGACCTCAAGCAGAAAACAGAAAACTCACTGAGCTGGGGAATCAAAGCCTGGACTTCAGGGCTGGAAATTAAAGGTAAAAATCACAGAAAGGAGGAGCCCCAAAATCTGTATGCAAACTTTTGTCTGTATGTTATGCATCTATCTCTCAATTTTCTCATTTCTGAAATGGAGACAAATTTTATTAACCTAGTGCAAGAATCATTGTAACTGAAAGGTTTTCAGTGTCTGGAAAATTAAAATTAAAATCACAATTAGAAGGTTTCTAAAAAGATCCATTCTGTTTTTTTTTCTTTTTGTTGGAGTATAGTTGCTTTACAATGTTGTGTTAGTTTCTGCTGTACAGCAAAGTGAATCAGATATATGAACACATATAGCTACTCTTTTTTTAGATTTCCTTCCCATTTAGGTCACCACAGGTCATTAAGTAGAGTTTACTGTGCTATACAGTAGGTTCTCATTATGTATTTTATACATTGTGTGTGTGTGTGTGTGTGTGTATACAGTAGGTTCTCATTATGTATTTTATACATTGTGTGTGTGTGTGTGTGTGTGTGTGTCAATCCCAATCTCCCAACTCACCCCCTTTCCCCCATCTTGGTAACCATAAACTTATTCTCTACATCTGTGATTCTATTTCTGCTTTGCAAATAAGTTAATCTGTACCATTTTTCTAGATTTCACATATAAGCAATATTCAGATCCATTATTAGTGAAGAATAAAGTCATATGGTAGATATCAGACACAGTGTAGCTGCAAGTAACTTTAGATATTCCAAAGAAGTACTTAAAGTTGAGAATACATCAGATTAGTAGGTTATGTAAATTCAGCATTTTCTGGAGCCTTGGGAATTTGCTTTAATGGTTAAAAGGCATGTATCCCTCTCATCAGAAGAGTATCTGAAATTTTTCAAAATGATATATTAAAAGAAAACTAACAGGCACACAGGTGAAGCCACCAGCAAACCAAACAATGTATCAGAAAGTCACAATTACCAAAGATGTCTTAAGGTCACAACTCAGGAGAGCTGCTAAATTCTTTTAATAATTTATTAAAAGAATTGTGGTTTTATAAAGTATAGAATGTATGTTTTATCCCAACTCTGGAGAGGGCCTATAGAGATCCAGATAGATCATAAGGGATCACATTACAGTGAAACAGGTGAAAATGCGTTGTTAAATAATTTATTTACTTTGGAGAAATAAAGATTTGAAAACTTACCCAGTGTAACAAAAAAACAAAAGAGGCTGTCAACAATAGTGTCCATAACAGTTTCCATTTCCGTGTCTGTGATATCTGTTCTGTTAATGGCTAAAACGACACAGGTAAAGGAGAAAAAAGTTGGAATTTATCCCTTATCTTTACTAAACTCTTAAGATTATTACTAAGCACATATCAGTAGGCAGTTTTACAATCTTTGCAATCTTGAAACAAGTAAAACCCTTTTTGTTTTAAATTTTAAGTGAACAAATATCCACTAAAAATTATGAAACCTCAAAAAAAAACCCCTCAATATCAGTAGTAGTAATAAGCAGTTTTGTATTTTTTTATTAGTATCTAATACTAATAAGTATCTAATAAGTATCTCATTGGTATCTAATAGTATCTAATACTAATAAGTATCTTATTAGTATTCTAATAGTATCATATTAGAGTACTAATAAGAAAAAAGAAGAACCTGCCACATATATTACACAAAATTTTTGCCAGAGCAAACAGGAAAATAAATATTGTATTCCTTAATTTTATTCACAAATGTTAGATGACCTCAAGAAACTACAGATTTTATTATCTAATACTGCTAGAAAAGGCCAATGCAAATCAATTATGGCAAGATCAACATCATATATATTTTCTTTGTCTTGTAACAAATTGTATGAATTTCTTTTCTGATGTACTACTGTACTTAAGTGGTTCTCAAACTTTAGCGAGTATAAGAATCACTCTAAGAATAAGAGAGAAGAGAAAGAAGTTTCTTAGGAAGCTATTAACGATTCTTAAGCCCTAACCTTCAGGGATTCAATTCCATAGATTTGGGATAATTCTAGGAAACCTGCAATTTTGACAAACACCTCAGGATTCCTGGGACTACACATTTTTTTCTTTTTTGTCCCATTTGTGTCTTGGAACTTTAACAGCCAACATTTCAAATGTTTTTAAAAGGATAGAATAACGGCCCCTAGCCAGGAGGGAAGAATAAAGAAAGAGATGGCAAGACTGCTCACTAGATAAAACAGCCAGAGACTCTGCTGTCCTGATCACTTTACTACATCATGGTTTCCACATTTGAAAAATAGTTTGCTGTGGTTATACTTTACGAAACATCACTATGAAGACTTTCCTTGACAGTCAAAGACCTTGCTTTATATATCTTCCCCACTCTCTGAGTTCGCAGGCCCAATGTCTGACAAGTAGATGCTCAGTAACTATTTGTCAAATGATTGACTGGACTGAAATATTATGTATATACTATTTTTAGGTTCCCAGCAACCTGAATGTGAAAACAAATATAAAATTTAGTATGACTTGTGATCAGCATGAGAGGAAATATTATTCCAACTGGACATATCAAAGCATTCAAAGAAAGTATGGTACATGCAGAGAACATAAAAATAAAAAAGACTAACTATAATCCAGATAAGGAAACATGCTGCTGTTGAGTATTGCAGGCTGCCATCCATTCAAATCAGATGACAGAAATGGCATAATGTGGATTATATAAATTCAGGGCACACCAACCCAGTGTAAACAAAAAAGCAAAAGAGGCTGGCAACTATAGTGGCCACAACAGTTTCTATTTCTGACACCTGGCCTGTTAATGGCTAAAACAACACAGGGAAAGGAGAAAGAAGTGATCAGCATTTTATCCCTTATTTTTACTAAACTCTTAAAATTAATCACTGGTTCAGGTAAAAATTGGTAGGAAGCCTCCAGCCTTCAGGTCTTATACCCTAGTCCCAAACCTCTGAAACAACTGACCTCAACAGTCAAAACACTGTCCATCAATAAGTACAACTCACTGTCGACAGCTACTTGGTTTGTCTGAGACATCAGCCTAAGTCTAACTGAGGTGGTGACTCTGATCCTTTGTTTAATAAATTCCTAATCCACAAAAAACAGGTGATACAGACTCAATCCATGGTATCAATATACTTGATTTATGTTAGTAACAATCTGTTTAAAATAACTACTTAAAGCACCTGTAATGTTTGAGAGGATTTGGCACATAACTACATAATGATTAAGAAAGAGCACTAACTCTGAGTGATTGCCTGGGAGTAGTAACCTGGTTTTGCCATTTCCTTATTAAGCTTCTTCTTATCTATGCCTCAGTTTTTTTCATCTAGAAAATAGAAATAATATTAATATACAACTTCATTAAGTTACTCTGAGGAGTAAATGAGCTTATATTGTAAAGAGCGTATAGAACAATCTATCACTATCATTATAATTATACTACTGAGAATCTGAACAATTAACCATGTGATTATACCTTAAAATTAATAAATTTATACTTTAAATTCAGTAATACTTTCATATGTGATTTTTTAAGTTGACAGATATAAGAAAACATTTATAAGCATGAATGTTTAATGAATTTAGACTATTAATTTAACTATTTCTAATAATTATTTAAATATTTGGGCAGATTTTGTTTGTTAAATTTATAAAGTTGCCTGGTGTGGTATCTGAAGAACTTAAAACTACCCATCCATAAAAAAATCATGAAATTTTGCTATTTGCAGCAATGTAGATGGATCTGGAGGGTACTATGCTAAATGAAAGAAGTCATTTAGAGAGATATCACAGAGAGACAAATACTACATGACATCACTCACATGTGAAACCTAAAAAACATAACAAACTAGTTATATAAAAAAAAGAAGCAGACTCACAGCTACAGATAGCAAACAAATGGTTAACAGCAGGGAGAGGGAAGGGGGAACCTAGGGTTAGGGATTAAAAGGTGCAAATTATTATAAGTCAAGATAAAATAAGCTATGAGGATATACTATACAACACAGGGAATATAGCCAATATTTTATACAAACTATAAATGGAATATAACCTTTAAAAATTGTGAGGCACTATATTATACACCTGTAACATATAATATTGTAAATTGACTATACATCAATTTAAAAATATTTAAAATTTAATATGCCGAATTTATAAATGCAATTTAAAAGTGTTTAAAGGAATTCAACAAACTAAGTTTGTTGACTAAATCTGTTAAATGAGACTAGAATTTAGTCGGTTCAACCTGAGCCAAATGATCAAAGAATTAAGAAAAGGTGCTTGTTTTTACAAAGCCATATTTGTAAATATTGACAATTTTAGCTTAAAGGTCAAAGGAAAACTAGTTTTAAACTTAGCAACTTGAGTAGTTAATTAAGTTAAAGGTCAGTAAAATGTAAATAGACATCTATAAATAAATACCCTGCTGCTGCTAAGTCGCTTCAGTCTTGTCCGACTCTGTGTGACCCCATAGACGGCAGCCCATCAGGCTTCTCCGTCCATGGGATTCTCCAGGCAAGAACACTGGAGTGGGTTGCCATTTCCTTCTCCAATGCATGAAGGTGAAAAAATGAAAGTGAAGTCGCTCAGCCGTGTCCGACTCTTAGCGACCCCATGGACTGCAGCCCACCAGGCTTCTCCGTCCATGGGATTCTGCAGGCAAGAGTACTGGGGTGGGGTGCCATTGCCATCCCCGATAAATAAATACAGCACTGTCAAAAATCTCTTACATGGACAATTCAGCAAACATTTATACCCATTTGGAAATGTTGCTTAATTTCAACAAGAAGGTATGCTATGGAGCGAGGTAAAACCAAAAGATTCATGTTCTCTTCTCTTGGGAGTTTACCACCTGGTTCCGTGTTTTACAATAGGATGCAACTTGCATTTTGAGCAGAATAATTTTCTGTGGGAGAATGGCTGAAACACTGCAGAACATCTAGCATCACCAAGTCCCTGCTCACTAAATGCTAGTAGTAATTATGACAATCAAAACTGTCCTTACACATTACCAAATGCCACCATGGGAGGGACATACTCCCTAAGTTAGTACCACTTAAACACTAGTCATCCCCAAACATCTCAATCCTTAAGTATCAAATTAATTATTTCACTGAATTGGCTAATCACACCCTCTATATGCTGTAACTGTCCTTAAAATGTTTGACACAACTAATCAATGGGCACAAAGCAAGATGAGTAAGTTCTAGAGAGCTGCCATACAACACTGTACCAAAGTCAACAATACTGTACTGTATACTTAACAAAACGTTAAGAGGGTAGATCTCACAGTAAGTGTTTTTACAAAGAAAAAAAAAATCAACACACGATAAAATGTGGTATGGATGTTGTGTGTGTGTGTGTGTGCATGTGTTAATTTTAATCTACATACAAGAAATGGTCAGTTTATCAACATTGGGAATACAAACTTCAGAGGGAATAGATAGCATTTGATCAACTACCAGTACTCAATCCTACTACTGCATGAACAAGGCTTCCCTGGTGGCTCAGATGGTAAAGAATTTGCCTGTAATGTGGGCGAGACCTGGGTTCGATCCCTTGGTTGGGAAGATTCCCTGGAGGAGGACATGGCAACCCACTCCAGAATTCTTGCCTAGAGAATTCCCATGGATAGAGGAGCCTGGCGGGCTTCAGTCCATGGGGTTGCAAAGAGTCGGACATGACTGAGCAACTATGCACAGCACAGTACAACAACCTCTACTTGAAAATGGTACTTATACGTCATTCCGTAATAGGACTTTAGTAGCTGCTGACTCTCTGTTGTTGTCTGACCTTGACGACATAATCAACCTTTGCTGAGCAGTTACAATAATGTCAGTAACTTTTTCGGGCATTTAACATACAAGAGTGCATTTAACTCCCACAAAAACTCTGAGGTAGATAGTGTTATTATTCCTGTTTTACAGACTTGGAAACTATTGCACAGAGAAGCAAAGTAAACTTGTTCTTTTTCAAAGATCAAAGTACTAAAAGATTAACTAAATCCTACTACTAAAATACTATCTTACTTGCCATGAGTAAAATATTTATGCAAGTTGCTGTGGGGTACCTAAAATGTCAGATAATCTGTGCTTCATTGAGCTTTACTAAACAGATTGAGTAAATGTTGTTTATATGGGACAGAATTCAGTCTGAGACTTGTTTTCTTTATGTGCTATAAACAAAGCTGGTTTTGGAGCGCACTAAACATGTTCACTGTTTTTTTCTTTTACAGTACACTGTTGATTTTGTTAACAATGAATTATAATATTCTTATTTTTACATACCATGATATGAAACAAGCTCCTTATTTTGATTACATAATACAAACATGTCATCTTCCAAAGTAATAAAATTGAGATACTGATCAAAAACCTAAAAACGAAAGAAAAGGTTTTCAAATCAATTTTATAATATTGAATACACATTTAGTTTGATTTAATCTACCAATGGTAAAATTTAAAAAATTATAATTATATTCAATAATTAAAAATCATACCATTTGCAGACTGCCTAACTGGGCAAAAGTGAGAAGTTAACATTAAAAAACAATTAAAACAAGACTAGGCAATAAATTTTCAGGGACAGTAGCATTTTCAGAAAGTAGAATTTAATATATAAAATTTTTTTAAATTGTGGTGGGGATAGGAATAGATATCAACTTTGAAGAGAAACAATTTTAACTTTTATATTCATTTTAATCACACTTTCCTAAGAAAGTCATAGAAACTGGTTTTACATTGTGATCTGTATTTACAGAAGTACAAATCAGGAGAAAAACTAAGAAAACTATTTGAGATGTGTTAAATACAGTTAAATAAAAGACTGTACCTATTATTTCATGTAACACTAACGATAAATTTTCGGAGAAGGCAATGGCACCCCACTCCAGTTCTCTTGCCTGGAAAATCCCATGGACAGAGGAGCCTGGTAGGCTCCAATCCATGGGGTCGCTAAGAGTTGGGCACGACTGAGTGACTTCACTTCCACTTTTCACTTTCATGCACTGGAGAAGGAAATGGCAATCCATTCCAGTGTTCTTGCCTGGAGAATCCCAGGGACAGAGGAGCCTAGTGGGCTGCCGTGTATGGGGTTGCACAGAGTCGGACACGACTGAAGCGAATTAGCAGCAGCAACAATGATAAATTTTAGAACAGAAAGAATAATAACACATAAGCCTCAAGAACTAATCAGAAGTAGTAGTGGACTAACTAAGAATGAAAAATCTGTTAAAGAAAGGGAATTAAAAGCATGGTTATTTAGTCTTTTATTTGCCCTACATCACTGCAGAATTTTCAGCTATACCTTGTCCAAATTCAAGAAACAAAAGGGCAAAACAGGGCTACAACCAAAAAAAAAAAAAAAAAAAAAACCCAAACAAAACAAAACC
The DNA here is from genome assembly GCA_006410875.1 of Neotragus pygmaeus. Classification (NCBI taxonomy): domain Eukaryota; kingdom Metazoa; phylum Chordata; class Mammalia; order Artiodactyla; family Bovidae; genus Neotragus; species Neotragus pygmaeus. Next base: position 905,752 of record SJYV01032085.1, on the reverse strand, counting down.
AGGGGTACAACCAATATATAGATTTATTTATAATTGAGCTGAATATGACAAAAAATCACTATGATATAGAATTGCTGGCCTGTTGTGAATTCTTTCTTTCTTATAATATGCAATTCAGCATCCTTGGATACTCTCTCCTAACTAAAAAAATATGTGAAGATAGTACAGTGACTATAGTGTGGCTCAGTGGTAAAGAATCTGCCTGCTAATGCAGGAGACACAGGTTCATTCCCTGGATCGGGAAGATCTCCTGGAGAAGGAAATGGCAACTCACTCCAGTATTCTTGTCTGGGAAATCCCACAGACTGAGAAGCCTTGCGGACAATAGTCCATGGCATTGCAAAGAGTTAGACACAACTTAGGGACTAAACAACAACAGCAGCGCATTGATTATATATAAAACAGTGTCAAAATAGTCTGAGTATAACTTATGACAATACAACTGTCAAACTGTTTCTAAGCTGAGCTAAAAAGATTATACAAATCCCAGCCTAAAAAAAATGATTCAGCTTTTTATTTTTGTCTTTCAAATTATCAATTAGTAAGTTCCTTTAGTTTGGTTTATTTCTCCTAGTTCAAGTTGAAGATAATTTACATTATCAAAACTCTTTTGAGAAGTATTTTGAGTCTATTTCTTAGGTTGCTCTGATCTTTTGTAATGAGACATCTATGCTGATCTATAGGTTTCAGATTATTACTTAAATTTACATTAACAAAATGTCAGCCAACCAAAATCTTACCTTGGCTACTTGTGTTACCGCACTAGCCGCTAATGCTGCATTTGCAATATCTTCCAGTTTACTTCTTGAAATAGCAGAGATAAAATTTAAATAATATGATTCATAGAGTTGATTTCGAAGATCCTATGAATACAATGAATACTTCATTCTTAAAGGACAGTATAAAGGATGGTGACAAATTAAAAGTCTTTTAGATGCACTAAGAGCAAGCTTTCTAAGGATAATATACATGTTCAAAAGACAGATTATATAAAAGATAGAAAAAAAGTATCCCAGGAAAACAAATTTATAAAGCGGTGCTTGTTACTTGGTTACCAGATATAACTGAAACATATTTTAATGATTAAAGTTATATTATCAATAAAATCCTATTCATTAAAATAGTGCACAAAACTGCTTTCACATAGCATACCTATGTTCTTCTTAAAGGGTTTGCCTGGTGGCTCAGATGGTGAAGAATCGGCTTGTAATGCAGGAGACCTGGGTTCGGGATCCCTCGGTTGGGAATATTCCTTGGAGAAGGGAATGGCTACCTACTCCAGGATTCCCGCCTTTTTACATAGTTTAAATGCTTATTATATGTGGCAGACACTACCTTCTACTGTTCTAGTATGCCATGATTGTACACAGAAATGTTATCATTCTAATGACCAATTCTAGAAATATTCCTTTGTGATCATCAAAAAATAGCATCATTTATAATTATGTCAGTTCTGAAATCTAATTTACTTATCTTCTTAAACTCATAGTTAAATATGTATATGGTTTCAAATCTAATATACTGTCAAATTTAACAGGCACCACTGTTTTCCACAGCACTAAGGAAGAACTAATACTGCCAATAAAATTCTAAAACACACCATCAATTTTAAGATACATATGATTTTTGACAATGCTGAAATATGAAAAGCTAAGAGTCTGGTGTCTGTGTGTGGGAGGTAGCTGAGCAGAGCAGCATTTCAATGAAGACTGGGAGATTGGTTTAAAACTGAGAATTGAGAGAATGGATAAATAAGTAATTATATTGAGGATATTGGGAGCCGTGTTTCTTACTGTCAGAGACAGAAATGATCAATTTGTAAAGGGAGAAAGGAAAAGCTAGAATGAATCCTGTACTTCTGAACTGAATTATGAAGGCTGGCTGTCTATCTAGAGAGAAAAGTAGGAAGATATAAAGCATGAAATACAGATACACATTTATTTCTTAGCTCATTGAGCGGGCCTAGGAACTGTGACATCCTAGCAGTGATGAGTATCTAATGCTTAAACTGGTGTTTAAGCATTTTTAAGTTCTATCAGTGTATTGCTATCAACCCATCTCCCTCCACCCTCATGCATATGTGCTCAGTCACGTGACCCCACGGACTGCAGCCCACCAGGACCCTTTGTCCATGGACTTTTTCAGGCAAGAACACTGGAGTGGGTTGCCATTTCCTTCTCCAGGCAAACACCAATTTCTAAATACCATTTTCCACAAAAATCCAACCAACAAATGGTTGATTTTGGGCTGGGACAGAGAAGTGTAAAATGAGACTGGTACATTTTCTTATGTCAGAAAGTAATGATCAAACAATGATGGAGACATTTCAAAAGAAGTTGAATAACAAAGCAGCATATAAGATCAATACATAAAAGTCAACTGGGTATCTACATACTTGCAATGAGCAATCCTAAAAATGAAATTAAGAAAACAATTCCAGGACTTCCTGGTGGTCCAGTAGTTAACAATCCACCTTGCAATGCAGGGGATGTGGGTTCGACCCCTGGTCGGGGAACCAAGATCCCACATGCTGCAGAGCAACTAAGCCTGAGTGCCACAGTTACTGAAGCCTGAGTTCTCTGCAGCCCACATGCCACAACTAGAAGAGTCTGTGCATTTCAACAAAAGACCCCCATGATGCAACGAAGATCCTGCATGCCTCAACTAAGACCCGACACAGCCAAAGAAAGAAAATACCATTTACAATAGTATTAAAAAATACAAAGGAATAAATTTAGTGAAAGAAGGAACATTTACATTCTGCACACTACTAAGCATTATTAAAAGATCTAAGTAAATGGAAAGATACCCATGTTCATGGATCAGAACATTTAATACTGTTAAGATGGCAATACTCTCCAAATGATCTACAGAGTCAATGAGATCCCTTTCAGAATCCAGGCTGGTTTCTTTATAGAAATTGACAGGCTAATCCTAAAATTACCATGAAAATTCAAAAGAACCCAGAAAAGCCAAAACAATCTTGAAAACAAAGTTGGAAGACTCAACTTCCCAATTTCAAAACCTGCTACAAAGTAAGACTAATTAAAGACAGTGTGGTACTGGCATAAGGACAGACAGAGATATCAATGAAAAAGAACCAAGAGTTTAGAAATAAATCAACTTATTTATTGTTAATTAATTTCTGACAAAGCTGCCAAGACTGTTCATTGGGGAAAGAATAATCTCTTCAGAAATGAAGCTGGGAGAACTGGGTAATTACAGGCAAAAGAATGAAATTGGACAACTATCTTACAGTATATATAAAAACTAACTCAAGAAGTATCAAAGACTTAAATACAAGAGTCAAAATAATAAAAATCTTCAAAGAAAACAGAGACTTGGCAATTGTTTCTTAAATATGACACCACAGGACAAACAAGAACAAATAAACTTAAAATAAGCTTAAAGCCAAAGTAAAACTTTTTAATGCTCCCCAGCATACTAAGAAAGCGAAAGGAAAACCCACAGGATGGGAGAAAATATCTGCAAATAATACACTTGATAAAGGTCTAGTATTCTAAATATATAAAGTACTTCTACAACTCAAAAAAAAAAAAAAGAAAAACAATTAAATACTGGATAAGGACCATGAATAGACATTTTTCTAAAGATATAAACTGCCAATAAACATATGTAAAAATGTTTAATATAAATTATCAGGGAAATGCAAATCAAAACCACAGTGAGATACCATTTTACACTCACTAGAATGACTACAATCAAATGTCAAATAATAAAAATTGCTGGCAAGGGTCTGGAGAAACTGGAACCCTCAAACACTGCTGGATGGAATAAAAGGTGATGCAACCACTTTGGAAAATAGTCTGGCAGTTCCTCAGAAGGTTAACTGTGGTGTTATCATTTGATGCAGCAGTTCCATTCCTAGGTGTTCACAGACACAGGAGAAATAAAAACATAGGTCTACACAGAAACTTGTACACAAATGTTTACAGAAGCATTATTTATAAGAGCCACAGGTGAAAGCAACCCAGATGATAAATGGTTAAAATTTGGTATATCCAAACAACTGAATATTATTCAGCAATAAAAAGGAAAGAAGTATTGATACAACTACAGTATAGATGAATCTTGAAAACATTACACCAAGAGGAAGAAGGTAGATACAACAAACAATATACATGATTCTATTCATAATATGTGGAATAGACAAATGTACAGAAACAAACAGTACTTTAGGGTTGGGGGCTCCGGGGTTGGGGATGTAATAGCTAAGGTGATGAAAATGTTCAATAATAGATTATTCCTCTTAGTAATTTCCCATCCATAGAGCCCCTCATTCTGCCCATTGGCTATCAATCCCTGCTTGTCTTTGCTGTATTTGGAGTTGAGCTCAGTTCTGCACTAATGCCAGAGGCTCAAATAAAATCTGTCTTACTGCTTTTAAAAAATAAAATAAAACAAAACAGGGTTAATTGTATGGTATGTGAATTATATTTCAATAAAGCTGTTTTAAAACAGGGAAAGAGGAAAGGACTTATAGACTGTACTTCTTCAAAAACTGGCATAACTGCGGTTTATGCAGGGTAAAAGAAAGCTGGGCATTATTAGCTATAAAGGACACAAAATGACCTTCACAAACAAACAGAAATTTGATTCAACAGTCAACAAGTAAAGAGCTTGTGACTTATTGAAGGCAATGGCACCCCACTCCAGTACTCTTGCCTGGAAAATCCCATGGACGGAAGAGTCTGGTAGGCTGTAGTCCATGGGGTCGCTAAGAGTCGGGGATGACTGAGTGACTTGACTTCACTTTTCACTTTCATGCATTTGGAGAAGGAAATGGCAACCAACTCCAGTGTTCTTGCCTGGAGAATCCCAGGGACGGGGAGCCTGGTGGGCTGCCGTCTATGGGGTCACACAGAGTCAGACACGACTGAAGCGACTTAGCATAGCATAGCATTAGGTACCTATTCAGTATCTATTTCCCCTTTTCCTTTGCTAAAAGAAAAAAGATTTTATTTGGGGGTGGCAATACACTCATCTAAAGCTTAACTTTTGTGACCTCCCCTGATGTTAATTCTATGCAATGAGACATAAACCAAAGTCTTCTGGGAGTTTCTGGGAAAACTTAGTTTTCTTGGTTAAAATCAATAGTCAGGGCTATCACAGTCCATCCCTTCTTCTTGCCTATATCACACAGATGTGATATCTAAAATTGCAGCTACCACCTTGTATATGTGAAGCAACAACCAAGACAATGGAAAATGACAAACTAAAGATGATAGGTCAAAAAGATACCAGAGGCCTGAATCTTTGTCTAACAGAGCTGCTGTACCAACTTGGACCTCCTATTCTTAGAATTATATTCCTATTCTTATATTAAAGCTAATATAGTTAGGTATTCTGTTTTTTAAGGCAAGGGTTACTCTCAATAAATATAATGCTTAATCAGTCAAAAAATTTTAATCTTTCAGTCTACAGAATATTTCAAGATAGTCTCAGAAATCAAAGTGGAAAATTGGGTAAGGAAATTTCTGATTTTTCACAATGGACATCTAAAAAATTTAAAAAAAGAAAAAAAAGTTTCCACCTTCAAGAATCAAGAAAATAAGAACTCATGTTACCTGACACATTCTGTCAATATTTTCTTCAGTTGGCATTACAAAGTACACTGCGGGAACATCTGGAATAGGATCTCGATCAGAGTGCAAAAGCCTATAAGATGTAAAGAATATAAAATTTACTTTTTTTAGTGACTTATCTAAAAAGATAGTTAAAAACAGTACTTCTCAAACTAGAAGTTTACCAGTTCAAGGATGTGACCTGTACTCTAAAAGCTCTTACTACAATTAATCATTTAACCCAGCTTTCTTCTTGTATCAATGTTAAGATTATTTATTAGTAAGATCCTAATCTCAGTTTTAATTTCTTCTACTCCAATCACTTTACTTCTAACACCTCTTACGGTCAGAGTCTCTTCTACCAATATTCTCTCTGAATGAGAACTAATGAACATTCAAAATCAATTTTATTCCCATTTTTCATAGAAATATGGTGAGAGGAGGTAAGTGGGAGGAAACTGTTATTCTTCCAAGAGAGGGAAAACAGAAAGCTGGAAATGTCTTTAGAATCTTTAGAAGCGATGAAAAAATTTAGCTATAAATAAAATCAAATACATTTTTTAAATGAAAGGTATATGAATGCTTCCTTAAATCTTTATATCATTCTATTTATTGCTTCATGAGAATGCATAAGAGATCAGCTAAGCATTTCATAGACTGTACAACTTGATAGCTTTTTCTTTTACAATTCAGGAAGTACAGTCATTCAAATATCCCAATAGCAAATGAATAACAAAATGTCTTTATTCACCACTGTAAGATTTTACAATGTTTTTATATCAGGAAAAAAGAGAAATATTCTATTTCTACAATATTCCAGTCATCTTTCTGTAAGCAATGTCCCATATACAATCTTCTACATATATCCTTTTATATATACAAATATTTCAGTCATCCTTCTATGAAGAAGAGAGTGAAAGAGGCCCATGCTGTCAGTGAGTCCACAGTCAGTAACTCCTTTCCATATGTCTGGCTGCTGCTAACATCAAAAGGATTATAATGTGTTGGCAGCCACTGGTTGCTGTCACCTTACAATGACTGTCCAATTATCTAAAAGGCTACAACCACCTTTTCGTGATCTGGAAATGAAATCTGTAATTATTGCTTTTTACAAATCAGCTTAAACCAATTTGCAGATTATTTACAGTAACTGATGAAACCTTCTCCAGCAAAAAAAGGAAAAACAGTCAGACACAGGGTGCATAGCAATTTACCAGAGTAGCTATTTATTAATAATCTTTTCATGTTCTCATGTCAGTAGCAACATGTATGCAGCCAGAACACATAATTCTCAACTGGCAGAATATCTTGTTACTCGTTAAAAGTACTGAGGCTTCGCTTTTGTTAGTCACTGTTTCTGAGCCACTATGGTTCAGTAGACAAACAGCCCAGCATAAGTGGCCAGGCAATCTGTCCACAACTCTGCAATTAATTACCTATACAATAATGGGACAATCACTCAAACTCTACAAACTTTTGTCTTTTCATTTGTAAAATAAAATAAAATAAAAATTCACTTGCTGCCTAAAACAGTAAGGCAGCAAAAATAACCAATGCTTAAAACACTCCATCATTTTCAAGGATGGCATAAACCTTAACTTCAGTTCAGGTCATAACATTACAAGTCACCAACAAGAGATGTGTATTTTAAGTCTGACATAAAAATGAAAGGAAAAATTTGTCAAATATTATGTTTCATCATACTTAAGGTGCTATCAATTTTAAAATGTATTAAACAGAAAAATGGTGCCCATTAAACTATGCCATGGTATTAATAAGACTCTAATTTCCTAAATATTAAATACTAAAATGATTTTTTTAGAATCAATGTAATAGTCTATTAATTTACAACAAATATTTAATATAAAACTGAATAATTTAAGAATTTAACCAGATTCTGATATGTTACTCATTGGAAATCTAAATCACATTCCCAATAAGAGCATGTTATAATTCAACATATTAGAATATCACAGAATGAAAACTGATAATGTCCTAAAAAACCAAAATGCAAATAGGTTACAATGTCATAAAATTGGACTCCTTCAGTACATACAAGCATTAGTAGCTATTCAAGAATATAGTCCTCTCTAAATGTTCTATTAGGCTAAGTATGCAAAATAACATAATTTTTTGCTTTACCAGTCGTATCATAAGGAATATAATCAAATAAATTCAGTGGTTAAGAAGACAACATAGAAAATCCCTTTGGAGACTGACTGTCATTATTTTCTAGTTACTTAAATTTTTCAAATTAAAGATATACCAAGTTAGATATTCCTCTTTTAAAAAAGTGTATTTTTCTTATCTCTCCCTGAAATAAATGAACTATAGCTTTATTTGATAACTATACTTATTTTACTTTCATATATGACCACTTTGACAGCCAAATAACATAGTGAGGCTAAGTATTAGTATAACTACAAAGAATAATAAACAGAAAGCTCTACTTGTCATCAGACATCATAAAATTTTTACAACTGAATCACTGCTCATCTTTGAAAGGGAGGAAAGTAAATCCAATTAGGAACTGGGGGTGATTCTTTTTGAAATTAAAAATATGTTTTCTATTTCTTTTTACCTAAAATAACGTGACAATACAGATCAAGAGTAGGAGGAACAGGTAAAACTACAATTACATTAAAAATAAGTCCTATATATCACATAAATATGGGACCCATTTAGAGAGAGAAAATACAAGCATCAAGCAAGGCTGATATTCCTGCTACTATTAATAATCAAAATTATTGAAATGTCCTTATAAAAAGAGTATTTCAATTAAAAGAATTAAAAAATTTCAAAGCTGAAAGAGACCTTCAGACAACCAGTTCCTTTCCTTTACATAGAGAGCAAACTAATCTGTAGGAAAAGACACAAAAGAGAAAATTTAAATTCTCAGACCGAGGATTATTTTTTCCTTTGGAAATAAAAGGTTTAATAAGATAAAAGGAAAAAACTGTTGTTTTTCTATATACAAGTGCTATGCTGCTGCTGCTGCTGCTAAGTCGCATCAGTCATGTCCTACTCTGTGCAACCCCATAGACGGCAGCCCACCAGGCTCCCCCGTCCCTGGGATTCTCCAGGCANGATAAAAGGAAAAAACTGTTGTTTTTCTATATACAAGTGCTATGCTGCTGCTGCTGCTGCTAAGTCGCATCAGTCATGTCCTACTCTGTGCAACCCCATAGACGGCAGCCCACCAGGCTCCCCCGTCCCTGGGATTCTCCAGGCAAGAACACTGGAGTGGGTTGCCATTTCCTTCTCCAATATACAAGTGCTATAAGCTAACATTATTTTCTTAATAAACACCCCTAGTAATTTGATTTCAGGGTGGCTAGTACTTTTTAACAATGTATTTGAAAACAAATGCCATTTCTAGAAATATGTTAAAACTCACAGATGCAGAGTGATTCCCATGTCTCTCAGCTCCTTCACAGATAGCAAAGGGGAGATGATATCTTGGCCAAATCTGTCATAAATGAGCACCTAGTTAAAAACAAAAGAGTCACGTGTTTTAAAAACATAATTATCAATGAACAGTCAATAGAGAACCCAATATTAAGATACTGTTAAAGTACATTTTGTTTTATTTTTGCCACACTGGACTGTCAGGTCCCCAACCAGGGATTGAATCCGAGAGCCCTGCAGTGGGAGCACAGAGTCTTAACCACTGGACTGCCAGGGAAGTCTGAGTACATTTTATTTTAATATACTGAATTCTTATAATTATCTCAATTTAATATTTTTCACAATTATTTACCAAAATGTCCACTTACCTAGTAATTCATTCTTTAGAAGTGTTATTACTCTTGGTAAATTATTATGTAAATTCTTCTTATAAAATACTTTTCTCTAGGTTAAAAAACATACTGGAGACTATAACATATTAGAGACTATAATAAGATATAGCTTATTATATCTTAAGCTATAATAAAGGACTTTGAACATACAGTAAACTCAGATACACTCCCCTATCCAGTTCACATATCCTTTTTAAAAAGACAGAAGTAAAAAATCAGTCTTCCCTTGTGGCTCAGCTGGTAAAGAATCTGCATGTAATGCGGGAGATCTGGATTCGATCTCTGGGTTGGGAAGATCCCCTGGAAAAGAGAAAGGCTACCCATTCCAGTATTCTGGTCTGGAGAATTCCATGGACTGTACTGTCCATGGGGTCGCAAAAAGTCGGACACAACTGAGCAACTCTCACCTTCAAAAACTAGTCACTTTCAGAACTAATGCTTAATAAGTTCAAAGATGATGAAAGTCCTCCTGCTCTAGTTACAAAAGGTTGGATGTTGCGGAATTCAAATTCTTCTTTACACCTCAATACCATATTATTAATCTTGTGATAAGAGAAGTGATGGGTAGGGAAAGAATGTGACACAAATCTGAACCCCATAAATTCTCAAGTTATTTAATTCATATGCTCAATATAGACACTCTGAGAAGGCAATGGCAACCCACTCCAGTACTCTTGCTTGGAAAATCCCATGGATGGAGGAGTCTGTTAGGCTGTAGTCCATGGGGTCGCTAAGATTTGGACACGACTGAGCGACTTCACTTTCACTTTTCATTTTCATGCATTGGAGAAGGCAATGGGAACCCACTCCAGTGTTCTTGCCTGGAGAATCCCAGGGACAGGGNTGTTAGGCTGTAGTCCATGGGGTCGCTAAGATTTGGACACGACTGAGCGACTTCACTTTCACTTTTCATTTTCATGCATTGGAGAAGGCAATGGGAACCCACTCCAGTGTTCTTGCCTGGAGAATCCCAGGGACAGGGGAGCCTGGTGGCTGCCGTGTATGGGGTCACATAGAGGTGGACACGACTGAAGCGATTTAGCAGCAGCAGTAGCAGCTGCAACATAGGCACTAGAAATAATAAGTAATGCAAAGGGCAATAGGAAGATGACTGCAAATAAACAGAAAGGAAGAGGAAAATGAAGGACCTTGCTAAAGCTTAAACTGTAAATTCAATATAGATGATTTCAATCACCTTTATTAACATTAACCCAAAGGACTTACAGGGACTCATAAAAGTTTTCAAAANGGAAGATGACTGCAAATAAACAGAAAGGAAGAGGAAAATGAAGGACCTTGCTAAAGCTTAAACTGTAAATTCAATATAGATGATTTCAATCACCTTTATTAACATTAACCCAAAGGACTTACAGGGACTCATAAAAGTTTTCAAAACACTCCAAACTGTAACCAAGTTGATTTGCTCTTAATTCATAGAAAGAGCGAAGTATAAAGTGGCTATAATCTAATAAAGTTTAAATCAAATCAATTGCATTATAATCTCTTTGAAGAAAAAGATGGAATTAACAGATACAACCTATCAATAGTATACATAAAAAGATACATAACAAGCATTTACCATATAACACAGGGAACTATATTCAATATCTTGTAATAATCTATAATGGAAAATAATTTGAAAGAAATCTCTGTATATAATTGAATCACTTTCCTGTACCCCTGAGATTAACACAATATTGCAAATCAACTATGCTTCAATTAAGAAAAAAAGATTTACATTAAGAAGCCATGTTAAATAAAAACAAAATATTCATGCATTACAACTAAAATGTGTTACTCTTTGTATTATAAGAAATCTCCTCCACCACCACCAATAAGGGCTGAAAGAATCTCCATTAAAATAAAAATCTCTTACCTTCCATACTGGTTCTCCAGTGCTATTTTTAACATGAGGCACATTAAAATTCAACATACGCTTCAAAGCCACTGGAAATGAAAACAGTCTTATTAAATATTACCAATGTCTGTGATTTCACTTTCCTCCCACATTTATTACTTATTACCTCAAAACAAAATGCACAAATCACTCTGGAAAAACAGATTAATCAAATGACTTTGTAAGACAGTGTGATCAACAGCTAAAAGGCATGTGTCTAGATTTTCTAACATGCGGTAAGCATCTATCTCCATATGAAAATGTGAAAAATGTTCAGGAAGCCTTTTCTATGTCTCCTGATGATACCACACTATATTTTATATANAATAAACTCAAAATGGATTAAAGATTTAAATGTAAGACCAGAAACTATAAAACTCCTAGAGGAGAACATAGGCAAAACACCCTCCAACATAAATCACAACAGGATCCTCTATGATCCACCTCCCAGAATATTGGAAATAAAAGCAACAAATGGAATCTAATTAAAATTAAAAGCTTCTGCACAATAAAGTGCCAGGAGCCAGCATAAGGAACTCCGCCCATGGCAAAGGTCATGAGGAAGGAGGCTTCAGCATAAGCAAAGGCGTGATCAAGCCTCAGGAAACCCCCTTTTCCCGAGCATCTACCCCAAAACCAGAGTACTTTACAGGGGGCTCTCCTCCATAACCATTTGTCTTGGAGAAGGAGTAAACATGCAGCTCCAAGGCAATAAAAATTCCTGGGCGTGACAAGAGTGTTTCAACTTAACGAACTCTGAAGGTTATCTAGCCTGCCTGTATAGGTTCGTCCAGCCACAACAGCCCCCAAACCATGAGAGGCAGGAGATGTTTTAGACTTACTAAAGGCAAATTCTTTTGGGAAGTTAGAAAGTATTAGTGTAGTGGGTTGGTTAGGAATTATATTGGTGAAGGGTTTTTCATTTGTTGTGTCAATAATTGCTGCTAATTCCCTGCCCTGGGTGGGCCAAGGGTGTCTCAGGTCAAACCTCTCTGCTGATGGACTAGCTTGTGTGACAGGATTNGTAGTGGGTTGGTTAGGAATTATATTGGTGAAGGGTTTTTCATTTGTTGTGTCAATAATTGCTGCTAATTCCCTGCCCTGGGTGGGCCAAGGGTGTCTCAGGTCAAACCTCTCTGCTGAGGGACTAGCTTGTGTGACAGGATTATCCATACTCCTGCCACTATGATTGTTTACTACCTCTCAACCATAAACAGCACAGAGAGTTTTGGAGTATTTTGAGAGTCTTAATTAGCATAGGGCTTTTCTCATTGTTGAGTCAGTGATTATGCCTGGTCTCCATATCCTTAGGCACCTGGGAGTATATTAATCAATGTATTTGGAATCTAGAAAAGGAAATATAGTAGTTTTTGATGTTAGCAATATTAGACCTTTTGAGTTAATGGATTTTCTGTTTTGTTATAGACCACTGTACTTTGTTATAAATCACTGTGTCCTTGCTATGTAAAATTGTAACTTTATCACTATCTTAAGACTAAACAGATCCTAAGGGGAATATTGGTGAAAAGATTTTCATTTGTTGGGCTGATGTTTGCTGCTATATCTCCATATTCCCTGCCCTTATAATGAATATAACNTGTACTTTGTTATAAATCACTGTGTCCTTGCTATGTAAAAATGTAACTTTATCACTATCTTAAGACTAAATAGATCTTAAGGGGAGCACTGGTGAAAGGATTTTCATTTGTTGGGCTGATGTTTGCTGCTAAATCTCCATATTCCCTGCCCTTATAATGAATATAACTAGCATATAGGAGAAATAAGTATTAACCTTTAAGCATATAGGAGAAATAAGTATTAACCTTTAAGATTAATCATGTTAACCTTGGGTTAAATAAATTCCTTTCTTGATTGTAACTCACTACACCCTCACCCTATAGGAATGCAACTTTATTTGGAGGGTGGTGCCTGGTTTAAGAAAAAACACCCTTGGAAAAAATAATTTTTTTGGTTATCAGAAAGAAAGGGTCATAAATGTCAGCAAGCCTCATGGCTAAAAGATGATGTAAAAACCCCTAAGACCTTTTTTTATACATTTATGTGAAGCACCTGATTTTGATTAAGATCAGGACTGCTGACCCCCGTGTGACTCTGTATTCATCCCTATGTGTAACAAAAGGTATATAATCAAAAATAAAGAAATCAGATCAGTTTCCGGAAAGACTGATTCCCTCATGTCATTCTTTTCTGCTCCCCATTTTTCTGGCTGAATTCCCATCTGGAGCGTAGGTGCCCTCCAAGTCTACTTATTTGCCCCAGTTTTCAAGCCCACGAGAGAAGGAGCCCAAGGAGGGGCACCTTCCGATATTCAAGTGGCACTGGTGGCCCAACGTAGATGGTGCAAATTCTTTGTCTTGGAATTTTACTGGTATCTCACATAAGCCAAGTTATTCAGCCCCTTTTTCTCTCCTACTATTTTCTGGCCAAACTCCCATCTGGTTCATGGGGACCCACCACGCCTGCTAATTTTGCCTGAGCTTCAAGATCGGACCGGGGGGCCTCAGTGCCTCCTCTCCTTCGGGAGAACGGGAAGATGCCTGTGGCTTACATAGGTTGTGATTGGTATTCCATGTAAACCAAATAGCCTCTTTTTCTCTGCTAATTTTCTAATCCCTCACTATCTGTAATTAATTAAGTTTTTCCCGAGGACGCCGACTCCGTCCCTACCTTTGAATCACCCTGGATCCACCAGGGCTGGACCCCGGCAGTTTTTCTATTTAAAGACTGTTTGGCTATTCAGGGTCTTTGGAGAATCCCAGGGATGGGGGAGCCTGTTGGGCTGCCATCTATGGGGTCGTACAGAGTCGGACATGACTGATGCGACTTAGCAGCAGCAGCAATGTTTTCTAAGAAAAATAAAAATCTTGCTATACCTTTATGTCCCCTTCATGGATCACAGCCTTGTTGTGGTGATGGGGCTTGCATAATTCAGTGAAACTATGAGTCATGCCATGCAGGGCTACCCAAGAGAGACGAGTTAATGTGGAGAGTTCTGCCAAACTGTGGTCCACCAGAGGAGAGAATGGCAAACCACTCCAATACTCTTGCCGTGAAACCCCCCTGAACAGTATAAAAAGGCAAAAAGATATGATGCTAGAAGAAGAGTCCCCAAGGTTGGTAGGTGTCCAATATGCTACAGGGGAAGAGCTGAGAAATAGCTCCAAAAGAGTGAAAAGGCTCAGCCAAAGCAGAAATGACACTCAGTTGTAGATGTATCTGGTGGTGAAAGTAAAGTCTAATGCTGTAAAGAACAATATTGCATAGGAACCTGGAATAGTAGGTCCATGAACCAAGGTAAATTGGATGTGGTCAAACAGGAGATGACAACAGTGAACTCTGACATCTTAGGAATCAGTGAACTAAAATGGATGGGAATGGGCAAATTTAATTCAGATGACCATTTTATCTACTACTGTAGCCAAGAATCCCTAAGACATTCCCTCAACAAAAGAGTTCTAAATGCAGTACTTGGGTGCAATCTAAAAAACGACAGAACGATCTCAGTTCATTTCCAAGGCATAAATGGTTATTCAACATCACAGTAATTCAAGTTTATGCCCTAACCACTAAGGTCAAAGAAGCTGAAGTAGAATGATTCTACGAAGACCTACAACATCTTCTAAAAATAACATCAAAAAGAGATGCCCTTTTCATCAGAGAGGAATGGAATGCAAAAGTAGGAAGTCAAGAGATATCTGGAGTAACAGGCAAGTTTGGCCTTGGAGTACAAAATGAAGCAGGACAGAGGCAAAGTTTTGCCAAGAGAACACATTGGTCACAGAAAACACCCTCTTCCAACAGCCCAAGAGACGACTCTACATATGGACATCACGAGATGTCAATACCAAAATCAGACTGAATTATATTCTTTGCAGCCAAAGAGGAGAAGTTCTATACTGTAAGCAAAAAAAAGACCTGGAGCTGTCTGTAGCTCAGATTATGAGTACCTTAACACAAAATTCAGGCTTAAACTGAAAAAAGTAAGGAAAATCAGTAGGCCATTCAGGTATGATCTAAATCAAATCCCTTAGGATTATAGAGTGAGGTGACAGATTTAAAGGATTTGATCTGATAGAGTGCCTGAAGAACTATGGAATGAGGTTTGTAACACTGTATAGGAAACAATGACCAAAACCATACCTAAGAAAATGAAATGGAAGAAGTCAAAGTGCTTGTCTGTGGAGGCCTTAGAAATAGTTTAGAAAAGAGAGGTAAAAGGCAAGGGAGAAATAAAAAGATGCACTCAACTGAATGCAGAGTTCCAGAGAACAGCAAGGAGATAAGAAGGTCTTCTTAAATGACAGTGCAAAGAAGTAGAGGAAAACAACAAAATGGGAAAAACTTAAGATCTCTTCAAGAAAACTAAAGATATCGGAGAACATTTCATGCAAAGATGGGCACAATAAAGGACAGAAACTGTAAGGGCCTAAAGAAGCAGAAGAGATGGCAAGAACACACAGCAGAACTATACAAAAAAGATCTTCATGGCCCAGATAGCCACGATGGTGTGGTCACTCACCAAGAGCCAGACATCCTGAAAAGTGAAGTCAAGTGGGCCTTAGGAAGCATTACTATGAACAAAACTAGTGTAGGTGATGGAATTCCAACTGAGCTATTTCAAATCCTAAAAGATGATACCAAAGTGCTGCACCCAATATGTCAGCAAATTTGGAAAACTCAGCAGTGGCCACAGGACTGGAAAAGGTCAGTTTTCATTCTAATCCCAAAGAATGCCAATGCCAAAGAATGTTCAATCTATCACACAATTGCACTCATTTCACATGCTAACAAGGTCATTCTCAAAATCCTTCAAGTTAGGTTTCAGCAGTATGTGAACTGAGAACTTTCAGATGTACAAGCTGGATTTGGAAAAGGCAGAGGAACCAGAGATCAAATTGCCAACATCCATTGGATCACAGAAAAAGCAGAATTCCAGAAAAACATTTACTTCTGAAGCTTCATGGACTATGCTAAAGCCTTTGACTGTGTGGATCACAACAAACCGTAGAAAATTCTTAAAGAGATGGAAGTGCCCTGAAAACCTGTATGCAGGTCAAAACGCAACAGCTAAGAAGGGACATGGGACAATGGACTGGTTCCAATTGGGAAAGGACTATGTCAAGGCTGTATATTGTTACCCTGCTTATTTAACTTATATGCAGAGTACATTATGCGAAATGCTGGGCTAGATGAAGCTCAAGCTGGAATCAAGGTTGCCAGGAGAAATATCAATAACCTCAGATAAGCAGATGACACCACACTAACGGTAGAAAGCAAAGAGGAACTAAAGAGCCTCTTGATGATGGTGATGGAGTGGAAAAGCTGGCTTAAAACTCAACATTCAAAAAACTAAGATCATGGTATCCAGTCCCATCACTTGGCAAACAGAAAGGGAAAAAGTGGAAGCAGTGACAGATTTTCTTTTCTTGGGCTCCAAAATCACTAAGGATGGTGACTGCAGCCACTAAATTCAAAGATGCTTGCTCCTTGGAAGGAAAGATAGGACATTCGGAGAAGGCAATGGCACTCCACTCCAGTACTCTTGCCTGGAAAGTCCCGTGGATGGAGGAGCCTGAAAGGCTGCAGTCCATGGGGTCGCTTAGGGTCGGATATGACTGAGCGACTTCACTTTCACTTTTTACCTTCATGCACTGGAGAAGGAAACGGCAACCCACTCCAGTGTTCTTGCCTGGAGAATCCCAGGGACGGGGGAGCCTGCTGGGCTGCCATCTTGGGGTCGCAGAGTCGGACACAACTGAAGCGACTTAGCAGCAGGAGCAGCAGATAGCGTATTAAAAAGCAGAGAGATCCCTTTGCTGACAAAGATCCATCTAGTCAAGGCTATGGTTTTTCCACTAGTCATGTACAGATATGAGAGTTGTACCATAAAGAAGGTTGAGTGATGAAGAACTGATGCTTTTGAATTGTGGTCCTGGAGAAGACTCTTCAGAGTACCTTGGACTGCAAGGAGATGAAACCAGTCCATCCTAAAGGAAATCCACCCTGAATATTCACTCGAAGAACTGATGCTGAAACTGAAGCTCCAATACTTTGGCCACCTGATGCAAAGAACTGACTAACTGGAAAAGACCCTGATTGAGGTGGTTGGACAGCACCACCGACTCAATGGACATTAGCTTGAGCAAATTCTGGGGATAGTGAAGGCCAGGGAAGTCTGGTGTGCTCTAGTCCACGGGGTTGCAAAGAGTCGGACATGGCTTAGCAACTGAACAACAAGAATAATACTTTCATGTGACACTGAGATTGCCAAATACTCAAGGGAGGGTAGCTTATTAAATTTTTAAATGACTGGGAACCCTAAAATCTACCTGGTTGATTTTTTAAAAGCATTTGAATCAGGTTTTATTAATACAGAATAATCTACAACATAAACACCTACCAGAGGAGTTTATAATACTCAAATCACCTGGGTATCAATTTACACCATCTTCATTCACTCACTAGAAAAACTTCTACTAAATGTTTATTTCTGGAGGCAGGTAAAATAATAGAGGAGACTGCACTTCAGTGGATAAATATATTTATATGTACAGAGATACAGAGATGATTTTTTGGTAAAATGCTTGTACCTAATATCCAGACAATAATACACATTGCCAATAATCTGGACCTACTTCAGAAGCTCACAGGTGTTATAATATTTCACCTTCTTAACAGAAGACCACTAGGAAGATTCACAGCCTGAGTTATATGAGTTTCAGGGGCATGGTGTTCTCCAGAAGAAGCCCTAGTCAGCAGGTAGTCCCACATTTGCCTTCTTACCTCCATCTTGGTGAATTTCCCCAATTGTAAGCCTTGGCTAACTTCTGACACCATGGATTTGTAAATGGTCTATGCTCAAGAATGTATTTTGGATTTCCCTGGTGGCAAAGAATCTGCCTACCAATGCAGGAAATGTTGGGAAGATTCCCTGGAGGAGGAAATAGCAACCCATTCCAGTATTCTTGCCTGGGAAATCCCTAAAACAGAGGAGCTTGGTGGGCTACAGTATGTGGGGGTCACAGAAGAGTCAGACACACCTTAGCGACTAAACAGTAACAATTTTACTTTCATTAGAGTAATTCTCTAAAGGCTTAAATTCATTGCTTTTGACTGAAATGACCAAACATACTATTTGCAGTCCTAGACTTCGCTAACACAGTTTCATCCTTACCTGGAATGCATTCTTCATTCACTATACATTCAACTACACTTACTATTCACTCAACAAATGTTTAGTGAATGTTTACCATCTGCCAGACATTGCTCCAGCTGTTGGCACTGAACAAAACATTCAGTCAAAATTACTTCTCATTAAGAACTTTCATTCTAGTTGGGGGTAGAAAGCAAGTAAAATGTGAGATTACGATAAATGCTATGGAGAAAAATAGAGACGACAGGTAGAAGAGATGGTTGTGGTGTAGTTTAGTCAGGAGAGGCCCCCTGAGAAGCAACATCTGAGGAAAATCCCAAAGGAAGTGAGGAAGTGAGCCAAGCAGATCTCTCTGAAGGTAATATTCCAGAAAAAGGAAAGGCTCTGATGTGCATTCTGGTGTGTTCAAGGAAAGGAGAGAGTAATAGCAAGTGAGTCAGAAAGTTGAGTGGAAAGCAGATCAATATAGGGCTTTGTAAACCACCTGTGGCTTTTACCATGATGGAAATGAGAAGCTGCTAGAGTTGTTGCTGCTGTTTAATCACCAAGTCATGTCTGACTCTCTTGCGACCCCATGGACTGTAGCCTGCCAGGCTCCTCTGTCCACTGGGTTTCCCAGGCAAGAATACTGGAGTGGGTTTCTATTTCCTTCTGCAGGGGATCTTGCCCACCCAGGGATTGAACTGGGCAGGTGTTCTTCACGTCTGAGCCACCTGGGAAGCCCCAGGTTGCAAGAGGATTTTGAGCAATATATGACATGACCACTCCTGGTAATGTAGGGAAAAAAATGAAGGTGAACAGGAATGTAAGAGCTCATTATACAGTGTCAGTAGCAGACTGAAATCTATTACTAATTGTTTCTTTGAATTTCAAAGGAAGGAATCAAGTACAGCCAAAATCCTTTCTGTAGGCTATATTAATTGTAACCAGTAATCTTCCTACTCAGATTTATATGCAGAAGAACTTAACTACAAGAGACACAACTTTCAACTTGAAAATTCTTGATGGCTTATTTCTGTCAGCTCCTCAGAATTAATGGTTTGCCAACTATCAAGACAATTAGTGAACAGGTATAAACTATTAGTTTGTATCTAACAGGTGTAAACCAAGTTGTCAACAAAGTTTCCCAAAAAATGACAAAGCGAACATGATCTAAGGTGGAAAAAAAACTGCAGAAGCAGTATTTTTTTTAACTCATACTTTCACGGTATAAATGGAAAGTATATAAGCATGTTCTATTAAACATGAAACTAATAATGCACTGTTTAAAAACACTGGTCTACCAAGTAATAGGAAAGGTATTCATCCGTTTTGCTATTCTTACATCCCATTCCAGCATGCTAAAGGCGGAAATCATTATCACTAGGCATCTCTTCATTTTAGTTCACAGGAGAGAAATGGCAGAATGGAATATGCTCTGGAAAGAATATCTAAATTTTGTAATTGTAGTGGAAGTGCCGAAAGATTAAACTCTCAACATTAAGAGAGAACCTAACCACGTACAGAAACAAACGCGAGGACCTCATAGATGGCAACAGAGGGCGGGAAATGCCAGCTGCCAGATCTTGTCGCTACGGCTTTCTGAGACCCAGTAGGAATGACACAGAGCAGGACCGCAGCAACCCGCTCACCCCTAAAATCCTTTCTCCAGCACCACATCAGAGGGCCGACTTCTCAAGCTAATGGAATCTCTTCCCTACAAACTCAAAAGGGGAGGGGCTTTCGAAGCCCTGAGAACTGGATTAAATTCTGAGGTCCGTTTTCGAGCTGCACGCAACGCGACCAAGTGAGGGCGATAAGCGAAGGAAGATGTCCTCATGGCAAGCACAAAACCGCGAAGGGAGTAAGTTGGTACCTGTTTGTCTCTCTCGGATACTGGCTGCTGCGGCGGCCGCCATCTTGGCTCCCACCATCCACTGCCTGCCTGGCGAGCCTAGCCTGACGATGACGTGGCCGGCACGACCGCCCCGGAAGCAAAGACCAAATGGGAGGGACCACAAAGGCCCGGCCCCGCCTCCTCCAAGGTGACCGCCCCCGGCCCGGGCCCGGCGCGGCCCGCCCTATGCCCTCAGCTCAAATAGGAGGATAACGCTTGAATGCCTGATACTGTTTACAGCGACGGGACAGGAGGGATTTTTAACCTATCAAGCCCCAACTTCTGAAAGGGTAACTGCTTTAAATTGCGCTGATAGAGCAGGAGCGTGTTGCAGTGCTAAAAACCTAATTAAATGCAGGACTGTTAGTTCGGTCGTCTCCAGGTATCTTATGTTGTTTGGCTCAGTCGTGTCCGACTCTTGCGTCCGCCAGGCTCCTCTGTTCATGGGATTCTCCGGGGAAGATTACTGGACTGGGTTGCCATTTCTTCCTCCAGGGTATCTTCCCCACCCAGGATCGAACCCGCGTCTCCGAATCTTCTGCTTTACATGCGGTTTCTTTACAGTTGAGCCATCGGGGAAGCCCCTTCAGATCTCTTGAGGTAATAATCTTAAGAATCACAGGACTGAAGTAAATGAAGTTCGTGGAACAAAACTGGCACTTAAAATGCGAGCTGCCTTACCTTTACCCAGTGCAGCTGGAGAGGTGTCCGGTTTGCTTTTTTCTGGGAGACAGGTGGCTTTGAAGCATTACTCTTCAGGCAGATTTCTTAATCCCATGTTAGGCAAAGCAGTCTAGCTGAGTGGGGTTGTTTTGCCATCATAGACACAGGAGTCAGGAAGGTGCAAACTAGAAATTTGTATTTTCCTCTTTTTTGTAAATGCAAAATCACAAAAAAGTTCTCTGGTGTGGTGAGGGGGGACGTTAGTGGATAATGCAGGTGTCTTGATGCACACTTAAAACCATGATGACAAAATACATCCAATATTGATTTCTAACAATCCATATTTTGTTACTGGATGTTAAAAATGGACATAACCCATTTCTCATACCGTCAACGGCGTTCACTTTTGATATTTGCATTAGTTACTGAATGTTTATTCTGAAGCTGTGCCAAATTCTGATATGAAATTACAGACCCTGTGCCTCAAAAACTGGTTTGAAAACTTCCTGAATTTGAGAAATTAAGCTACCCCAACAATTACATAAAGAGCATTTCTTAAAAAACCATCCTATTTCACAACAATTTTTATTGAACTCAAGTGATCTCATTCTTAATGCCATTAGGGAACGCCCTAGAATCAAACCTTACATTCTTTTTCCTTGCATAATTTTTTTGGGCTTAATTAAGGACAGAATTGGCAAGATCATTGAAATGTACACTGAGATGATCTGACATAAATAAGTATACACTGTCAAAGAATTCCTCTCATCTAGTTAATTACCACATCTATATCACCTCATATATTTTTATTTTTTGGTGAAACCTTTTGAGTTCTACTCTTTGAGCAAATTCCAATTATATTATCCACTGTAGCCACCTTGTTATATATGACAAGCCACTATGAAGAACAGTGTGGAGATTCCTTAAAAAACTGGAAATAGAACTGCCATACGACCCAGCAATCCCACTATTGGACATACACACGGAGGAAACCAGAATTGAATGAGACATGTACCCCAATGTTCACTGCAACACTGTTTATAATAGCCAGGACATGGAAGCAACCTAGATGTCCATTGGTAGACAAATGGGTAAGGAAGTTGTGATATATATACACAATGGAATACTACTTAGCTATAAAAAGTAACATACTTAAGTCAGTTCTAATGAGATGGATGAAACTGGAGCCTATTATACAGAGTGAAGTCAGAAAAAGAAACACCAATACTGTATATTAACACACATATATATGGAATTTAGAAAGACAGCAATGATGACCCTACATGCAAGACAGCAAAAGAGACACAGATACTTTTGGACTCTGTGGGAGAAGGCAAAGGTGGGATGATTTGAGAGAATAGCACTGAAACATGTATATTACCACATGTGAAACAGATGACCAGTGCAAGTCCAATGCATGAAGCAGAGCACTCAAAGTTGGTGCTCTGGGACAACCCAGAGGGATAGGGTGGGAAGAAGGTGGGAGGGGGATTCAGGATGGGGGGACACATGTATACCCGTGGCTGATTCATGTCAATGTATAGCAAAGACCATCACAATATTGTACAGTAATTATACTCCAATTAAAATTTTAAAAAGTGTACCAGGTTGGTAAAAAGAGACTGGTAAAAGATTATGAACCTACATTGTTTAAGAAATGCATTACAGTTTTCACTATTAACTGTAATATTTACTCTTTATTCAATGTTATCATTGATAAGGATCACCAATGAAGTAGGTATATTGTAATTAAAACAGAAATGACAGTTACTACCCTATGGGAAAGTTCTACTTAATTTTTTGTCTTCATGGAATATAAACAGGCTTTCCCTTCAATATGACAGCCCAATCTCATTCAACTGGGCACTTCTACTTGCAATGCAAATCTATCATCTAACCACTTCAGCTCCAGCATATACCTCCCAAAATATATGAGTCATATTGATATAAAACACTCAGACCTGTTTAACATTTATGTACAGTATATACATTTGAAATGATAAAAACTGTCCTAACCAAGGAGATAGTCCTGAGACACGACGGGACACGTTTTCAGCACACGATGTTACCATGAATGGAAGGATTTCATGCCTTAGTGAAGGAGCATGTCCCTGTGTTGGCCAGGCAGCACTAGTGGAAAAGAATCTGCCTGCCAATGCAGGGAACTCAGGTGAAATTCCTAGGTCAGGAAGTTCTCCTGGAGAAGGAAATGGCAACCAACTTCAGTATTCTTGTCTGGGAAACCCCATGGACAGAGGAGCTTGGCAGGTTACAGTCCCTGGGGTTGCAATGAGTCGGACACAACTAAGCGACTAACACAAAACCAAGGAGTACACAGGATACAAAAGGATGACCCAGAATCTGCCCAGTGGTCCAGTGGTTAAGACTCCACCTTCCAATACAGGGCTCCATCCCTGGTCGGGGAGCTAAGATGCCACATGCCTCATGGCCAAAAAATCAAAACATAAAACAGAAGCAATTTTGTAACACAGTCAATACACACTAAAAAAAAAAAAAGTCCACCAAAAAAAAATCCCACAGAAGAGTGGCAATAAACAAATACTTCATATAAGGCTAAGACTGAGTAAGGTAGTCTGTTACTGGAATAAAAGGATTAAACTATGGGCTGTTAAGAGTGTTAATTAACCTAATATTTTTTAGTCTTTTAACTGACTCTACCTATCCAGATTTTTCACTTATATATTTATTCTGCAAACTATTATTTTACATTAAGGGATAGATAATTTTAACAGAATATCTCAGAACAGCTCATTCAAGAGAGGTTCCTAAATGTTAGCCAACAACTGCTAGCAGGATCTACCAAATGTGGAGAGGGAAGGATCTTATTATTTAGCCAGTACTGTCAGAATCTTAACCTTGTTAAATCCTAACAAGTTAACTTAATTTAGTTTATATAAGAGCTTCACATTTAGTAGCATAAACGTATTTACTTCATTATATGTGTCATGTTTTTGTCTCTGAAGCCTTTAAAAAAAGGGAAATTAGGCTGACATAAACCATCACATACCTGGCATACAGCAGATACTGTAATATGTTTAGCAATTTGAAGGTAAAAGTCAACATGAGAACTTGAAAATGGGATCTCTTCAAACCAATTCAAATTTGCCTAAACTGTGAGTAATACATATTCAAGATCCATCAATACGTTTTTATGTTTTGCACTGGATCACTGAGAGCATAAAACCTAGTTTAATAGCTGATTGTAAAAGTGACAACAAAGCATGTGATAATCACTATATATATATGACAAATTTATAAATAGGATCTTGTTCTAATAATTTTCTTATAATGACGGAATGTAAAAGCCCATGTCACTTGCCTTTTACAGTTTTAAAAGGCTTATCTTAAAAAAAACTTACCTATGACACTCTCCTTTACTGTGCATTCAGTATTGGGTAAAAAAGTTTCAGCAGCTTCCATATAATTAGGAGAAAAAAATTATAAGAAGCCTGAAATGATGTAGAAGCCAAAGTGAATTCTCGGGTTAGTAATCGAATGAAAGCTTTTTACTTGACCCAAATAATGTCTAATTTATAATATGGAAATTAAATATTACAAAGTATAAAGAAAGTTAAGAGCTAATTTCTGATGAGATATTTTAAGGCATCTTTACCCTAAATACCCTAAATAACAGTAAAATGACCATGTACAAGAATAGTAGAGAACTGTATAAAATGCCTTCAGATGAAGTTCCCACACCAAAAAACTTTTAATTGTTTAAAAAAAAAATGAATAGAAAACTAAACTAAGATCATTAACAGCAGACAGGTAAGAGGTGAATTTATGGTTTTTCTTGATATTTGAGAGTAACACAGAACAAGCTTGAAAATACATGGGATTTAGACAATTGAAATACTTAAGAAATACATATTCACATTTATAAAGGTTTATAGCATAATTCCTTTAAAAAAATCAAAGTCAGTAAAAACTCTGTATTGGCTATAACAATGGAAGAAAAACAATACCAACCATGTGACATTGGAACACTGCAGAAAATAACCTACAGGTTTCGCTGACATATCTTCAAAGATTAATCTAAAACCATACTGATAAACATCCTTAAAACCAGAAAATATTTTCCAATATGAATATTTATATCTCCCTTTAAAACATGAATATCCCAAATTATTATTTAAACACCTTATCCCTAAGGCCCGAACTGAAATACTGTTTTTAATCGTAGTCAACACAGGCACACTGCCCCCATCAGCAGCCCCCACTGCAAAAGAATGTGAGCAATTAACAGCTTTAATTATGACTGTAATTAAATGAATTCAAACTACAAATAACCAGAAAATAGCTTGAATTAGGTTTTCTGGTTTGTATTGATTTAACGGCTTTTAAAATTTTATAAAGACTAGGTATGTTAACAAATAAAATGTCCAGTTTATCAACACCTTTGGAATAAAACCTGTATGGTGAGTTTAAACTTCTTTTTGGATAACTGATCCTTGAATTACTTTTGATAACTTAATAGAATTCAACACAAGACAAAAAAATGCCTTGTTTAATGTTTTAAAACCTTCAAGTTAAAGTTTCACTTTTAGTAAATGTAACAAAACAAATTATACTAGGACTATGTTTTATATTACCAGTATCACACTAATCCTGTCAGTTGTCTTTAAAAATATCAGTAATTTACAAATGTTTCTCAGAGAGGATGAGAATACGATGGCTGATACCTGCTTTGCATAGCTAGAAAAAAATGTGCTTAAAAACAAGCAGTTTATCTCTCATACGATTTACTTTGCTGAAAAACATATATTTTATATATATATATTAGATAACAGATTAGGGACATTAGATCTTTCCAATTTCTTCTTTTGTATGAGTACAGATCTAGTGATAAAACTGTCAGATTATGTATCTTCAAATTGTATTACATAATCTTTTTATTTCTAGGTATTCTTTGACTTTTAGAAGAATTAAAAAAGTTAAAAAAGAAAGGAAATATAAGAGTTTATATTAATAAAAGGATATACAGGGACAGTTAATTCTGCATGGTGAGATTAGCTTGGGTTTTTCATTCTTTGTAGTTCTTACATATTTCTACACTGTTTATACTAACAGGTATCTTTCAAAAGTAAAGAAAATAACTGTATAATGTAATGGTTCCAGCTTACCTATCAAACAACCATACTGATAATAAATAACTGTTAAATAGCCAAACCTACCAAAAGGCAATCCACAGAGATCATTCTATTCAGATAACTTAAACTCTGGATCATATACACTGTGGTTTAATACCACACATGGGATACAAAGAAAAAAAAATCTTATGATTAAAGCCACGGCTTTAAGGAGACACTTAAGAGATTTTCAATTATATTTAAGTCACCTCAGAAGTGTTTTAAGACTATGGAATGTCCATAGATTCTTGAGTATTTGTGCAATTCTGCTTTCTTATATAATACATCTCTTAAGGCATAATCTAACAGCAGTGTGGATCTATTTTAATATAACTCAATGATCTAAAAACATTTTTTAACAACTAATTTAGTGCTATCCTAGAAAAGGATACATATAACACATACTCCAAAATATATGCCTTTGATTTACATAAAAAAAAAAATCACTCATTTAGCTTTCCTACTTAATGCTTTAAAATAGGTAATAATTTGAAAATTGCATAATTAAACCAGAAAAATCATTGTGGCATCCTATAGCTAATCCTAATTTACATAAAGTGAGCACAAGTTTTCTGCTTATATATAGCATGTACTATACTTGAAGAAAGTCTGTACAGCCATTCTATAAGTATTTATATTGAGGTTTACAAAGCATGTATATTAAGAAAATAGAAAAATATTAACTTTCACTGGTACACCTTAACAAAAAATCCTTTTTAGCTTAGGTGGCCAAAACAATCCTTTATGTTCATCTTATAAATTTTACTGGGCCAAGTTTGCTCAAAGTGATGACAGAAAGATTTCTGAAACAAAAAGTATCAACAGCAGCTTTTAAAGAAGCATCCCTTTGTTCAAAACAGGTAATGTCAAATGAAGTGAGAATTTTCTTCTTTTTCTAATCTTAGGGTGTTTTTTATGGCGAAGTCCATGCTTTCTTGAAATTCTTTATATGTACTAGTGATAGGAAGAGCTAAACAGTTATCACGCTTGTTTCCTACAGGAAAATCCATATGAAGGCACTCAATTGATGGATTGGGTTTAAATCCAGCAGGTGGAATGGACTTGCAACCGGTAGCAAAAATAAGAATGTCTTCCATTGTTACTGTAGATTTACCATCTGAAAAGAATACCAGAAAGAGAGAAAAAGAATATATAAATAAAATAAATCCACATTATATATTGCTACCATCATAGACACTTCCCCAACTAGACATGTTGAAAGGCAGAGACTCCCACATTAACAGTAAATGCATAAGAGGCAAACTAAAGCACCAAGTCAAGTCTAGTAATTGGAAAATGATATATTAGATTCATGTTTATTTGAATCTCAAAGTAGGACTCATAAAATCATTTGGTTGACCTACTCATCGTATATTTGAATGACTTCCTTAAAATAAAATTATACAGTCCAAGAGGTTCAGTAGGTTTTAAAACACAATCTTTTGGGGATATATACAAACAATTTTAAACCACTTCTAGATTACTGTTATTTGATAAACTATTTCAAAAAGGGAAACAGGAAAAATTAGATGGTATAAAACATCCCAACAAGCTAGCTAAAAAATTTTCAACTAAAAGTTAAGCTTCTTTTTTATACCATATTAAACAGAATGAATTTACACTGCTAATGCTCACTGATAAATATCATTACAATATGCTGACCAATTCATTTTTGGAATAATTCAATTTGACTTAAAAATTTTAAACGATGAAGTAGATGACTAGCTTTGAAGCAGATGACTCTCCTATGCTGTGGCAATCACCCATACATTTAAAGTTTTCTAAGAAGAATGACTATCATCTCAAATTACTGAGACAGAAATAAGTGAAAAATAAACTTTATAATCTTTCCTTATCACTTTCAACTGTCATGTAACTTGGTTTTAAACAAGTTTTGTAAGTAAGTATTGTAGTTATCAGATGAAAGTCTTACTATGAAAAACAAAACTCAATGAAATAAATATCCCAATATAAAATTTTTAAGTTAAATGAAAATAAAACATCTACATACCCTCAACAGCCTGTAAGTAACTATTCCAAAACCCCAAAGTCTGTACATCAGACAATGTGTGTACTTTAAAAAGATCACTAAGTATTTTTGCAGAAAGATTCTCAGGTTTATGACAGAAGATATGAAAAAATGCTTCTGGGTAAGTCTGAATTTTCTCCAAAACACCAAGAGTTTTCAGACCCTGTTTAAAACTTAAAAGAGAAGAAAAATAATGAGCCAACATTCATACACATATGTTTGGAACACATATTTCTAGCTCATTTACAATTACATAATTAGATGTGAGAAAAAAATATGGACATACATGATAATTTCAAATCAATAACAAGCCAATGTATTAATATAAACTGGAATCAAGATTGCCAGGAGAATTATCAATAACCTCAGATATGCAGATGACACCACCCTTATGGCAGAAAGTGAAGAGGAGCTAAAAAAGCCTCTTGATGAAAGTGAAAGAGAGTGAAAAAGTTGGCTTAAAGCTCAACATTCAGAAAACAAAGATCATGGCATCCGGTCCCATCAATTCATGGGAAATAGATGGGGAAACAGTGGAAACAGTGTCAGACTTTATATTTTTGGGCTCCAAAATCACTGCAGATGGTGACTGCAACCATGAAATTAAAAGATGCTTACTCCTTGGAAGAAAAGTTATGACCAACCTAGATAGTATATTCAAAAGCAAAGACATTACTTTGCCAACTAGTCAAAGCTATGGTCTTTCCTGTGGTCATGTATGGATGTGNACCTACTAGCCGAGTCTTGGTTTCTAAACACCGTTCTGGGCCTGGGGGAGGGGAAATATAAGATGAGCCTAAAATACCTTTTTGTGCCAGAAAGTAAGGAAGTGCTCAAAGAATGACGGGGTCGTTTCAAAAGGACATAGCAGCCAGGTTGAAGAAGCTCCCAATAGCCAAACCTGGGTCATTTTCAGCATCAAAATAAAAATGGCAGTAATGGATCACTATTCACTGAGTAATATAACATCAGTGAATCCATAGTATGAATAAAATAAGGAAAATGGGACATTCTATCAAAGATAGAGAATACCAATAAATGTAGAATAAAAGGTAGAATTAACAGTCATCACTGGTAATCATCTTGTAATGGTTAATTCAGGAAAGAAGTGTTAAAGTAAAAACAAAGTCAGCGCGTTAAAGCTTGATAAGGAATAGGATTTACATAGCTTCAGGCTCGCTCTCCACAAAATACTTGTTAAATACAGGAGGAGGGATTAAAGAGTGACTTGACTTTGGAGAAACCTGGGAGACACCAGGGATCAAGGAACTATAATCCAATCATTTGCTAAGATAGATGGGAAATGATAGTGCTGCTTCCGTGATACCTCCCCTCTCCTCGCCAAAAACGTATGACCTGAATCTCTTCCTGAGAAAGCATCAGACAAGCTCCCAGGTGGGCCCTAGTGATAAAGAGCCCGCCCGCCAATGCAGGAGACGGAGGAGACACGGGTTCAGCCCCTGGGTCGGGAAGATCCCCTGGAGAAGGACGTGGCCACCCACTCCAGCATTCTTGCCTGGAGAATCCCATGGACGGGGGAGCCTGGTGGGCTGCAGTCCACGGGTCTCAAAGAACCGGACACNTCTGAGTGAACTCTGGGAGATGGTGATGAACAGGGAGGCCTGGTGTGCTGCGATTCATGGGGTCGCAAAGGGTCGGACACGACTCAGCGACTGAACTGAACTGAATCACCTTCAGTCTCATCTATGATTGTCATGTAAGTGGCAGAATTTCCTTCTTTTCTGTGGCAGATTACTCTTCCAGTACATATGTGTGTGTGCAGGCTTCCCAGGTAGCGCAGTGGTAAAGGATCTGCCTGCCAATGCAGGAGATGCAAGAGACCTGGGTTTGATCCCTAGGTTGGGAAGATCCCCTGAAGGAGGAAATGGCAACCTACTTTGGTATTCTTGCCAGGAAAATCCATGGACAGAGGAGCTTGGAGGGCTACAGTCCATGGGATCACAAAGAGTTGGACATGACTGAGCAATGAGCACATATTTGCATATTTATATATACACCACATTTTCTTTGTCTGTTAACAGACACTTAAGTTTGTTTCCATATCTTGGCATTTGTGAGTAATACTGCCATGAACATGGGAGTGCAGGTGTCTCTTTAAGATCTTGATTTTGGTTCCTTTGGACACACTGTATATGCAAAAATGGGATTGCTGGAATATAAAGTTCAGTTTTTCTGGATAGTTCTGGACTTGTTAGCATCATTGTTTATTTGAGAGTAGTATTTTGGCTTTTTTTTTTTTTCTATTTTCTTGGTGGTTTTGACAGAAATGTGTGCTGTAGAAAACTCAGAAAAATGATNTATGGATGTGAGAGCTGGACTGTGAAGAAGGCTGAGCGCCGAAGAAATTGATGCTTCTGAACTGTGGTGTTGGAGAAGACTCTTAAGAGTCCCTTGGACTGCAAGGAGATCCAACCAGTCCATTCTGAAGGAGATCAAGCCTGGGATTTCTTTGGAAGGAATGATGCTAAAGCTGAAACTCCAGTACTTTGGCCACCTCATGAGAAGAGCTGACTCATTTGAAAAGACTCTGATGCTGGGAGGGATTGGGGGCAGGAGGAGAAGAGGACGACCGAGGATGAGATGGCTGGATGGCATCATGGACTCGATGGACGTGAGTCTGAGTGAACTCCGGGAGATGGTAATGAACAGGGAGGCCTGGCGTGCTGTGACTCATGGGGTCGCAAAGAGTCGGACACAAATGAGCGACTGAACTGAACTGAATATAATACATGCCTACAGTATTTATAGAATAGTCTTAAAATTGAGCTAATAATTTTCCATTAAGAGAAAAGACATCTAACATTTTATACTTCAAAGCTAGTTAGTATAAAATGAAAGACTGCAAAGAAACTAAATTTTAGCCACACAAAAATTCAACTTTTGTATTGCTAAAAAGAAATTAAGAAAGAGAAAACAAACAAAATATTTTAATATATACAATAAAACACTAATTTTTCTAGTTGTACTAAAAATACAAATCAGTTTTCTAGAAGAACAATCCAAATACACAGAATATAAATATATTATTAAGAAAATACAAGTAACAAATGAATTTTTTAAAATGTATATTCTCACTAATAAAGAAAGAATGGAGACAGCATTTTTGCCTATCAGACTGACGAAACCTTTACTGTGTCTCTGATTTCCCTAGCCACCTCCTCAGGTACCCTGCTACATGGATTTGTCTTCCAATGTATAAGCTCTTCCTCAACAGCACAGCTCTTTCTCAAGTGCTTATCTTTCCCATTTTTAAATGAAGGGAAAAAAAAATTAATCCTATTTTCCTTCGAGACGATCTATGTGAAAGACTTATCTACATTAACTGCCTCCCCCTCTTAATTTCACATGCACCTTCCCTCCACTCTTTTCTACATCTCAGAGTAACTGCCAAGTTCATGAATGCTGTATGGTACCAGACTCCTGGCTTCCCCTTATTTCTCTGGCCAGACCTTCTGAGTCTCTTACAAAGCTTCTTCTATCTTTGCTTTCCCTTAATTGTTACTGTTTGTTCCTCATGGTTCTGTAACAAGGCAAATTTCTCTTTCCTCTTACCATATCCCATGATTGTGTTTAAGCAGGTTTATGTGCATTACTATAAAATCTATTATTTCCAGCCCAGAATATATATCCAACAGACTGCTGGGTACCATATATTCTAAGTATCCAAACTTATTAAGTCCAAAAGAAAGCTAATTACCTGACTAACAAAATCAGAACCATAAATGACAATTAATGCCTCCATTACTATTAGTATAGATAAATCTGAAAGTCATTCTTAACTCTTCCTTGTTCCACTCCCAACTACCAAGTTCTGTGAATGTCTTTTTCTGAAATACTTTTTGTCTGTTCATTTCTCCACACATCAGTTACCACCTTATTGCAAACCACCTGCAAAGGAACTGTTTCTACCAAGTGTTTAAGTCTCTAAGTTGATTTTCCATGTGAACACCAAAAAAGATATCCACATCCTATTCCTCAGAATCTGTGAATGTGATCTTATTTGGAAAAAGAGTCCAGGCAGATGTAATTATGTTAAGATTCCTGAGATCATTTTACCTAGATTATCTGGGCTTATCCTAAGTCCAGTGATAATTGTCTTTATAAAAGAAACACAGAGAGGCAAAGGCCATGTAACACTGATTCGGAGCTTAGGCTATGCAACCACAAACCATCATAAGTTAAAAGAAGCAAAATTCCCAGAAAGAAAGAATCCCTGTTAACCTGAGGACTAGGACTTCTAGCCTCCAAAACTATGGGAGAATAAATTTCTGTTGTTTAAAGCCATCAGTTTGTGATAATTTTTTACAATAGCCACAGGAAACTAATAATATATACACAATGTCAATGAAGTCAAAGCTCCTTAACATGACTTTTAAGGTTCTCCACAATACAATCCTTGCCTGCCTTTTTTAACTTTTACCTTACACTTCACCTTTGAAGCAAATTTCAGCCCAACATTTAAAATTTTACTTTCAATTAAAATTAAGTACTTGAAGCTTATACAGAAGCCACGAAATAAGAGAAAACTATGAACTGTCACTTGAATTTAAAAGATATTGACATTTTGTGTTTGTTTGCTCGATTAAGAAAAATATTCACTCACCTAAATCTGTCCATTCACAACCTTCCCTTCTCTCCTACAAAGAAAATTACTTGAAACTGCTATTTTACTATTCTGAATTTTTACTATAGCCTAAATTTCACTTTGGTTTCAATATATATGTATCCCTAAAAAATAACTAGTACTGCTTTAAAACTTTCCGTAAATGGCACCACAATGTATAATTATTTTTCAGAAATTTGCTTCTTTGAGAGTAATTTTTTTTTCTAATTGTTATGTAATCACAGTGATTACTACAGTAGGAAACTAGTTCTAGCACTTTTGGGAAACTGTACTGAAATTCAAAAAGCTTTTTTATTGTGTCCTGCAAATTTTTGTATTCATTTAATTCCAATTTAGCTTCTATTTAAAAAATTATACTAGTTCTTACTTTTTAAGTGGTTACCTCAAATTTTTAATTGGCATATTTGAAATCGAAAGCAAATTAAGTATTTACCTGCTTGCTGAACAACACAAAGACCCTGGGACATTTGCAACTCCAGTGGCTCTCTATGTTACTCTAGCATTTTATTTCACCTTGTATCATAAACCCCCAAATGAAACATTAACTTTTTGTACAGTTAATATTTACTCTAATATCAACCAATTTCTTTCTTTACCCTTGTCACCTGCACATCTCCCTTTTAGAATCCTTTACCTCTTGTATACAGTAACCTTGCTACACTCTTTATAAAAGTTCTAAGATTTTAGTTGGAACATCAGGTAGACTATAAATGATAATTTTAATTCTTTGAATCTTTAATAACATTCACTTATTGCTTTAGTCCTGTAGCTCTACTAGGTCTTCCAGCATATTATAGAAATGAAGGAGGTAACTACATATACCCCAGGCTTGACATGGCCTTAAGAGGAATGCCTGTCACACTATTAAGGATAATGTTCACTGAATGTTTACCAGATAATCTGTATCAGGATACTTCAAATTGTCAGTTTAAAATTACATACAAATGTATCAATTGCTTCTTTTGCATCTATAATTATATGATGATTGTTTTTTCTCCTTTAATCTGTTAGTGGAATGCACTAAAGCAACATTTATTTTTTGATACTCAACCTATCTTGCTTCCTTTTATAAACCCTCCTCACAATTGTTAGTTAATTTTGAGGTTATGTTGCTAGGTACAAATAGATTCAAGACTGCTGAATTCAAGAGAATTTGCTTTTAACACTATTAGGGTCATTTATAAGAGAAGGCAATGGCACTCCACTCCAGTACTCTTGCCTGGAAAATCCCATGGATGTAGGAGCCTCGTAGGCTGCAGTCCATGGGGTCTCTAGGAATCAGACATAACTAAGCGACTTCCCTTTCACTTTTCACTTTCATGCATTGGAGAAGGAAATGGCAACCCACTCCAGTGTTCTTGCCTGGAGAATTCCAGGGACGGGGGAGCCTGGTGGGCTTCTGTCTATGGGGTCGAAAAGAGTCTGACACGACTAAAGTAACTTAGCAGGGTCATTTAAAGACAAGGCTTTATGAAAAATAATTAGAATTTTTCTTTCTTTTACTTTGAAGCCATCTATTTAGAATGCAATTTAGGACCCTCTGTCTTTTAATACAAGAGTCTAACTTATTTACATGTATTATAATCTATATATTTAGATGATTCTTCTTATGATTTCTTTGAACATTATTTTTCCTTGTTTTTATCCCTCTTTTTTTGCTCACTCTACGATTAAATGTTTTATTGTTACCCCTATCAAACTAGTCTGGAAGTCACATACTCGTCCTATATTTTAGAATTTTCCCTTTAAAGATACATAGTTGGTTTAACAATCTAAAGGTAATTAATGTTTCTCCACTACTACCTCAAGAATACAAGTTCCTTAAAACAATACAATGACCCTTCTCTTCTTACAGATCAACTTTTTACTAGTATTTCATATTAACCATTTCTTAACAAAATTTAGTTATTGTTTTTTTTCCTTTTTAATGGCTAATACTTTTCTTTCTTTCTTTCTTTTTTTGTTGCTTACTGCTGTTGCTTGTATCTTACTTTTTCTTTCTGGGTTTAATTTCTTTCTTCCTTAAGCATGTATTTTATTAATCTCTTTAGGAAAGAAATAAATATGTCTCAAAATGCTTTATTTCCTTCTTTCTCTTGAATAATAATGTAACTAGCTCTGTGAAGTTATTATCTTGGGTTATCAGTTTTCAGTGTTGATTTCACTGAAAAAAAGGCTTCCAGTATAATTGACACTCCTTTTTACAATGTCTTTCTGCTCAGAAAACTTTGCCAGCTTTTGCTCAGTTTCATCACAAAGTATACTTAATATGCACTTCAGCATATTAAGCCCTGTGAACTGTGGAACTTCTTAAGCAGCATTTTCTATAATATTGCCCTGCCTCCATGTTTCAATTCTCTTCTATCTTTAGTGAGAAAATCCTATTTTTTCTTCCAGATCACCAGTTTTGTCTTAAATGGCCTAGCATTTAACAGTCAGCAACTTTTCACTTGTATGATCATTTTTGTGTTTCCTTTTTCTTGTGGGTTACTTGAATTTTTTTTTGCACTCCATTTTTATCTATATAGCATTTTGAGTATATCTATTTTTACAGATTTTTTTTTAAATGTAATAATTTACTGATTCCAGTAAGTATAGAAACATTACTTCCCTTCATGTCCCTTTGCCTTTTGCTGTTTATAATTCCCTAAATATTTATTTTATATACAGTGTGAACCACATTAGAAAATGTTATGATTTTTACCTCAACCATCAAACATAATTTAGGAAACACAAAAGAAGGAAGCATGCTTTCATTTTTTCATTATTCTTTCTTCCTTCCCAATGTTCCAAGATCCAGTCTTTAATAATTTTCTGTTAAAAAAATTCCCATAGACAGTCTTTCAGGGTAGATCATTGGTGACAAATACTTTTAATTTTCCTTCAGATTAAAGTGTCTATAGATTTCTTCTCTCTGCTGCATCCTTGCGGAGATCCTTAGTTGGTTGGCTTTCATCTCTGTACTTTTCAAAAATCTTAAGTTTGTTTTATAAATAGAGCTGAGGGTTTTTAACTGCTGTTGTTGTTCAGTCACTAAGTCATATCCAATTCTTAGAAACACTATGGATTGCAGCACGCCAGGCTTCCCTGTCCTTCACTGTCTCTCCGAGTTTGCTTAAACTAATGTCCACTGAGTCAAGTGATGCTATCCAAACCTCTCATCCTCTGTCGCCCGCTTCTCCTCCTGCCCTAAGATTGTCTATTTCACATTATCTAGAACTGGATGTCTATGATCATTTTACAACTTAGAAACACTATCTGATTCATTTCACATTTAATGTTTTGGATCTGTTTTTGTTTTAGATATTTGCAAAAACACTTTTTGGTTTCATTTAGTTTGTTGTGTTATTTAAATCCTTGATATGCTATTTTCAATACCTGTTTTGAATGGTTATGTGTTTTGTCTTTTATTGAGAACTCCTATTCTTTAGCGATGTGACTTTAGCAATCCCATTAGGCTTGAGCTGTAGCAATTTTCCTAAACACTATTATGTATTTGCTTTTGTCTGGCACTCTGTAAGTACTAAGAATCTTAAGACCAATTTGTTAATGTCTCCACATCAGATTGGGGTCCATCCAGGATGCCAAACCTAAGTTTGGGGCAAACTGAGGGCTCTGATTTCTTATGACATCTAGGGTGCTATAGCTTTTGATATCGTTGTTATTTCTGACATCTACAGGACACTTTATGAGCTCAGATATATTTAAAATATTTTTTGCTAATATTTTTTAATCTTTTTTTTATCTTTTACATAAAAAGAAGGATCAGTGTTCAGTGTTTTGCTTTTTGTCCTCTTTATCTAGATCTGCCTAATTCCTATTTACAAATTAAGTTTTAATTTAAACACCACTTATATAGATAGTAACGCTCTTCTTGACATCTAGACTACTCATCCCTATAAAAATAAACAAAAGACTCAAACAAACAGCTATGAATTCTGATTTAGTAACGAGGAAAAAAAATCCATTCATAGGTACATGAACTACTTGTTAGTAAAATAATACTTTGTACTTCTGTGTCATTAAGAGATATCTTTCAAATAAGTTTTAAAGTAACTATCAAAATGTATATTTGGGTTATTGTATTAATTATGAATAGTATTTCTAACCAAGAAAATTTTGAGATGTAAGAGTCATAGTCAGAAGACACTTGGAAGCATTTTAAAGAGTCATGTAACAGTGTTATTTTAAATTACAGTATTAAAAATATATTAGAAATTATATCCTTTGTAATTGTTTAAGCTTATGATGTCACAGTTGAATTTGGAAGAGTGCTGATGTTCTAAAGGGCTACAAAAAAAAAGTATGAGGACTATAAACGGTCAAGTAAAAAAAGAATAGGAGAAAGGGTGGATGGTATGTTGAGTTCAGTTCAGTTCAGTCGCTCAGTCGTGTCCGACTCTTTGCGACCCCATGAATCACAGCACGCCAGGCCTCCCTGTCCATCACCAACTCCCGGAGTTCACTCAGATTCACGTCCATCGAGGCAGTGATGCCATCCAGCCATCTCATCCTCTGTCGTCCCCTTCTCCTCCTGCCCCCAATCCCTCCCAGTATCAGAGTCTTTTCAAATGAGTCAACTCTTCACATGAGGTGGCCAAAGTATTGGAGTTTTGGCTTTAGCATCATTCATTCCTTCCAAAGAAATCCAAGGCTTGATCTCCTTCAGAATGGACTGGTTGGATCTCCTTGCAGTCCAAGGGACTCTCAAGAGAGTCTTCTCCAACACCACAGTTCAAAAGCATCAATTTCTTCGGCGCTCAGCCTTCTTCACATTCCAACTCTCACATCCATACACGACCACAGGAAAAACCATAGCCTTGACTAGATGGACCTTAGTTGGCAAAGTAATGTCTCTGCTTTTGAATATGCTATCTAGGTTGGTCATAACTTTCCTTCCAAGGAGTAAGCATCTTTTAATTTCATGGCTGCAGTCATTTTGGAGCCCCCACAAAAAAGTCTGACACTGTTTCCACTGTTTCCCCATCTATTTCCCATGAAGTGACGGGACCAGATGGTATGTTACTATTTATTTAATGAAAGAAATGAGGATACATACACATATTCATATATTTATCTGCTATCATTAAAAAACAATAATGGAAGCCTAACAATAAGGCCACTATGATAATTACTTCATATGAGGATGGAAAGTAGATGTGATTAGGATGAAAGTTAAACTTATCTGAATATATTTTGTATAAGAGCTGAGATCTTTCAATATACTTTCATTACAGATTTGACTTTACATATTTTAAAATAAAATTTTAATAAAAATCAGTAAAAAGAAAAAATAAAATGAAAATAAAATGCATACAGTTAGTAGCATAACAACAAAGAGAATAAATATGTCAAATGACTTTAAACACAGTAACTTGAATTCAAAGTCTTAGACCAAAATGAAAAACAACCCTAACCTGATTTCAGTAATATATGTTACTAATGATGATGTTGGTATTATTATTCTGTGATGACTATTACTTATGAAATGTAAATCAAGCAATTATTTCATACTTTAATTCACCAGTGTCTTTGAGAAATAAGATTATCAACATGGGACAAAGAAAAAGTTAAAAATCTTGCAGTGGTGAATTTGAAGTATTAGTATAAACCCATTATGTATTTTATATTAAAAACCTAAAAACAAAAAACCCTTATATTTCTTCTTTCAGCCCACTGAAAAGGCCTAGAAATAATGACCAACCTGACAAAAATAAGCATCCCTAAGCATCCAGATTGTGAATTTGGAATTTACAAAAGGAGCCTGAAACACCTTGTTTCAGTGAAACTGAAACTTCCCACATAGCAGGAAGACCATTAAACGTCAACATCAAAACAGAGACACCACAACTAGGTTTATACTGGTTAAAGATGAGACAATCTGAAATTTGCTAAGAATAGCAACAATTTGTAAAACATTAAATATACAGATTAATGATACTGAAATTTAAAAAACTCCTTGAAAACAAAACCAGAATCAATAACAAAGGAAGGTTAGATAAATGAGACTGGCCACAGGTTGGTTGATAACTGTTAGATCTGAATGGTGATTACATGGTGTACCACTCTGTCTACTATCACATATATTTTAGATTTCCCACTATTAAATAACAGAGTTTGAAGATATAAAATAATTTTGATTTAGAAAAATTATAAGTGAGATATAATTACTTATCCTACCTACGCAGGATACACTAAAGCAATTCTGCATAGAATGGTAAGAGCAGTATTCATCCTTAAGAGGTTAGTTTTAAAGCATTATTTTAAATTAGCACTTAAATTTTATCAAATAAATCTCACAATATAAGACAATTAACCACTTTAAACATATAATTTGAGAGAATCTTTCACACATGAACAACTTACCTCTCAAAAGGTGCTTGGACTCTTTTAATTACATGATAAATAAGTATGTCTTTTGCCAACATATATTTATCACTTATTGATGTTATAATTCTTAGACATCCAATAAGCTCTAGATACTTATAATAGTCATGTACTAAAGAGTTTAAGTCAGCCACAGTTGTTGCAGTATTTACCTGTAATGAAAATACACCCAGTTTACTCATTTACTTGTGAAAGAAATCTACATATTTCATATTTCAAATGACACATTACTTCATACTAACACTTCATACATGAGTACACCTGAGTGCAGTGAAAGTACACCAATAATTATTTTCCTTGAATAAATGTCTGATAATCCACTTTAACACTCTATATATCTGCCTCAAGAAAGCTAGTTTATAATTCCACATTAAAAAAAAAAAATTTATTTATAATTGGTTGATGATTAGTTTACAATATTGGTTTGATTTCTGTCATGCATCAACATGAATTAACACTGGTGTATATATGTGCCCCGCCTCTTGAATCTTCATCCCACCTCCAGCCCGTCCCCACCCCTCTAGGTTATTACAGAGCCCCAGTTTGAGTTCCCTGAGTCGAAATTCCACTTTAATATAGGAAGCTATTTATATAAAAGGTAGTAATTGACATAGAACAGTTACATAGACTAGAGAGGCAAGAAAGATGATCTGCAGAGATTTCATGAACAAGAAAGTATAGTTTAAATATATTTTTATAAATTTCAAATATTTCATTTGAATAAAAATGAATAGACTCAAAAGAATATTTGGGGCAACAGTATACATAAATATTTGACCATTTATGAGCCAGATACTTTCATATAGTTAGCTCTTGAACAAAGTTACAGAGAAAGACAAAAATAGTAGGCAGTCAATCCCATTTGAATGCAAAATCTCCTTGGTATTTCTTTTTCCCAAAAAACTCTTCTCCCAGGTATTCCCTCATTTATTTCGGATCTCAGCTGTGATCTCAGAAGCTTTTCCCAACTACCCTTTTCAAACTATCTTCACACTCTAATGGGCCTCCCTTGAGGCTCAGCTGGGAAAGAATCCGCCTGCAATGTGGGAGACTGGGTTTGATCCCTGGGTTGGAAAGATCCCCTGGAGAAGGGAAAGGCTATGCGCTCCAGTATTAAGGCCTGGAGAATTCCAAGGACTGTATAGTCCATAGGGTCACAAACAGTCAGATATGACTGAGCAAACTTCCACACTCTACTAGTTGGGTATGTTTTAATCTCATCCTCCTAACTCACCACCCTGAGTTTTAGCTGGACATATGGCAAAACTTTCCTTACAGCGAGATACGGCCTTATGTGACTAAGAGCTGTCCAATAGAACATGAGTGAAAATGTGTTAAATTTCCCTGAACTCTATTTTCACTTTCTCCCTTAAGAGCATATTTCAGCTATGAAGACAATATCCTAAATGATTATACAATGAGAGCTGTTCAGGCACTCAGTCGTGTCGGACTCTTTGTGACTCCATGTCACAGCCAGACTTCCCCGTCCTTCACCATTTCCCGAAGCTTGCTCAAACTCATGTCCATTGGGTCGGTGATGCCATCCAACTATCTTACTCTCTGTCATCCCCTTCTCCTCCTGCCTTCAATCTTTCCCAGCATAGGGGTCTTATTAATGAGTTAGCTCTTTGCATCAGGTAGTCAATGTACTGTAGTTTCAGCTTCAGCATCAGTCCTTCCAATGAATACCCAGGGCTGATCTCCTTTAGGACAGACTGGTTGGATCTCCTTGCAGTCCAAGGGACTCTCAAGAGTCTTCTCCAACACCACAGTTAAAAAGCATCAATTCTTCAGCACTCAGCCTTTTTTAAGGTCCAACTCTCACATCTGTACATGACTACTGGAAAACCCATGGCTCTGACTAGACGGACTTTTGTTGGCAAAGTAATGTCCCTGCTCTGTAATATGCTGTCTAGCATATGCTGTCTAGCATACTCCTTTCCAAGGAGCAAAGGTC
Source organism: Neotragus pygmaeus (assembly GCA_006410875.1). NCBI lineage: Eukaryota > Metazoa > Chordata > Mammalia > Artiodactyla > Bovidae > Neotragus > Neotragus pygmaeus. The sequence goes on along the minus strand of SJYV01032085.1, from coordinate 864,589 downwards.
TTTTAATTTCATGGCTGCAATCACCATCCGCAGTGATTTTGGAGCCCAAGAAAAATAAAGGCTCACTGTATCCATCATTTCCCCATCAATTTGCCATGAAATGATGGGACAGGATGCCATGATTTTTGTTTTTTCAATGCTGAGTTTTAAGCCAGCTTTTTCACTTTGCTCTTTTACCTTCAACAGGCTCTTTAGTTCTTCTTCACTTTCTGCCACAAGGGTGGTGTCATCTGCATATCTGAGGTTATTGCTATTTCCCCTGACAATCCTGATTCCAGCTTGTGCTTCATCCAGCCAGCATTTGACATGATGTACTCTGCACATAAGCTAAATAAGCAGGGTAACAATATACAGCCTTGACATACTCCTTTCCCAATTTGGAACCAAGCTGTTGTTCCATGTCTGGTGTTAACTGTTACTTCTTGACCTGCATACAGATTTCTCAGGAGGCAAATAAGGTGGTCTGGTATTCCCACTGCTTTAAGAATTTTCCAGTTTGTTGTGATCCAAATAGTCAAAAGCTTTAGCGTAGTCAATGAATCAGAAATAGATATTTTTCTGGAATTCTCTTGTTTTGTCAATGATCCAACAGATATTGGCAGTTGGATCTCTCAATCCTCTGCCTTTTCTAAATCCAGCCTGAACATCTGGAAGTTCCTGGTTCATGAACTGTTGAAGCCTAGCTTGGGAATTTTGAGCATTACTTTGTTAGCATGTGAAATGAGTGCAATTGTTTGGAGTTTGAACATTCTTTGGCATTGCCTTTCTCTAGGACTGGAATGAAAACTGATCTTTCCCAGTCCTGTGGCCACTGTTGAGCTTTCCATATTTGCTGGCATACTGAATGCAGCACTTTCAAAGCATCATCTTGTAGAATTTGAAACAGCTCAAGTAGAACCCCATCACATCCACTAGCTTTGTTCATAGTGATCTTTCCTAAGGTCCACTTGACTTTGCACTCCAGGATGTCTGGCTCTAGGTGAGTGAACACACCATTATGGTTATCTGGGTCATTAAGATCTTTTTTGTATAGTTTTCTGTGTACTCTTGTCACCTCTTCTATGTTTTGTTAGGTCTATGCCATTTCTGTCCTTTATTGTGCCCAATACAATGAGAGGAAGGAATTCAATTCTCTGGGTGACCTGGTGTATCACAATTGTACTTTTAAAACAGGAGGCATTTCTGTACTGGCCAGACAGCATTTTATGCTTTGTGGGCCATATGGTGCTTGTCCCAAACTATTCAACCCCACCACTGTAGTGTAAAATCAGTTACAGACACATAATAAATGGGTGTGGTTGTGTTCCTATAAAACTTTAAAAAGGCAGCAGGCAACACTTGGCCTACAGCTATAATTTACCAACCCCTACTTAAAATCTAGATTTTAGAAAAAAATTAAATATCTGCCTTTTTTTGAGCTTTTGTCTTTTGGGTCTCTTTGTTACAAAAGCTTAGCCTAATCTTAACTTATTATACCCCAAGCATTATCTTGGAAGAGATATCCTTCTTGTTATTCTGTTCTATATTATATATTTTACTACATGACAGTATATTACATATTTAATTATCTTATCTTTCTTCTCATAGGTAAATTCTAAGGAGGCAGGGGTTTTGTTTAGTTCACTACTTCATCCTCAGTGTTAAAACAAGTACGGGATACACAGCATTTGTTGATTGAAATCAGTGAATAAACACAGGCAAAGAACCAGAGTAAATAAAGCCAGGAGGAGAACTAGAAGTCTTAAGGGCCCTAATGAAGAGTTTAAACTCCATTCAGTAGGCAGTGAGAATCCGTACGGATTCTTGAAGAAGAAAGCAATGTGGTCAAACCTATACTTGTAAAAGAATCATCCTGAGTAAGAAGATTAGAATAATATCTTAACTGTTTAAACACAGATGTAAGTTTCATATATTAAGCATGCTAGAAATAAGAAAGAAAGGCCACTCTTAAGAGACAGATGCCTTGACACAAACTGATGAACAGAGTATGGAAGAGTGACAACAACCCTGTCTCCAGAATAACTTGGAAATAAAAAATCTCTTGAAAAGAACATGAGAATCAGGCAAAAAACCCCAAATTCTGGGAAAAAGTTCTGTCTTAAACATGTTGGGCTCATTTTGGTAAGAAGACCCAGATCTTATCTGGATCTAAAAATCGAGGGCCAAAAAACACAGGTCTGGAAATCATCAGAAAGGTTATGAATGAGAAGATGCTTTCTTCTCACTATATAGGAAGAGGACTATTAAGACAACACTACCTAAAATTACCTAAGTTTCAGGGGTAGGAAGAAGTATTTAAAAAGACAATAGTAGTTAAAAATTCCAAAGAACAGAATATTAAAGAAAACAGCAGAAAGGAATTCAAATACAATGGTGATTGCAGAAATCAGAGGAGATAAGGAATTAGGAAAGAAAGGCCTTCGTATGTGGAGATTTAGATCCCTGCCTATTTTAGTAGGTGACAGGTTAAGGGAAGAAAAGTTGAATGGATTTCACTGTCTCAGTTTCTAAACCAATAACACATGGGCAAAGATACTTATCTCACGGGGTATTATGGTAAGTAAACTGATTTTGTACAGGTAACACATGTAGTACAGGGCTTAATAAATGGCAACACTTTTTAGGAAGGAACGTAGAGTCTCCCCAGCTATTTTCGCAGAGAAGAAAGTCAGCCTGGTCTTTCACTCCACCTATCACTCATATCTCCCTGCTGTAGGAGGAAAAGATACATTTTCTGCTGGTAACCATCCTCTCTTTAGATCCACCTGTCTACGAGAAGGAGCACTTTCACCTGCTTTTTAGCATGCAATAAGGAACCTGACTTATGTCCTCTCTGGCAGAGCAGATAAATCCATCTAGTTCTGAGAAGTGTTAACAAGCCATTCTGACCACAGACCTAAGCCACATTATCCAACTGGTTTTATCAACATTAAGCATGGAACTTTGATCTCTAGCTGTTTGTTCTTTACATCTATCTGTTAAGTGATTGTTAACTTTGCTGGTAAACAAAAATATCTACACCCCTTAACTACCCCACAAAGAATATTTACTATTCTATTGCAGATTCATCATTTATATTCCAATATATCTAGAACATGAGCTTCCCTGGTCGCTCAGACAGTAAAGAATCTGCCTACAATGCAAGAGACCTGGGTTCTGTCCCTGGGTCAGGAAGATCGCGTGAAGGGAATGGTCATTCACTCCAACAGTCTTGCCTGGAGAGCTCCAGGGGCAGAGGAGCCTAACTATCTGCAGTCCATGGGTAGGTCACAAAGAGTCAGACGTGATGAAGCAACTGACACATGACTAGAACACAGTCTACATCTGAACAAACAGGCACACTTCTTACCCTGAACATAATCTGTGCCACATCAAAGTCTGAAACATCGTCTAAAATTGGTTGGGTCTTTTCTGGTCCATAAGCAAGGCAGTTAAATAAGGTCTGAGAAAAGAAACCAGGTGAAGGACCACCATGAACCAAAGAAATGGCAACCATTTTGCCAGCTTCATAGTAAAGGTTCTCCTTCAGAGCTGTAAACACAGATAAAAGATATCAAATACACTTCTTTTATTAATAAATGATAACCATCATATATAAGTAATAAACATGTAATAAATCAGAAATTTAAAAATCCAAGCATTAGACAGACATAAAATAACCTAATTCAGACACTATAATAATGTATACTATATAGATTTCAACTAAAATATACAATTTTCAATTCTATAAAATTTTTTTCTGAATACCAAGTAACACTCTGTTGTAAAATAAAAATGTAAATGCAGAAAATCTTTTTATAAAATCACTTTTAATTCTACCACTCTGTAATAACCAGTGCATACACTGTGGTATATTTATGTCTCATGTATATACAAATATATACATAAATAATTTGACTTCTGTTTTCTTCCACTTTACTGTACTGCAAATTTTAAAAATATTATTTGAAATTATTCAAATCTACAGTTACAAATGCATTAAAAATGATTTACTGATGTGCTACAACGTAAGCCATGTACTTATTACTTGTTACCCCAGTTGAGGACATTTTCAACTACATGAGACACAATGTCATAGTCAACATATGTTACACATTCTTATTTATATATCTCTTGATTATTAGGATAGATTCCTACATATGATATTAGTGGTTCAAAGGATATGAACAATTTTAAAGTTGCTGATATACAAAATAGTACAAATTTACTCTCAACAGTATTCAGTTTAGTTCAGTTCAGTCGCTCAGTCGTGTCCAACTCAACGGTATATGCTACCTTAATTGACAGGTATCATCATAGCTCTCAATATTTTTTAATGTCTCACTTAAAATATTTTAGCAACTTTCATAAGTCAAAAAGATATCAAGTAAATTTTCCTTTATCTTTTTCTAAAAAGTGTTCAAAGTAATTTATTAATAAGTAACATCAACAATACCTGAAATGGTAATAAAATTCCCTTAACAATAATCTTATATACTACATATTAGTAGTCACGTATTACAGATGAAGCAACTAAGATACAGAGAGGCTAAGCAATTAATCTAAGAATATGAAGCTACTGAAGTAGATGTGTACAAACTGAATTCAGATTTTGTGACTTCAATTCCATGTACTCTCTCCACTGTAACAAAACTGCCTTGAGTTACTGATATATCAGTAATATATACTGATTACTTGAAATTTTTTTTTTTTAATAAAGGGAGTATAGAATTAAACTGTATGTACTGTTCATAGCACTAATGATCCTTGGTAGTTTCTCAATTATTTCAGGCAATGGTGAGGAAATTCTAAAGAAAATATAGAAGGAAGTCAACTGAACGAAATGTCTTCTCACTCGCTCTCCAATTCCTATTACAGCAAAAGTGGTTATAAAAGTTCCTAAAGAGAGAATGCTAGAATTAACCAGTGTTTCAAGATGCCTGTTTTAATTACAATATTTCTCCACCAGAAGTAAAGATAGAAAAGCATCATATACATTACTCTGAAAAAAAAATTCTTGAAAGCAAAAGTATGTTAAAAATCTGTTATACATTGACACCAAAATTATGTTATACACTTCTAGGTTGTGAAGAAACATGCAAACTTCAAATTTCAAATATATAAACAAAAAGAGCTCAAAAAATTATTCATTACATTTGGTCATTCTATTCAAATCAATTTAAATTAATATAAAGTACATTTTTAAGAAATTACACTTAATTGTGCAATCACTGGAAGATACTGCTATAGGATATTCTTAAATAAAAAATGTTCACTATAAAAATTATTTTTAGAAGTATCACTTTTCCCCTTCTCTGTGATTTATCATTATTTTATTAACAAAATGATTATACATTTTGACTACAGGTACTGAGTATCAATTCTAACCTGCTATCTCTCTTAACACATGCCATATTCAGAATATACAATAATAAAGAAAATAATTACCTTGAGAATTTAAAGACAAGTTCTTTGACAAGGACCCTTCAAACAACGGTGAGTTCTCAAGTTGCTGCATTAAGAGACTTAGGAATTCTTGCTTTGATCCAGGCTGCTCTCTTCCAAAATGTTCATTTTCATTAACATACACTATTTCAATTGTATATGAAGGATTAAAGTTTTGATTTCTGAATCCATCTAAGGCACTATTCCAGATATTGGCTTTGTTGATAAATACTTTTTTAGGCTTTTTCTTAACTTGGAATCCTAACTCTATAATTAGAGTCGAGATATCTCTTCTAAATTTGCTGCCTTGCCTATAAAACATGAATTTAGATATAGAGGTAAGTACTCTAAAGTACTTTACATGACACAGTAGTTATACAGCCAATAAAAAATAATAGAGAAAAGATTAAAAGGAAGTTCCCCAGTTCAGTTCAGTCGCTCAGTCGTGTCCAACTCTTTGCGACCCATGAATTGCAGCACGCCAGGCCTCCCTGTCCATCACCAACTCCCAGAGTCCACCCAAACCCACGTCCATTGAGTCGGTGATGCCATCCAACTATCTCATCCTCTGTCGTCCCCTTCTCCTCCAGCCCTCAATCTTTCCCAGCATCAGGGTCTTTTCAAACTCCCACCCAAAGGCAGGCAATGGTTGCCATGGGACCCAAACACCAATAACCTTAGTTCTAAATTCTTGATTCCCTCTGCCCAATCTTCTACCAAATTAAAAGCATCTAATGTTATAAATGATTTATAAGAATGGTGACAGATGATTATCCCAAATTTGATCAATCCAGCAGATTCAGGTATAAGAGCCAAGAGTTCAAACTCTTACTTCCCTGGCCATATTTGCTTAACTGCACTTTACTTCATTGTTCACTAGCTTCCTTTAAAGTAGAGCACACTAATCTCTGTTTATTACATAACAGACCTATAATTTTAAGAGATTACATATTTTAATTAGTATTTATAAACCCTAAATACTAAACCCTCTAAATAACAAGTATAGCATCTGGAAACTTGTTAGGAATGCAAATTCTTGGGTCCCACAGTAGATAAACAGGATTGGAATCTCTGAGCATGAGGCCAAGCAATGGGTCTCAACAAGACTTGTAGACAATTATTAACTAACTCAATTGTTCCCTGCCTCAGTTTCTCCATCTGTAATTGGAATTAATGAACTCAAAATAATCCTGTTAGAGGCAATGTCCATGGATCATCTTTCTACATCAAGTTGGGGACTACAGTTTGAAAAGCACTCTTTCAAACTACAGTAAGATCAGCTAATACTCTAAATGTATAGAGAGCCATACCCTGTTAAAATTTTCTCAAAATGAAGTTTGTTTTTTTTCCCAATTTCAAATACATACCTCAGCAGATCTTTACGCTGGTCTCCAGGTGACTGTCTGGGTAATTTAGGTGAAGACTCTTCCAACAAACAATCATTTATTCCCACATTAGTGTTGGGTAATGCATGTTTTTTGGCTTTCTCGAATTGGCCTACAGATTTAAAACCCAATGTTAGCATAACAGACGGCTTCCTAGGTGGTGCTAGTGGTAAAGAACACACCTGCCAGTGCAGGTAGCCGTAAGAGACGCAGGTTCGACCTGCGCAGGAGGAGGGCATGGCAACCCACACCAGTATTCTTGGCCTGGAGAATCCCTGGACAGAGGAGCCCGGCAGGACCCTGCAGTTCGTAGGGTTGCACAGAGTTGGAAGCAACTGAAGTGACACAGTACACAAGCACACAGTGTAACAGAAATACAGGTGGAAATTTTTTAATATTCATTTAAACGAAAACATGTTCGTTCAAAATTACAGAATATTACCTGCGCTGTAGAGAATACTTCTACATTCCAAACATTCCCAATTTTGTTCCCATGACTGTAGTGAGGAACAGGCTAAATGTGTTCCGCTAGAACCACAACACTGACAGCGCTTTATTTCCCATTTGCTGAGGACATAAACAGAGGCAGATATTTACATTCAGTATTAACTTAAGCATCAGCACCACCACATGCAAATCTCACACACACAACCAAAGAAAGGAAAATTAGCTGATTTGATACTATATTACTTTTTCCTAGTGCTTTTTTCCCTACTTATTACATTTGTAATCCCCCTCTTTGAATAGTCTCTTTTTAAAACGATTTAATTTTTTTTATTTATTATTGGCTGCACTGGGTTTTCATTGCTGTGCACAAGTTTTCTCTAGCTGTGGAGAGCAGGGGCTACTCTTCAGTTGCGGTGCATGGTCTAATCACTGAGGTGGCTTCTCTTGTTGCAGAGCATGGGCTTTACGGCTCACGGGCTTCATTAGTTGCTACACATGAGCTTAGTAGTTGTGGCACACAGGCTTAGCTGTCCCTAAGGCATGTGGGATCTTCCTGGACCAGGATTAGAACCAGTGTCCCCTGCATTGCAAAGCAGATTCTGAACTACTGGACCACCAAGGAAGTACAATATTCTCTATTTAAAAATAGGCAATCTAAATAACAATGTGAACATGCACATACACCCAAGAATATAAACACTGGAAAGAATATGACTGAGAAGGAAAAAAATTTTCTTTTATACTTGGAGATGATTATGCTCATAGGGTGACTGCTCTTGTCAATGTGTCTGATAAGGAAGAAGCATTCAGTAAATACACTGTCTTACCTAAAATACTATCTTTCCTATTCAAGGTAAGGAATTATTTCCTATAATAAGCTTGCTCAGATACCTCAGATACTTTGTAGCTCAACTCAGTAGGATCCAGACTTAGTACCTGACCTCCACTCATATTCTCTCTCATTTGCTCCCTGCCAGCCCCCACGCCCAGTGTTTCCCTCACTGCACTGTGACGTGTACCAGTCTGCATCCACATTTTCTGTATGGCTGTGGGTTATGCTGTGCAGACTGCTTTCTGTTTGGTTATGAGTGCATCTGTTTACATGGGGATGGATGTACTCCCTGAATGTGTGGACATGTGGGTGATCAGAGAGGTAGCTGCAGAACTTTCCCTCTGCTAGGTGTGGGCAAACCTCTGTGGAAATGTGGAAATGGCTGTATAGGGTTGTGTCATCACTGTGTCTCCCCTATTCCCCATAGTCCTGCCAACGGAGGATGAAGAGAAAGATGACAGTTAACATAAGTGCTCATATACCAGGCCCAGTTCTCACCCTTTACATGTCAAGTTTAATCCTCACAATTTTAGAAGCCTGGAAAAAAGTTATCACCTTTTAAAGAAGAAGAAACCAAAGCAGAGGTGTAAATCACATGCCCAAACAAACCGACACTGCTAGTCTCAGAGTGAGGCTTCCAATCCAGTTTACCTGGCTTCAGACCATGCTCCTAACTACTACACCATGCTGCCTTTCAGCAAAATTACCTTCCGATCACTAGAACGAGAGGGAGTGAGATTGTAAAGGAAGCATTCAGACAGAAAGAATCTGTGTCCTAGGAGAAAAAGCTAAGTAGCTGCCAGAAAGAAAACTGACTTTGGTAGCAAAGGATTAGGTGACCAATGGTATACAAGAAAAATAAATAAATTATAATTAAAATAACCTACAATGGATTTAGAAAATGTCAATATTAATGAACATATTGCTTCTTAGAACTCTAAAGCATGTCTACAAAGCACATTTACAAACAGTCTCATCTTGGCCTGAGCACAACTCTTGAGCAGGGTATTTTAGTGCTTAAAAATGAATAATCAGGGTCACCAGATCAAGTAACTTAGGCAACAATATACATTACTCAACATCTTCAATGAGATCTCAAGCCTTAATGAATCTTTAGTCTAGTAGCAAAGACAGATTTAAATAACATCAACTATATTGTAACAAGCACAATGAAGGGAAAAGTGAGCCCAGAATGGGCAATCAGTGGTAGTTTCTTAGGAGGAACCTTCCAAAGCTGCTAAGACTTCAGCAAAGTAAGTAGTAACTCACCCAGCAAAATCACTTTCCATAAGAAATAAGGCTCCTAACATTCTGCTCTGCACCTTAAGTTTCAGTTTGTCATGTTAAAATGTATCAAAATTTCCTATATAAATGTCAACAAAATTAATTTGTTACTTTTTCATAAAAAATAAAAATACTCTTGATTTCCAGTACTTTATACACAGCGTATGGGTTTCCCTGGTGGCTCAGAGGTAAAGAATCCACCTGTCAATACAGAGACAAGGGTTTGATCCCTCGGTCAGGAAGATCCCTTGGAGAAGGAAAACAGCAACCCACTCCAATATTCTTGCTGGGGAAATCCCAGACAGAGGAGCCTGGTGGGCTACAGTGCATGGGGTGACAAAGGTTGGACATGACTTAGCCACTAAACAACAATAACACGGTATGTACATGGAAGGCACAAAATGACTGTCAAGATTACAGCCAATGTCCACTGATACTACAAAAGAATAATCAATAAATTTCAAATACCAAGCCTTTTTTTTTTAGTGATCTAAAACAAATACTGATAGATTAATCTAGTTTCTTAACTTCTAGAACAGTGTCATACAACAGAAATATGATGTAAATCATATATATAATTTAAACTTTCTTGGTAATCAGATTTAAAAAGGTAAAAGAAACAAAGTGAATTGATTTGAATATTTCTGAAATATAATCATTTTGTCTGATGTAGTCAATTTAAAAAATTATTGACAAGATATTTTAAGGTCTTTTTTTTTTCCTTAAAAAAGCAGAATTGCGTCACTCCCAGAATTCATATTTTGAAGACCTAACACACCCAGTACTTCACAATGCGACTATATTTGGAGATAGGACCTTCAAATAGAAAATTATGGCGCCCTCCCTGCTGCTCCAGTGGCTAAGACTCTGTTGAGCTCCCACTGCAGGGGGCCCTGGTTGGCCCTGGTCAGGGAACTGAATACCACATGCTATAACTAAGAAGTTCGCATGCCACAACTAAATACAGAAGATTACACAGCTAAGACCTGGCATAACCAAAATAAATATATATATTTTTAAAAAGAGATAAAATGAAGTCATATGGGTGGGGTTTGAATCCAATGACTGGTGTCCTAATAAGAAAAGATTAAGACACAGAGGAGGATACAACTAGGAGGAAGCCATGTGCAAGCTAAGCACAGAGGCTTCAAAAGAAATCAAACCTGCCAATACCTGTACCTTGGACTTCGAGCCTCCAGGATTGTGAGAAGACAAATTTCTGTTGTTTAAGTCACCCAGTTTACAGAATTTTGTTATGGCAGTCCTAGCAAACTAAGATATATGTTAAGTGTTCAGTGTGTATTTTACACTTGTAGCACCTCTCAATTTGGAATAGCAACATTTCAAGGGCTCACTCACTGGTCAACTGTGGCTAGTGGCTACCACAGTAGAGCTCTAGAAAACAGAGCCTCATGAAAACGTACCACAAAAGTTACAATTATGGCAGCTGCAATAATTTCTCTGTAAACATATACAAATAAATATTTAATAAACATACTTCATCTCAGATTAAAACTTTAAACTCCCTAAGAGCAAAATACTTCACTAACTAGGAAATCTACTTTCTCAAGTTGAAGGTTTTTTTTTTTTACTTTTTAGTATATTTTAATATATATTTAATATAAGGTTGAAGGTTTTAAAACAGACACTAAGTACAAGTGAACTTTCCCATTTACCTATCAGGCACATTATAGTCTCGCCCTTCTTTGCAACGACATCTTTGGACATCACAATGCTCATAGTGCTGCAGAAGCTCTTGATAAGCATTTTCCTCTAATTCCCAAGATGCATCTCTGTAAACGAAGCAATATATAAAATGGACTTTGGCCTTAAATGTTACATAAAAAGATATCAATCTAAATACGAACTCGTTACAAACTTAGGAACAAGAATAAAATTTGTTTTTTTAGGATCAATCATTCAATTCAAAATATAAATCCATTAATGTTATCCTGTAGTTCATTAGTCTCAATGAATTTCAAATATTAAATGAAAAATTAAGTAGAAATTTTCTGAAATTTGTATTTCTCTTAATATTTCACTTCCAATTTGTAAAATTTCAAGTTTAGTACCACTATTTCTGGATTTTCTCACCTTTAAATATTAACAAAATTCTTCTCATACACTTTAAATTTAAGCCACATCTTGATTCTCATGTAATTTACACATACCATTCTGAAGCCTATTATACTTTTGTATAAGTCCATGAATACAGTACACAAGTGAGGTATACAATTATTAAGAGACTATTAACAACTAATGAGACAGTTAAGTCACAGTGCCTAGTCCCAAGAACTGGCAATCTGAGGAGGGGGAGCAAGTGGTGGTGAAGCAGGCTTTAGATTCCCCTTTTTGAAATGGCTGCTTATCTATGAGTACTTAATCAATATAAATGACTACTTCCATTTTTATTAAATTCTACATTTAAAACATCTTTTCATCAAAAGGATAAATGTAACTCACTTTTCAGGAATATGAATTCCCATTCTCAACATCTCTTTCTGAAATATATCACTATTATTGCATATAGTGCACCTAAAGAAAAACACTCCTGCATTTATTGCTTGCACCTATAGTGGAAAACAGAAAATACATGGTTAATAATTTAACAGATTATCAGGTTATGAATTATATAGCTAACAGAACATGTGCTACTTATAATATATTATGAAATTTTATTTATGTTAGTGGTTCATAAACTTTGTTAAACTAAGTTATCCCACTGCTAAAATTTGGAGATATTTCTCCCAGCGGGAAAAAAATATTAAGCCAACGAATTGACTGTTCTTTACATCTCTCGCCCACGTGTTTCTCAACCTTTTGTATCTAATGTCATTTCTGTTCCCCAAAATTGTGTTGTCCATCACTCTCTGTGAATAAAATAGTAAAAATCTTTGATTACTTAATCTAGGAAGGATGTTTAAATAAATGATACATATAAAGTATCCTTGGTTCTGTTTTTAACTCAATCTCTGTTAGTTTCCTTTCCAAGATTGAAGAGCATAAAACCCATTCTCACTGCCTCAACAAATACAAATACAAAAGCAGCAGGCAGAAGATATTCAAGAGAAAGAGTAGCCAATTCTCAATTTAAAAAACTAAAGCATACATTTATTTAATAAATATTTAATCCCCACTATATAGGTACCAAACACTATGCCAGTACCAAAAACAAACATAAAATGACTTAGATTCTGTTTCAAGGAATTCTTGTGAGTAGGTACACAGTATAAAAGTACTTTTAGAAAAGTACATACAGTAAGAGAAAGGAAGAAGTACTGAAGTTTATGTAAGAGCCTGGCAAAAATGTCACAGCAATGGTACGGTCGAAGTTATGTTTGGAAAAAATAGGAATCTCCCATGAAAACAGGATAAAAGATAACATAAGGAAAGGGAAAATAGCACATATTAACTCTCAGGGGCAAAAGCAGTACATGTGATTGGGGAACTTAATCTCAATATCCTTAAAGATTACATGCTGACCATACTAAACTAAGTAATAAAAACACAAAGATAAGTCAAAGTCAGTAGCGTGAAGAACTGACAGGGAATAAGGCATGCAGGAGCCAACAGGCTCCAGCAAAGGCCTGCTGCTGCTGCTAAGTCACTTCAGTCGTGTCCGACTCTGTGCGACCCCATAGGGAACCTACCAGGCTCCCCTGTCCCTGGGATTCTCCAGGCAAGAACACTGGAGTGGGTTGCCATTTCCTTCTCCAATGAATGAAAGTGAAAAGTCAAAGTGAAGTCGCTCAGTCATGTCTGACTCTGTGCGACCCCATGGACTACAGCCTACTAGGCTCCTCTGTCCATGGGAGTTTCCAGGCAAGAGTACTGGAGTGGGCAAAGGCCTAGTTAATAAAAAAAGAAAAACTGTCTGAAGTGAAATCACAAAGGGGTTAAGATACAAGGTAGCAAAAAAGGATACACAAAAAATATTAAGCAGACCTGAAAGACTTGGGGAATGATTTGTGGATGGTGAAGAAAGAAGTGAACAAAGAATTCAGGTTCAAACAACTATAATGTAGCACACACACAACATGCGAGAGGAAAATAAGTTGTTAATGAAATCTCTGCTGAACCTAAAGGATCTTTGAGCAGTAGAAACAGAAAGAAAAATAGCAGACATGAATGATACCAAGACCACAGCAATGATGGAGAAATCCAATCTGAACAAGAAGAGTGACAATTCTTTCCACATACAGAATGGAAAATCTCTATCAATTTCTTTGATACTAATCTATAGTCTCTCCTCACAAAATCCTTATATAGCATTTGTAGAAGTCACAAATAAAATTTGCTTTTGTTGTTTACTCAGTCATGTCTGACTCTTTGCAACCCATGGACTGCAGCACACCAGGCTTTCCTGTCCTTTACCATCTCTTGGAGTTTGCTTTAACTCATGTCCATTGAGTCAGTGATGCCATCCAACCATCTCATCCTCTGTTGTCCCCTTCTCCTCCTGCCTTCAGTTTTTCCCAGCATCAAGGTCTTTTCCAACAAGATTGCTCTTTGCACCAGGTGGCCAAAGTATTGGAGCTTCAGCTTCAGCATCAGTCCTTCCAATGAATATTCAGGGTTGATTTCCTTTAGGATTGACTGGTTTAATCTCCTGGCAGTACAAGGCACTCTCAAGAGTCTTCTCCAGCATCACAGTTTGGCGCGCAGCCTTTTTTATTGTCCAGCTCTCACATCCGTACATGACTACTGGAAAAACCATAGCTTTGACAATACGGACCTTTGAAGGCAAAGTAATGTCTCTGCTTTTTAATATGCTGTCTAGGTTTGTCATGGTTTTTCATCCAAGGAGCAAGTATCTTCTAATTTCATGGCTGCAGTCACTATCTGCAGTGATTCTGGAGCTCAAGAAAATAAAATCTATCTCTCTTTCCATTGTTTCCCCATCTATTTGCCATGAAGTGGCTGGATTGGATCCATGATCTTAGTTTTTGGAATGACAAGTTTTAAGCCAGCCTTTTCACTGTCTAATTTCACTTTCATCAAGAGGCTTTTTAGTACCTCTTCACTTTCTGCCCTAAGGGTGGTGTCATATCTGAGGTTGTTGATATTTCTCCCAGCAATCTTGATTCCAGCTTGTGCTTCATCCGGCCCAGCATTTTGGATGATATATTTCCATATACGTTAAAGAAGCAGGGTGACAATATACAGCCTTCATGTACTCCTCTGCCAATTTTGAACCAGTCCATTGTTCTATGTCCAGTTTTAACTGTTGCTTCTTGACCTGCATACAGGTTTTGCAGGAGGCAGGTAAAGTGTCTGATATTTGCTTAAAATTTGCTTGAAAGTGAAAGTGAAGTCGTTCAGTCGTGTTCAGACTCTTTGCGACCCCATGGACTGTTGCCTATCAGGCTCCTCTATCCATGGGATTTTCCAGGCAATAGTACTGGAGTCGATTGCCATTTCCTTCTCCAGGGGATCTTCCCAACCCAGGGATTGAACCCAGGTCTCCTGCATTGTAGACAGACGCTTTACCGTCTGAGCCACCAGGGAACCACATTTAATTCTCATCCTACTGCATAGGTTTGTTCCTCCTTCAACTCTTTCTATTAATGGAGTTCAGAGATTAAAAAAACTTTTTCTTTAGGTATGATTATAGCTACCTAAACTGGTAAACTCCATTTACTATTTCAGTTAGGACTTGTACCAGAGTGGAAAAGCCACTGAAGCTCCTTCAAGAAACATGACTCAAGAACAAGTTCTGTCCTTGTATGCTCTAAAAATGTAATAAATGATTGTTAATATTTACATCACAGACAGGTGTCCACATGGCCATGATATTATATTACACCTGCGTAAAGTACACCTACATTTTTGTTAGTAGTACTATTTCTAGTTTTTAATGACAGAATTAGAAACTTAGTACTTTCAGAGTTCACAAAAAGTCCTATGAATACTAGGTCGAATTGGAAAACCTCTGTTTCCTTATGAACGCAAAATGAGGCAAATTTTATTTGTCCTGAAAAATAACACACTACTATACAAAGTTAACAAGATGATACATTTGACAGCAATTACGTTCAAGTCATTCAAATATAACCCCTTAATTAAGATAACTTTTTAGAGATTCTCACATAATGTGAACTTCTTCTTCAATAGATAAAGATAGTACTTCATGATGTTTAGAACTGCACTCTCTGGATCCTTTTACAAACACTATTTTATGAGAATTAATACACTTTAATATTTACCCAACAAAACAGGCTGCATCTTGCCACTTTTAACTGAATAATACTAAAAAGAAGAGTTGAAGGCTCATACAAAAAAAAAACAACAGAAAGTAATCAAGCTTTACTACTTGGACTACTGTTAGTACTATTAAGATTTTGTTGAAATATAAGAGGATTTACAGTATCTTCTAATTAAAAAAAAACTTTTGTAGATATTTTGTAATCAATCAATACTAACATTTCATTTTACTAAATAATAAAAGTCAAACTTTATAACAGTATAAATTTAAGTGATTCATTTGATAATTGGCATTATCAACAATAATTGCCTATCAATTGACACTTTCACACATGTATATTACATATTTGATGTTATTAGTAATTGGGATCTTCTAAAAATTTTAAACTATCTTCTGAATTGAAGAAACTGCAGATTATTAAACTACCTTCTGAACTAAAGAAACTGTAGATTATTTAATATTGTTTTAAGATATTCAATTTACCTGAAAATCTGTCATCAGGTTTGACATATAAGGTGGCTCTTAAAGAACTATAATGTATTTCAATTCATTAGACAGTAATCAGTTTAATTTCAAATGTTATAATAAAGTGTTTCTGTGTGTGTGTGTGTGCGTGCGTGTGCGTGCGTGTGCGTGCGTGTATTGGAGCAGATTGCCATTTCTTTCTCTAGGGAATCTTTCCAAACCAGGGATCGAACTTGCCTCTCTTGCATATCCTGTGCTGGCATGCAGATTCTTTACCACTGTGCCACCTCAGAAGCACATGACAAAATGTTTACTAAACTAAAAAAAATAGACATTCTTAACATTAAATTATCCTAGCTTACAATTTATTATTCACATATCTTGGTTTTTCTAACTTTAAGCATATTGATAAACGTGGGAATTAAAGACTGTATTATTCTTTGTGATATACAAATTCCTTGGGTAAAAATAATATTTTCTAAATTTAAAAATACATTAAAAGGTAGTATCTAAAGTATTTACCAAAACATTAATTGTACACTTTAACAGAGTAATTTTACATGTAAAATTTTATTCAATAAAGCTATTTTTAAAAGTTACAAGTAGTAAGAGCTAAAACACATGTCTATTCTAATTCAAATCAACAAGCAACATATTTTATATCAGAAAATGTTTACAAACTATCTTACCTGCAAACAGTCTCTATGAAACCAAGCATTCTTACAACAAGGACTTCGTAACACGCTGTAAGTTGGAATAGGCTCTATGAATTCCAAGCATATGGTGCACAGTAAGGAGTCTCTATAATTATTAGGTGTAATTATTTGAACAGGTCGATGTTTCCAACAAAATGACCTAAAAATGTAAATTAATTAAAAACAACATCTAATAAATTATAAAGCACAACTAAGCTAGCATTACAATTCATATCTATTAGAGAAAATTCATTTGTCTCTCTCACAATTAACTTAAAACAGACTGGGGAAATGCCACTGTAAATCAGTCTCATCATCTATAACCAAGGAGTGCTAGATTTTTCAAATGTGAACCTTTTGGTGGTGAGATTCACCTCACAGAATTTCAATACCTGATACTATGTTGAGAATTATGAAATATTGTTAGTCACAGTATACACAACATTTGTACTCAAACCTGCACAAAAATCAAAGGAAGGAACTCATACTTAAAATATCATTTTAATAACTAAAGTACAAACAATAATTATTCTTAACCCAATAAATTTATTTCCATTTGCATTTTCTACACTGCAGTTTTCATACATAACAATCCATTAAATAGGTCAAGAGCACAAAGACTAAGAGAAATAAATCACTCATGATAACAAACACCAAAATTCATAAAATCTTGATGCTTAGAGCTGAACTCAAGAAACAAATATTTTTAGGTGCATCCCAGGGTAGTTATTTTTTTGACTGCATCAAATTTACATGTGTTCAATTTACTCAATAAGAACACAGATAGCCCTGTGAAAGAGAAGTATTAAATCTGAAAAGTAACATAAACTAGAATTATGTAAGATGGAAATTTCTATTGAATGTGAATAAATTAACACTTCCATATTATATTCTAGGGCTGAAAGCTAGAGGTGAATATTAATCATTAAGGCCATTACAGATATTGTAATTCTCTAAAGTACCCATATAACCTCACTGCAACTTTGAAAAGAAATTTTACAAAGGAATTATATAATTAGGGAGATCCATATCCATTTTCCACTTTTCCTTTACATCTTCTTTCATACTTGACAGTTAATTAACTCACGCAAAATTGCCAGTGAACTGGAAAATACATTCTCTCTGAAGTCCACATGGGAAATGATAACTTCGTTTACATCGGGGTGCGACACACCCAATTGAAGCGCCCGTTTTCTTGCAAACAGAACATTTCTAGAAGAAAATATAAAAGTAGGGATTATAACGTAGAAAATTTGAGTACTACAGGTAAGACCAAGGTATAAGTGAATATTCTTTGTGGAGAGTCTGACAATTACTTTCACCATACAATAGCTGTGGTTATAGTATATTAAAGACATTTCCTGAAAAAAATTGTTTTACTCAGAAACAATCTAAAGAGTCACTCATATAACAATTTCTGATAAAGGAAACATCTTTAATCTAATGGGGGTGAGACAGCAAAGCTTCTTTTCCTTCCTACCTGCTAAAATATTTTAAACTGAATGGTTTGTATACATAAAGATTATACATGAAAGTCTCATTCACATTTTAACAGAAAACACAGTTAGGAAATATTTATTATATATAGGACAATAGCAAAACAATTCTAAAAAATAATTTGTAAAAAACTGGTGAGGATCACTCTATCTTAAGCAAATGAAAAAGTGTTAAGATACCTATAGTAAGTAGGTTAAGTAGTGGTTCCCCAAAAGTTATATTCAAGGCCTAATTCCTGGTACCTTTGAACGTGATCTTACTTGGAAACATGTCTTTGTACATATGTTAAAGATCTCAAGATGAGTTCATCCTGGATTTAAGGTGGTCCCTGTAAGTCCTTATAAGTAAAAAGAGAGAGAGATTTAAGACACACAGCGGAAGGCCACATAAAGATGGAGGCAGAGATTGAGGTATGCTGCCACAAAGCAAGGAATGCTAAAGGACGTCAGAAAAGAAGTATGAGCAAATTCTCCTTCAGAGCTAGAGAAGAAGTCAATCCCTCTGACAGCTTGATTTGGAACTTCCGGTCTCCAGAATTCTGAGAGAATACATTTCTGTTTTAAGCAACCCAGTTTGGGATAATCTATTATAGCAGCCCTAGGACATGAATACCACACTGCCTCTAACTTAAATATCACTATAGTATATAAACAGGAAAATAATTAGATGAATCAATCATTACTAAAATACAGAAGAGTACTTCATATATCTTGGAACCTTTGAGATGACCATAGTATTGGCCACTGATGAAGGGATTATACTGTCCACCTGTCAAGCACTGCCAGGTTGTAGAAGGATATCTTGCTAACCTAAGTCTCTCCCTGTAAACTGACATACGGAATTCTATTTTAAGGTCGTAAATCCAGACACCTCTTCAGGATCAAGAAATTCTCACAGGTTCATAATATACTCAGAGAGGATATGATGTCTTAAAAGATTTCCAAACAGTACCTGTAGAGGCCATCTTTCATGACAAGTTCACTATTACCAGAAGATTGAGAAATTTTGATACTAATATTCTCACAAGGCCCATAGGTAAATGCCACTGTTAACCTTTTCTCCAAGGTTTTCCCTTGTGCCTTAGAACCTCTACTTTATCATTACCTCCTCTGTATCTTGGGCTTCCATAGTAGGTCAGATGGTAAAGCATCTGCCTGCAATACAGGAGACCTGGGTTCGATCCCTGGGTCAGGAAAATCCCCTGGAGAAGGAAATGGCAGCCAGTATTCTTGCCTGGTGAATTCCATGGACAGAGGAGCCTGGTGGGCTACAGTCCATGGGATCCCAAAGAGTTGGACATGACTGAGCAACTAACATACACACACCCCTGAATCTTGAATATCCTTAAAAATAACCACTTTAATATCTTTGTCTCAACCAAAATAAAATTCTCTGGATGCTTCCCTTATAGAACTTCTTGTATGAAGCTGCTTATTTTTTCATCATCCTCAATTTCCAGACTTGGCAAGGAATGCACATGAAATATAGATAGAGGTAGGGAGAAGGACAAACAGAACATTGTTTTAAGTTCTGTGATGCAGACTGTAGGCTATTACTCTACCTTCTGACTTAAAAAGATCTGGTCCTTGAATCTAATGTCACCTAACTAACTTCCTCCAGACTTTGGCACCTTCCTCCATATTTTAATTCTTGCTATCATTCTAAATGACTTCTGCACTGATAGGACAAGCTTTTTCTTTTAGTTCCTCAATTAAAATGTATCAATGCACTTCATCTCCACTTCAGTGTAATGAAGAGTCCTCTCATCAGCCAAAACTGCTCCACCACGGAAGTCATCAATTCCAGTACCCCATTCTCTGAAAAGAAGCCCCTGTACTTCTAATATTCTCGTTCTGTAACTCTCATGGTTTCTACTCAGAACACATGGAGACCTACAGTCCATTCCCTCATGTAAGTACAGCCATCACACAGATTCACAGACTGTAACTGAATGAACAAGGAGTTAAAGTTCAGAATATTTATCTCGGAGAGCAGGGGAAGGCACTGAACATAAGCAAACCGTGTCACAGAAGAGCCACAAGACAGAAGGAGACTAAATGATTGGTCTGTAGAGCTGTGTAATTTCCATCTCAATCCAACCCAGCAACTGAGGCATAAGAATGAAAAATAAATAACTGGATTGCCCCAGGATAGAAGTCTGAAGAACAGTTGGGTGGAAGTAGGATCATAACTCTGATTTTAAGAGTGGATGAAACGATGGGTAGGTCAGAAGAAGACAAGCAGTGAAATCAGTATTGCCACACATGTTATCCAAGGTTGGTTTAGCTCTTTCATTTGCAAAAATACAAAATTTTCTAAAATTTTTGTGTTTGACAAAAATAAGAACATAAAATCAATGTCTTATCAATTTCTAGTAGAGAATGTGATGGAAAAGATTTCCTTGATACTGACAATATTTATGGTGCAATGAGTAAAGTAATTTACTTACCAGTTTAGAAGCCCTAGTCACTTCTTTCCTGATATCTTCTATTAGAAAACCATAAACTCCTTCTTCTTCTTTACCCCTCTGCCAAATTCCACTTGACATCAACTATGAATATATTCTCAATTAGAAAATAAACTCTAAGAAGCTTGTTTGGAATAAAAAATATATATCTATAATATTTTGATAAAAATGGATATAAAACAACTCAAATTTCAAGTATCTCTTACCTATAATAGTTATTTTTCATAGTCAAAGAGGCTACTCATATTCTTTGATTTCAAAGACACTATATATTAACAGGTTATATAACTAAACTGGTTTCTAAAAAGTATCACAGAAAATAACAGGGAAAGGGAAGGAAGACAAACAATAAACACTTATGATCAAGTTTTAGGTGGGAAAAAGTGGCAAATACTAAAAGATGTATATGTAATAGTAATAAATACTATGGAGATAATTATCAGTGATATTTCAGGTTAACTCTACAAATCTAGCTGGATTCTGAATCACAAAAGACACAATTATAGAGAATCTATTGAATTATAGTTAATGAAAATAAAATTTTAAAAATAGGTTTTAACCAGTTTAAATATATTAAGGGAACACGAATCAAGGGAAAAAAGCATGAAGCTGTGAATAAGTACTGGACTGTAAACCAGGATCTGTGCCCAACTTTCCAGAGCCCTAGGCAAGTAATTCAGTGTTTCTAATATTAAACACAAAAATAAAAACAACAGACTAGGTTTTTTCCAAGTCTCTCAGCTCTAATATTCCGTTACCATTTATAATATTAGTATACCTTCCCGTTCACAATGAAACACCAGTCTTGTAAGTGTTGAGCTAGGGTCAGCGTGTTTTGGGATTACTACACTCATTAATAAAATAAGAAAGAACAAAAGGGAAATTTTGATATGACCAAGTTAAATATATTAAATAACTCAATAACACTTCAGACTTGTGATTAGAGATTTTAATCAGTGTATCTTGAAAAAAAAATCCCAAAAGGGCCATAGATTACTTAAAAAAAAAAACACACACACACACAAAACCAACCCACTGACTAATAATAACATAGCTCTCCTAATGCTATTACATAAAAAGTAAAATGAACTCTTTAGAAATATAAAAAGGTTTTCTTTTGTGATACAAACTGTAAGACTCTGTGTTGTTGTTTCTTCACTAAGTCCTGTCAGACTCTTTTGTGACACCATGGACTGTAGCCTACCAGGCCCCTTTGTCCATGGGATTTCCCAAGCAAGAGTACTGGAGTGGGTTGCCAGTTCCTTCTCCAGGGGATCTTCCTGACCCAGGGACTGAATTCACTTCTCTTGCATTGGCAGGCAGATTCTTTACAACTGAGTCACTTGGGAAGCCCCATAAGACTCTAAGCCCTCTATGACTCTAAGACAAATAATCTGGAATGTCAACTTCATGTTCTCCTAAGTGTTGGTACAAAGTAATTAGGTCCCTAGACCAGTTTACAAACCTTAGAGAAACACCAAGAATTTATGTTAGATTATTATTCAAGGAAGCATCTAAGTTTTAACATGGATGCTGTTGTAAGAATAAAAATACACCCCTAATTTTTGATACTCCTCCCTTAAAAGTGGTGGGAACTAATTTCCTTCCCCTTAAGTGTGAGCTAGAATTATGACTCACCTCTAACAGAATAAAGGAAAAGTAACAGTGGTATACCACTATAAAAACTAGGTCATATAGTTCCATCTTGGTGTATATCTATCCCTTTCTTTTATTAGTTGCTCTGGGAGAAGCCAGATGCCATGCTGTGGGCAGCCCTACAGAGGTGCCCAGGAAGTAAGGAACTGAGGCCTCCTGTCAAGAGGCAAGAGGAACTGAAGCCAAAAACCACGTAAGTGAGCCACTGGAGGTGGATACTCCAGCCTGTCAAGCTTTCAGATGACCAAACCATGCTGACATGTCAACTGCAGCCTCATGCAGAAGAGCATGAATCACCCATCTCAGCCAATACCACATTTCTGTGCCCCATAAACCACTTAAGAACAGAAACAGAGTCACAGATGTAGAAAACAAACTTACGGGCACCAAAGGGGAATGGTGAGGGGGTGGGGAGGATAAACTGGAAGACTGAGATTGACATATACACACTATTATATTAAAAATTGGTAACTAATAAGAACTTAATATATAGCACAGGGAACTCTACTCAATACTCTGTACCCTATATGGGAAAAGAATCTAAAAAAGAGTGGATATATGTGTGTATATATATATAACTGATTCACTTATAAGCAGCTAAATGTCACTTATAAGCTAGACAATTAGTTAAGCAGCAATATATATCTATTGCAAGTGCCAAGGAATACTGTATATACTCCTATAACCTTGGCATCATGCTAAGGCAGTGACGGTACCACTAATATCTTAAAGCAGATTCAATGAGATGAGAAGTTGGTAGAGGGAATGGGCAACAAATGAGAGACAATTCTCAATATATCATCATTTTTTCTTGCAACTGAGTGATCCATAAATTAACCTATTTCCTTTTCCACAAATATTTACCACCTGTGGTCAAAATTTCTCTTTTCAGGTTCTCTGTGAAAGAAAATATTTTTATTTTACTTCCCGAACCTTCAAACAGGTCCTTTCTGAGAATTATCACTAGCAACCATGTAAACAACAAAGTTGCAAAATGAACAATTCCCTTACAGACCTAATCATTTTCTTTTTCTATTAAGGCCCCAAAGGGTTAGACAAAAATAAGCAGGTAATGATGACAAGTATTTCTAAAGTATCAAGTCATTTCAGAATCTTCTAGAATTTGATAAATGAAAAATCTTATTTTTACATAGCAAAAGAGATCCAGGAAAGTTAAATGACTTATCCATTTCTCAGAAACAAGCCATCAGGATCAAATTCTCTTCTTTAGAAGAATACCAAATTTTTAGGATTTAATTAAAAATTATACTCACCAAACAATAGTAATGTACAGTGAGATTCCATTTCTCATTAGTTTTCTTTTCTCCATATTTAATAGGACAGTCATCATTTTTTCGACAGAAAACACAAGCTAACAGTGAAAAAAGTAATAGATATAAAAAAATTTAAACAAAAACCCAAAAAAACAAAAACAAAAAACCCCTATGGAATTGGTGTTTCTCTCAATGGTGTGTTCAGTACTTTTTGAGAGAACAAATTACATTATATTGTTTTCAGTAAATTAAGACTTTCAATACCTATTGCTAAAACAATGTGACTTTACATTTTTAAATCAATCTTTAACAAATCCCAGTGTGTTGTTAAATTGGCAACTCATTGAAAACAACCAATTAGTAAACTCTAAAACTTCATCTCTTCACTAAAGCAATGATAATGCTGCCAAACCCATCAGAATCACCTTTTCAGAAACTCTGAAATCTGATTTAAAAACTTGAAATAATGAGAAAAATGCTTAATAAAGAAACAAGCTGCCAAAATTTGCTGACAGATCTGTGGCATTTTAACTTACCTGCCTACTATCCCTCACCCTCCAACCGGCCAATGGCCTTAAGCCCAGTATCAATGTGCATTGTTTTTTAGGCCATGTTCTTGGTGTGGACTGTCTAAGAGGAGGTAGTATATGGACCTTGCTAGAGAAATGTGATTGTGTATGTTCTGACATGTATGGTGGCTCCCCAGGGGATGGGCTTAGATGCCTGCCCTTCTTTCATCTGTGTAAGAACTTTCTCAGGGCTGGAGTCTGATTGTCAAAAGCATTTAAGACAAATATACTAGAGGTAGCAGCTTGAAGCAAAGGATAGCAGGGCAAGTAGGCAAAGACCAAAAAGGCTAGAAGAGACTAGTAAAGGAGATTACATGGGAAGATAAGGGCTCTGAAAACCTCCCATATATACAAGGAAATCTAGAAGGACATCACATGCCCAGGGCTGGAGGCACGCTCAGAAATGACCCTAAGTACTCTAAGCTTTCACCTCTGGCTGATCTTTAGGTTTGTAGACTCATAGAGCAAGCCTATATGAAAAAGGAATGATCCCAAACAGCAACTTTATTTTAACAATAAAGAACTAGAAAAAGAACATATTAAACCCAAAACTAGCATAAGAAAGGCAATAATAGAGATAATATAAATAAATGACATACAAAATAGAGAGAATAAATGCAAACAAAGTGGTTTTCTGAAAAGGTCAACAAAACTGCAAACCTTTAGCCAGAAAAAAAGAGAAGACTCAAAACTTATTTCTAACTACAGAAATCAAGAGTGTGGTACTGACATAAGGACAGACATACAGATCAATGAAAAAGAGTCCAGAAATAAACTCAGGTATCAATGGTCAATTAAATTTTGAACAAAGATTCCAAAATCATTCAATGGGGAAAAATAGTCTCTTTAACAAAAGGGGCTGGGACAACTGGAAAAGTCACATACAAGGTAGTAAAACCGAATCCTTCTCCATACATAAACTATATAAAAATTAACTCAAAACAGATCAAAGACTTAAACATTAAGAGCCAAAACTATAAACCACTTAGAAGAAAACACAGGGGGGAAAATCTTCAAAACCTTGGTTTGGCAATAGTTTTTCAGATACCACATAATACCAAAAACAAAAGCAATAAAAGAGAGAGAGAGAAAAAAAAGATAAACTGGACTTCATCAAAATTTAAAACTTTTGCACATCAAAGAAAACTATCAACAAAGTGAAAAGACAATCTACAGAATGGTTAGATACAATTGAAAATCATATACCTTTTAATAGTCTAGTGTTCAGAATGTGTAAGCTTTACAACCCAACAAGAAAAACACAACTCAATCTTAAAATGGGACAAAGCATCTGAATAAATATTTCTCCATATATGGCTAAAACAAAAAATCTCAAATAACAAATGCTGTCAAGGAGATAGTGAAATCAGAACCCTCATCTACTGCTAGGTGAAATGTAGTAATAGTACAATCACTTTGGAAAATAGTGAGCAGTTCCTCAAAAAGTTAAACACAGTCACTATATAACAATTTCACTATTGGTTATATGTAATACCAAAGAATTAAAAACATATGTTCAAACAAATATTTGTACATTAATTTTCATAGCAACACTGTTCACAATAGCCAAAAAGGGAAAACAAATCAAATTTTCATTCATCCATCAAACAAATGGATGAATGGGTTAACAAAATATACAATGACCATATAACCGAGTATCTTCCAGCTATAAAAAGGAATGAAATAACTGATATATGCTACAACACAGATGAGTCTAGAAACACTATGGTAAGTCAAAGAATCCAAGCACAAAAGGTCACATATTACATGATTCCATTTATAAAATACATTACATTATCCAAAACAGGTAAATCCACAGAGACAGACAAAAAGCAGGCTGGTTGTCTCCACAAGATGAGGACAGGAGAAATGAGAAGTAACGACCTAGTGGATAGTTTCCTTCCAGACTGATAATGCTTTGGATCTAGACAGTGGTAACAGCTACAAAACTCTGAATGAAGTTCCACCCTTAAAACAGTTAAAACGATAAATTCTATGTTCTATGTATTTTATCACAGCAATAATAAAACTGTAAAGGCAAATTGCAGTCAGGGAGATCTGAGTTAAGACCTAGTTCTACACTCTTGCTGTGTAACCTTGAACAGGTCACATAAACCCTTTATGGTTCTGGTTCCTCGTCTTATAAAAATAAAGACAACAATAGCACTTACCTCAAACTATGATTTAATGAGCATTAAATCAGATAATACATAGCAATATAATTAAAAAGATATGGCACAAAGGTAGAACTGAATGTTATTAATATAATTACCAATCCTTTCTATCTCATGATACTTACTTGTACATTATATTTCTAATACCGTCCTAACAAAACAAGGAAAAAAATCACCAGTCAAAAAGACTGAGTATCTCATGGCAGTTAATCAATACAAGATGGAATGAACGTGAACTCTAAATGACTGTATGGAACATAAAGCCCCTATCTGTTCAATCTCCCCTAACCAATCTACACTGGAGTGTAACATGACCAAGTAATAAATGTTTATTATGTTAAACCATTAAAACCTCAGGGTTTACCTATTACAGCAGCTAATCTTATTTACCTTATTTAATACGTAATCAAGAAAGGATGTTATGTGCTGAAAATGTACTGTATCTGTCAACAGGTTACTCACAACACAGATTCCAGGACTGGAAAGAAACCAATACTTAATATTGTGAAACATCCATCCTGTATTTGCTCTCCCTCACTACAGCTTACCAAGCTGGAAGCCCCTTCCCTCAAAATTTCAACACCTCTTCCTCCCCAACACAGAGTAACTGACCACAATAATTCCAGCAAATTGTCATTTGATTACTGCAAATCTTACACCAGCAAATCCACCTTAACTTCTTCATCCCCAGCACCTATACTTTCAATTACAAGTATGTATGCAGCTATCAAGAGGAAGAGGAATACAAGGAATTAGCCTCAAGAGGAATATAAGGAATTAGCTGAGACTGCAGAAGAGTCCTCAAAGTGAATGCTGGATGGAGTTGCATAGCTATATGCTACGGACTTGTGCTTTCCATCTGTTCCCCTCCTCCCTTGCCTGGTACCAAGGCCCTGGACACAGAACAGACCAGGTTTCAGGCGTGCATTTTTCTAAGTAGGTTACTTTTGTTTTTATTTGTACTTTGCATATTAATTTTAACATTTAAAATTCTGTAAAATTGTTCCAACTTTATTACATTTATTAATACCACCTTCTACAAATGATTCTACACCTTCTACATAACCCTTCAGCAAATGATACTGGTTATGTTACAGTAATAAAACGAACACATTCATTCAAGTAAAAAGTTGAGACAAACTTAAGAAAAATACTAACAAATTAACAGTAATAGGTGATATTTACATTTGACAAATATAAGAAGGTAGCCCATGAACTACTAAGTTTCAGAACTATTAGCATAACTGATAGAAGTCTATAGGTAAAAGCAGGAAAGCAAAGTAGAGGGAGGTTTAAGGGCATAAATTTCCTTATCCAACATGATAGGCAGTTAATAGATACTCTATAAGTGAGAGTAAAGATTCAGTTTTAAGTGTAACGTTTTTAGAGGCAATCAAACAATAAATTTTAAAAAGGGTAGATCAGGAGAAGTAGTGGCAACTGAGTATAAAGTAACAATTTAAAATTTTCATCTTCCATAGTAACAAATCAATACATACTATTTATAACTAATAAATGAAGAAAACAACTAAAAGTAAAGTCTACATCTGTTTGAGGAGATGGTTGTGAGCACTAATAGGCAAGTTTTCCTTTTCATGTTAAACTTTTATACATTAACTGTTCTCATTTGCATTTTATCTTTTGTAAGAAGAAAAATCACACAAAAAGGTAAAAAAAAAACATTTATTAAAGAAATAATACTGTTTTGTTCAAATACAAACCACATTTGAGAAATACGGAATATACAAATAAAATTTGGCAAATTATCCTTTTCTAGCAGATTTTTGTTGAAATTAATACATAAAACATTATAATACTTCAGTATATAGAAACATGATCTAAGTATGGATCAGGAAATTCATTCCTAATGTTTGAGTAACAGTCTAAAAGATTAATTGTAACATAAAAAGAGCAAGAATGATGTATCGTAATATTTTAAGTTAAACTTGAAAATATTTTAAATATGATTACTTACTAGAATTCTGTGAGCCTCCAGGTTTATTTTCATTCATTTTACTAGGAAAAATAAGAATATAAAATCAGACATCTTAATTTCAAAATTCTCAAATTACCCATTTTATTTAGATTTAGTCAGTGTATGATGACGAACAAGCAGCACGATCATTTCTTACTCCAGTATTTTATTTCCTCACCTCTCCACATCTAAGACCAGTAATTCTCAACAAAGGTGGTAAATCCTGGGGACAGTGTTGAAATTGGAAGGAACGTTTTTTAGTTATCAAAAAGATTAAGATGACTACTGGTATTTACTGAAAAGGAGACCCAACTCAAGACATACAAGGAACAAAGAGACTTAAGACTTTCCAACTTTCTAGCAGTTTTACAAATCTACTGTAGAAAATTCCATAAACACATGATTACAGCACCTCACCTAAAATAAACATAAAAATTTTAACTTATAAACAATATTTAGTCAGTATCCCAATAACAGATTTATATTTGAGATTCAATTTCTCCAGCTTGTAATTTCTTACCCTTCCCCTCTGCAGATGAATTGCAACTACTGCTTACTTAAGTTTATTGGATTGATAATTCAGAATGATTGAGGTCCACAACACAGGTTAACTTTCAAGATTATAAACGAATGTTTCTTTATAAGAAATCACAATTTCTATGTGGCTATGTCTTGTCCTACTCTTTCCCTTCAAACTATAAGGACCTGGGCATCTCTCTTGGTTCAACACTGCAATGAAGTTCTGTCTAGATTTTTATAATATATGTTCAGACAACTATAAGACTTAAAAAAAAGGTACCTAAAGTTTCTTACTCACTAGCCTCAGAACTGACCTAAACAAGTGTTTTTGCATCCTTACAAATAGAAAAGAATAAAAGTAAGTATCAATTTCACATATCACCAAAAAAAAAAAAAAGTAATATAGGAATATATAGCGCTTCATGCTGAAAAGCCTTCAAATATCACTGGCAGCAAGATGATGATCATAAGAAAGATCTCCAGTGCTATCAAAACATGAACAAGAAAGGTTTTTTCCGGTTTGGAACAATCTAATAAGCACTCTATATAGCTTTTCAAAGTGTATTAATACACAGTACTCCACACAGACCAATGGAATAGAAACAGAGCCCAGAAACAGATTCAGACTTTTCTGGTCATTTGATTTTTAACAAAGGTAACAATGAGAAAAAGAAGTCTTTTATCAACAAATGATGCTGGAAGAAAATGGATCTCTGTATGGAAAATTGGGAAACTTGAGATTCACACTTTATACCATAAATACAAATTAGTTTTAAGTGGATCATAGACTTTATTGTGATAGCTAAAACTATTAAAGTTTTAAAAGAACTTCATCAAATTTAAAAGATTCTACTCATCATAAGATACATTAAGAAGGTAAATTCTGCACGCCACATACTAGGAGAAAATATTTATAAAAGTGTGTCAGACAAAGACTTGCACCCAGAATACATAAAGAACTCCTAAATACAAAGCAAACAACGAAGAAATGGGCAAAAAACATGAACAGACACTTCATGAAGCAAGATATACAAATGGCTAATAAACATATAAAAAATGCTCAGCATCATTGTTAATTAGGATGATAAAAACTAAAACCACTATGAAGACTACTTTATACCTGTAAAAATGTCTAAGATTAAAAAGACTATAATATCAAACACTGGAAAGGATATGAAGCAGCTGGGGAATTCTCATAAATTGTTGATGGGAATGTAAAACGGAATAATCATCTTGCAAAGTTTTAGTAGTTTCTTAAAAGTTAAACATATATACCCAAGCACCTAGCCTTTGATGTAGGAGTTTCACAGCCAGGTATACATCCATGAGAAATAAACAAACATATAGACTAAAAACTTTATTTAAAAATGCTCATAGCAGCTGTCTTCATGATACTCCCAAACTGGAAGGCTACAAGTCCATCAACAAGAAAACTGACATGCAAATTGCAGTATATTAATAAAATGCAATACTACTTAGCAATGAAAAGGTAACAAGTGCTGAGGATGCAATAAAACAGATGAATCTACAAACATGCTATGTCAAAGAAACTGCACACTATTATTATCTACATTATTCCATTTACATGAAGTTCTTTACATTTTTTTAACAAGTAACTTATCAGGGAAAAAAATATCACAACAGTACTTGTCTCTCCACTGGGAAGATGATGGGAAGTAACTTAAGTAAACTTTCTGAAATACCCTACTCTTCCTAGGATGACCTAAGTAAGCAACTTTAGGAGAAGAAATGTTCAAAAAGCTCTTAATTCTGTAATTTTCAATGAAACACCACCTTAAGCCCCACTTCACAGCTCAGACCTAATGTTGATTCTTTGACACATAACCTTGGTTTTGCTTTGACCCTATCAAAACACTACTTCATTAAAATTTTACCTCCGTGCCACCCTTCTACAAAATCCTGTAAGAAATCTATTTTACTCTTTGGGGCAAAGCCTTATGGTTCCCCTGGTCTGTGGTCTCTCTCACTGCATTGTCAACAAACCTAACTTAATCACGCTACAGGTTTATCCCTGGTGGTTTTAGGCCAGCTGGGCTAAACAGGTGAAAGGCAAATGTCACAAATATACACTGGGGAATCTGTTTAAAGGGTATATAGGAGTTCCTTTCACTATTCTTACAGCTATTTTCTAAGCTTACTTGTACTTGTGTTAGTTTCTCAGTCGTGTCTGACTCTTTGTGACCTCATGGACTATAGCCCACCAGGCTCCTCTGTCCATAGAATTCTCCAGGCAAGAACACTGGAGTTGGTTACCATTCCTTTCTCCAGGGAAACTTCCTGACCCAGGGATCAAATCCAGGTCTCCCGTATTGTAGGTGGATTCTTTACCATCCGAGACACGTGGGAAGTCCTTTCTAAGCTTAAGATTATATAAAAATTAAAAGTTACTTCCAAACAGGATAATGTTCCAAAGGTACTACAAGACTCATATTTTTGACTAGTTCATATCGGCTTTCTTACTAATCCACAGCATCCCAAAGATGATTTACTTCAGTCAGGAGTCTCTAAAACAAAAGTTAAAAAAAAAAAAAAAAAAAAAAACTCACATGTTTTTAACTAGATTTCATCATTTTGTTTCCAGTACATGAATTTTAAGTCTTCCTAAGTGAAAAGAGAACAATGCTAGGTACATATATATCTCAGTAACAGCCCAAGTCTTGGTCTTAGAAATACTATTAAAGTATTCCTCCCTTCCCTGAGAAACCATTAACAATTTAATGAAGAACTCCAGAAGGCCACTATCTAGACATATTCTGAGTCTCCTGTATTACTTACTTCCACTTGGTCAGTCACTGACACTCAGTTTGAATCTCCTCCCTTCAAAAGTTGGAGCCTAATTTTTTTTTTCTTGACTTTGGCCATGCTAACTAACTTCCACCAAAAAGTCTGGCAGAAGTGACAAAGCGTAACTAGGTCATAAAAGGCATTATGACTTCCTCCTTCTCTCTATCACGGATCACTTGCACTAGAGGAAGCTTAATGCCATGTCCTAAAGACTCACGATGCTCCTAGGAGAGCTCCACTTGGCAAAGAACTGAGGCACTTACCCACAGTCATATATGTGAACTATTTTAGAAATAAATCATCTAGCCCCATTCAAATCTTTATAAGACTGAAGTGTGGCTGACAGCCTAAGAGAAACTTTATGGAAGACCCAAAGCCAGAATCACACAGCTAAGCTGGTCCCAAATTTCTGACTCACAGAAACTGACAGATAATAAATGTCTGTTCTTATAAGGCACCAAGTTTTGCAGTGATCTGTTACACAGCAATAGATAACAAATTAATAAAGTAAGCCAGATTCCCACTCACTCTGAGTGGCTGTATAAACAGATTTTTTTGTGGAATTCTTAGGGTTTTCAATAAATAAGATCCTGTTATTTGCAAACACATTTTTACTTCCTCTTTTCTGACATAGAAGCGTTCATTTCTATTTCTGGCCTGAATGCTCTGGCTAGGACTTCTAGTACTCTGCTGAATAGGAGAGGAATGGGCACCCCTGTCCTGTTTCTGATCCTACAGAAGTTTTTAACCTTTTACCATTGAGTAAAATGAAAACTGTGAGCCTGTCATCTATGACCTTTAAAATGTTGAGGTACTTTCTCTTCTATATCCATTATGTTGAGAATTTTTATCATGAAGGGATGATCAGTTCCTCTCATTCACCCAGTCATGTCCAACTCTTTGCAACCCCAGGGACTGCATCACGCCAGGCTTCCATGTCCATCACCAACTCCTGGAGCTTACTCAAACTCATGTCCATCCAGTCAGTGATGCCATCCAACCATCTCATCCTCTGTTGTCCCCTTCTCCTCTTGCCTTCAATCTTTCCCAGCATCACAATCTTTTCCAAGGAGTCAGTTCTTCACATTGGGTGGCCAAAGTAGTGGATTTTCAGCTTCAGCATCAGTCCTTCCAATAAATATTCAGAACTGATTTCATTTAGAAATGACTGGTTACATGTCCTTGCAGTTCAAGGGACTATCAAGAGTCGTCTTCAACACTACAATTCAAAAGCATCGATTCTTCCGCACTCAGCTTTCTTTACAGTCCAACAGTCACATCCATACAGGACTACTGGGAAACCATAGCTTTGACTAGAACAATCTTTGTCAGCAAAGTAATACCTCTGCTTTTTAATACGCCGTCTAGGTTGGTCATAGCTTTTCTTCCAAGGAGCAAGTTGTCTTTTAATTTCATGGCTGCAGTCACCATCTGCAGTGCTTTTGGAGCCCCCCAAAATAAAATCTCTCACTGTTTACATTGTTTCCTTATCTATTTGCCATAAATTGATGGGAAAAGATGCCACGATCTTAGTTTTCTGAATGTTGACTTTAAAGCCTACAATTTCACTCTCCTCTTTCACTTTCATCAAGAAGCTCTTCAGTTCTTCTTCGCTTTCTGTCAGAAGGGTGGTGTCATCTGCATATCTGAGGTTGTTACTTCCCCTGGCAATCTTGATTCCAGCTTGTTCTTCATTCAGCCCAGTATTTGCATGATGTACTCTGCATACAGGTTAAATAAGCAGGGTGACAATATAGAGACAGCCTTGACGTACGTACACCTTTTCTTATTTGGAACCAGTCTGTTGTTCCATGTCCAGTTCTAACTGTTGCTTCCTGACCTGCATACAGAGTTCTCAGGAGGCAGGTCAGGTGGTCTGGTATTCCCATCTCTTACAGAATTCCCCAGTTTGTTGTGATCCACATAGTCAAAGGCTTTGGCATTGTCAATAAAGGCAGAAGTAGATGTTTTTCTAGAACTCTCTTGCTTTTTCAATGATCCAGTGGATGTTGGCAATTGGATCTCTCGTTCCTCTGTCTTTTCTAAATACAGCTTGAACATCTGTTAAGTTCTCAGTTCATGAAATGTTGAAGTCTGGCTTGGAGAATTTTAAGCATTACTTTGCTAGCGTGTGAGATGACTGCAATTGTGCAGTAGTTTGAACATTCTTTGGCATTGCCTTTCTCTGGGACTGGAATGAAAACTGACCTTTTCCAACCCTGTGGCCAACTGTTGAGTTTTCCACATTTGCCACATATTGAGTGCAGCACTTTAACAGCATTATATTTTAGGATCTGAAATAGCTCAGCTAGAATTCCATCACCTCCACTAGCTTTGTTCATAGTGATGCTTCCTAAGCCCACCTGACTTCGCATTCCAGGATGTCTGGCTGTAGGTGAGTGACCACACCATCATGGTTGTCTGGGTCACGGAAATGTTTTTTGTATAGTACTTCTGTGTATTCTTGCCACCTCTTAATATCTTTTGCCTCTGTTAGGTCCATACCATTTCTACACTTTATTGTGCCCATCTTTACATGAAATGTTCCCTTGATATCTCTAATTTTCTTGAAGAGATCTCTAGTCTTTCTCATTCTATTGTTTTCCTCTATTTCTCTGCATTGATTACTGAGGAAAATTTTCATATCTTTCCTCTCTATTCTTTGGAACTCCACAATCAAATGGTTATGAATTTCCTTTCCTTTTCTCCTTTGCCTTTTGCTCCTCCTCTTTTCTCAGCTATTTGTAAGACCTCCTTAGACAACCATTTTGCCTTTTTGCATTTCTTTTTCTTGGAAATGGTCTTGACCACTGCCTCCTGTACATTGTCACGAACGTACGTCCATAGTTCTTCAGGCACTCTATCAGATCTAATCCACTTCCACTGTATCATTGTGAGCTATTTGATTTAGATCATACCCGAATGGTTTAGTGGTTTTCCCTACTTTCTTCAATTAAATCTGAATTTGGCCATAAGGAGTTCATGATCTGAGCCACAAGTCAGCTCCCGGTTTTGTTTTTGTTGACTGTATAGAGTTTCTCCATCTTTAGCTGCAAAGAATATAAGCAATCTGATTTCGGTGTTGACCATCTGGTGATGTCCATGTGTACAGTTGTCTCTTGTGTTGCTATGACCAGTGCATTCTCGTGGCAAAACTGTTAGCTTTTGCCCTGCTCCATTTTATACTACAAGGCCAAACTTGCCTGTTACGCCAGGTATCTCTTGACTTCCTACTTTTTCATTCCAGTCCCCTATAATGAAAAGGACATCTTTTTTGGGTGTTAGTTCTAGGAGGTCCTGTAGGTCTTCACAGAACGGTTCAACTTAAGCTTCTTCAGCATTACTGACTGGGGTGTAGACTTGGATTACTGTGATACTGAACGGTTTGCCTTGGAAACAAACAGATTATTCTGTCATTTTTGAGACTGTACCCAAGTACTGCATTTCAGACTCTTGTTGACTCTGAGGGCTACTCCATTTCTTCTAAGGCATTCTTGCCCACAGTAGTAGATATAATGGTCATGAGTTAAATTCACCCATTCTAGCTCATTTTAGTTCATTGAGTCTTAAAATGTTGATGTTCACTCTTGCCATCTCCTGTTTGACCACTTCCAATTTACCTTGAGTCATTGGCCTAACAATCCAGGTTCCTATGCAATAGTGCTCTTTACAGCATTGGACTTTACTTCCATCACCAGTCAGATCTACAACTGGGTGCTGTTTTTGCTTTGGCTCTGTCTCTTCATTCTTTCTGCAGTTATTTCTCCAGTCTTCTCCAGTAGCATATTGGGCACCTACCGACCTGGGGAGTTCATGTTTCAGCATCTTATCTTTTTGCCTTTTCATACTGTTCATGGGGTTCTCAAGGCAAGAATACTGAAGTGGTTTGCCATTCCCTTCTCCAGTGGACCACGTTTTTTGAGAACTCTCCATCATGACCCATCCGTCCTGGGTGGCCCTACACAGCATGGCTCATAGTTTCATTGAGCAAGACAAGGCTGTGATCCATGTGATCAGTTAGTTTTCTGTGATTGTGGTTTTCATTCTGTCTGCCTTCTGAGGGATAAGAATAAGAGGCTTATAGAAGCTTTCTGATGTGAGAGACTGTGGGGGAAACTGGGTCTTGTTCTGATAGGTGGAAAGGATGCTGGATTTTGTTAAAAACTTTTTCTTGTATCTTTTGAGATGACTTTTTTATTTCTCCTTCCATTTGTGTTGTGCTAAGTTGCTTCAGTTGTGTCTGACTCCTTACGACCCTTTGGACAGCAGCCAGCCAGGTTCCTCAATCCATGGGATTCTCAAGACAAGAATACTGGAGTGAGCTGCCATTTCCTACTTCAGGGGATCTTTCCGACCCAGGGATCGAACCTGCATCACTTTCACCTCCTACATTGGCAGGCGGGTTCTTTACCTCTAGCACCACCTGGAAAGACCCACTTGTATTATGTTTCACATTTATATATTTGTATATATTGATCCATTCTTACACACAAAGATGAATCCTGATTGATCATGATGTATGATCCTTTTAATATGCTGCTGAATTTGGCTTTCGAGTGTTTTGCTGAGAATTTTTGCATCTATATTCATCAGGGATATTGGTCTACGGTTTTCTTTTCCTATAGTGTCTTTATCTGGCTTTGGTAACAGGGTGATACTGACATCAAAAAACTAACTTGGGAGTGGAACACACACTCCAGGAAAGAAATAACACTATGGCCAACAAGCAAAGGAAAGAAGGAATGCTGAAAAATTATCAAAAATACAGAGATTAAACAACACAATCTTAAATGCGCAAAAGAGGGAAGAAATCAAAAGGGAAATTAGAAAGTTCTTAGAGACCAATGAAAATAAAAACATAACATACTAAAACTTATGATAGGGCTTCCCTGGTGGCTCAGTGGTAGGGAATTTGTCTGCCAATATAGGAGACACAGATTTGATCCCTGATCCAGGAAGATCCCACGTGCCACAGAGCAACTAAACCCATGTGCCACATGGGTTTGAGCCTGTGCTCTAGGACCCTGGGAGTTGCAACTACTGAAGCTCACACATCCTAGAACCTGTGCTCCACAACGAGAAGCCACTGCAATGAGAAGCCTGCACACTCCAACTAGAGAGTAGCCCTTCCTCTCTGCATCTAGAGAAAAGCTTGCACAGCAACAGAGACCCAGCACAACCAAAAATGAATAAATAAATATCTAACAACAACAACAACAACA
The DNA here is from genome assembly GCA_006410875.1 of Neotragus pygmaeus. Classification (NCBI taxonomy): domain Eukaryota; kingdom Metazoa; phylum Chordata; class Mammalia; order Artiodactyla; family Bovidae; genus Neotragus; species Neotragus pygmaeus. The sequence goes on along the minus strand of SJYV01032085.1, from coordinate 827,694 downwards.
CCTACAGTATACAGCAAAGAGTGATCAGAGAAAAATTTATAACTGGAAATGCAGACATTGAAAAAGAAGATCCCCAAACAGTAACTTTATACCTCAAGGAGCTAGAAAAAGAACAAGTGACACCAAACCTAATAGAAGGTAGGAATTCAAAAAGATGAGAGTTATATAAATGTAAAAACAAAAAAAGAAAAACAACAGAGAATAAATTATAAAATTGGTTCTTAAAAGAGATCAACTAAATTGAAAAACCTTTAGCTAGTCATTTGACAAAATCCAACACTCTTTCATGACAAAAAACATTTATCAATTTAGGAACAGGAGGGAATTTCCTCAGCATGATAAAGAGTATCTATGAAAAACCAACAGCTAACATCAAACTCAATGGTGAAAAGCTGAAAACTTCCACGTAAGATCCAGAGCAAAAGAGTGATGTCTACTCTCACTGTATCTATTTAACAATGTATTAGAGTTCTAGACAAAATAATTAGGCAAGAAAATAAATAAAAGACATTTATACTTCCCTAGTGGCTCAGACGGTAAAGAATTCACCTGCAATGCAGGAGACATGGGTTTGATTTCTGGGTCAGGAAGATCCCCAGGAGAAGGAAATTGCAACCCACTCCAGTGTTCTTGCCTGGCAAATTCTATGGACAGAGGAGCCTGGCAGGCTATAGTCTATGGGACTGCAAAGAGTAGAGACGATTGAGCAACTAACACTATCACTTTCAAATTGAAAGCAAGAAGTAGTTCTACTTGTAGAAGACATGAGTTTATATGTAAGAAGTTCTAATGAATTCATAAAACACTGTGAGAGTTAACAAATCCAAAATAAGTGGTAGGATGCAAGGTCAACACACACACAAAAAATCAGTCAAATTTCTATACAACAGCAAAGGACAATCCACAACATTTTAATACCATCAAAAGGACTGAACTATTTAATAAATATAACAAACAGGTGCAAGATTTATATACTGAAAGCCACTAACCACTGTAAAAAGAAATGAAATAACCCAAATAAATGGAAAGAACTCTGTCCGTGGTTGGAAGACTTAATATTTTTAAGAAGGCCATTTTCCCCAAAGCAATCTATATTCAAGGCAATCCGTACAAAAGTCCAATGATTATTTCTATAGAAATTGGAAAATCTGATACTAAAATCTGTAAGAAATTATGAGAGCCTGAATAATTTAAACCAATGCAAAAAGTTGAATGAAGCATACCTCCCAATTTGAAAACTTGCTACAAAACGATCGTAATAAAAAAATGGTGACACTGGCATAGGAGAAACATAGAGAAGTAGTTAAGAGCCAAGAAATAAATCCATACATCTCGGGAAGATTCTCTGGAGAAGGAAATGGCAACCCACTCCAGTAGTCTTGCCTGGAGAATCCCATGGACAGAGGAGCCTGGTGGGCTACAGTCCATGCGGTTGCAAAGAGTTAGACACAACTGAGCGACTTCACTTCATTTCATGATCATTAATTTTCAACAAAAATGTCAAAACCATTCAGTGGAGAAAGAACAGTCTCTTCAACAAATGGTGTCGGGCCAGTTGGGTAGCCACAGGCAAAAGAATGAAGCTGGACCTCTATCTTACACTATACACAAANGCGGTTGCAAAGAGTTAGACACAACTGAGCGACTTCACTTCATTTCATGATCATTAATTTTCAACAAAAATGTCAAAACCATTCAGTGGAGAAAGAACAGTCTCTTCAACAAATGGTGTCGGGCCAGTTGGGTAGCCACAGGCAAAAGAATGAAGCTGGACCTCTATCTTACACTATACACAAAAATTAACAAAAAATGGTTTCAAGATTTAGTATGTAAGAGCCAACACTACAAAAATCTCAGAAAAAAACATGACCTTGGATTTGGCTTCTTATGTATGACACCAAAATCACAAGAAGCAGAAAGAAAGAAAGAGTAGATTGGATTACATATTCAAGAGAGTGAAAACAAGAAGATATCTGAAAATCACTACCTGATAACACCCTGATGCTGGGAAAGATTGAAAATGGGAGGAGAAGGGGATAAAAGAGGATAAGATGGTTGGATGGCATCACTGACTCCAATACTTTGGCCACCTGATGTGAAGTGCCAACTCATTTGAAAAAACCCTGATGCTGGGAAAGACTGAGGGCAAGATGAGTAGGGGGTGACAGAGGACAGTATCACTGACTCAATGGACATGAGTTTGAGCAAGCTCCAGAAGTTGGTGATGGACAGGGAAGCCTAGCATGCTGCAGTTCATGGGGTTGCAAAGAGTCAGACACGACCGAACAACTGAACTGACTAACTGACTAGATAAGGATCTAGTATCCAGAATATATAAGAAACTCTTACAACTGAACAAAAAAATCCAAACCAACTGAAAAACAGAAAGGATCTGAACAAACATTTCTTCCAAGAAAATAATTAAATGGGCAACAAGTATATGAAGAAATGTTCAACATCATATTCTTTAAGGATATGCAAATGAAAACCATAATGAGATACCACACTTGAGATCTGTGCTAAGGTTACCATAATTGAAAAATAAAAACAAAACAAGCAAAGGCAAGGAGATGGAAAAACTGCAACCCTCAAACATTGCTAATGAGAATGTAAAATGGTACAGGCTACTGTGGACCAGTAGTTCGGCAGTTGCTCAACACATCACAGAATTGTCACATTACCCAACAATCAGACTAGGTAGTTTTGGAAAGTTTCCTTTATGCCACTTTGCTTTTACAAAAGACCGACATTAATATGTGTTTTTGCTAAAAAGAAAGAAATCCAAAAAGGATCTTTATCTTTATTTTAAAAAAAAAGAAGAGTTCTTTATTCTATCCCATTTCACCCTACAAAAGATGTCATATGAATGCTCTCCCTCCAGATGGCTGGGTAAGCCTGTACTTACTGAAAAGATCTGAAAACAGATATTCAAACAAGAGGGCTTCCTGGGGGCTCAGCAATAAAGAATCCACCTGAAACACAGGAGCTGTAGGAGATGTAGGCTTGATTCCTGGGTCAGGAGGATCCCCTGGAGAAAGGAATGGCTACCCACTACAGTATTCTTGCTAGGACAATTCCATGGACTGAGGAGCCTGGCAGGCTACAGTCCGTGGGGTCACAGAGTTGAACATGACTGAAGTGACTTGGCACACACAGTCAAACAAAAACTTGCTCAAAAATGTTCCTAACAGCAATACAGACAATAGCTAAAAAACAGAAACAACTCATTCCTCTGTCAATCAATGAACAGGTATACAAAATGTGGTATATCCATACAATAGAATGTTATTCAGCTATTTTATAAAATATAGTACTGGTTTATGTGACAACATACATGAACCCTAAAAATATACTAAGAAGCCAGAAATGAAAAGTCATACACTGTACTGTTGTTGTCTGGTCATTAAGTAGTGGCCAACTCTGTGACCCCATGGACTGCAGCACTCTAGGCTTCCGTCCTTCACTATCTCCCAGAGTTTGCTCAAATTCATATTCATTGAGTCGATGATGCCATCCAACCATCTTATTCTCTGTCACCCCCTTCTCCTCCTGCCTTCAATCTTTCCCAGCACCAGAGTCTTTTGCAATGAGCTGGTTCTTTGCATCAGGTGGCCAATGTATTGGGTGGGATTCAGCTTCAGCATAAGTCCTTCCAATGAATATTCAGGGTTGATTTCCTTTAGGATTGACTGTAAAATCCCACTTATATGAAGTATCTAGCAAAAGGTAAATCTATAGACAGAGCAGATTTGGGGTTTCCAGGGATGGAAAAACAGGAAATGTGAAGTAACTGTCTAATGGTATGTCTTTTCCTTTTGGAGTGATGAAAATGTTTTAGAACTAGATACAGGTAATGGTTGCACAACACTGTGGATGTGTGAATACACGGCACTGAGCTATACAATTCAAAATTGCTACTTAAAAAAATTTTTATTTATTTAATTGGAGGCTCCAAGAGGAGCTACTCTGCATCCGAGGTCAGGGGCGACGGCCGAGAGGAGACACCCGAAGTCCGAGGCCAGGGGCGGCATCTGAGGCCAGGGGTGGCAGCCGGGAGGAGCAATCCAACACCCTAGGCCAGGGGCGGTGGCCGGGAGGAGCAACCCCACGTCCAAGGAGCAGTGGCTATACGGGCACAGGAGGGCCTAGAGGAGCCATCCGACGATGAAGGTCAGGAAGGGCGGTGGTGAGGAGATACCCCTCATCCAAGGTAAGGAGCAGCGGCTGTGCTTTGNTCTTAATATCTTCTGCTTCTGTTAGGTCCATACCATTTCTGTCCTTTATCGAGCCCATCTTTGCATGAAATGTTCCCTTGGTATCTCTAATTTTCTTGAAGAGATCTCTAGTCTTTCCCATTCTGTTGTTTTCCTCTATTTCCTTGCACTGATCGCTGAAGAAGGCTTTCTTATATCTTCTTGCTATTCTTTGGAACTCTGCATTCAGATGCTTATATCTTTCCTTTTCTCCTTTGCTTTTCACCTCTCTTCTTTTCACAGCTATTTGTAAGGCCTCCCCAGACGGCCATTTTGCTTTTTTGCATTTCTTTTCCATGGGGATGGTCTTGATCCCTGTCTCCTGTACAGTGTCACGAACCTCATTCCATAGTTCATCAGGCACACTGCCACATAACATTGAGCAGAGTTCCATGTGTTATATAGTAAGTCCTTATTGGTTATCCATTTTAAATATAGCAGTGTGTACATGTCCATCCCAAACTCCCCCACTATCCCTTCCCATTGCCCACCCTCTTCCACCCCGCCTCCGAACCAAAAGTTCCACCCCAGAACCAAAAGTTAGTTCTCTAGTCTATGAGTCTCTTTCTGTTTTGTAAGGTCATTTTCATTATTTCTTTTTTGATTTCAATATAAGGGATGTCATAAATTATTTCTCCTTCTCTGACTTACTTCACTCAGTATGACAATCTCTAGATCCATCCATGTTGCTGCAAATGGCATTATTTCATTCTTTCTAATGGCTGGGTAATATTCTAGTATACTTATGTACCACATCATCATTATCCATTTCTATCAGAACAAAGAATTTGAAATAACTATGATTGATAGGCTAAGGGCTCTAATGGATACAGTAGCAATATATAAGATCAGATCAATGTAAACAGAGAAATAGAAATCCTAAAAAAGAACCAGAAAGAAATGCTAGAAATAAAAAACACTAATGGAAATGAAGAATGTCTTTGGTAGAATAACTAGTTCAATAAGTCCCCCACATATGAACAAATTCTATTCTGAGACTGTGTCCCTACGTCCAATAACGTTAGCCCAGGTAACCAACTAATACAATCAGTAATATAGTACTATATTGCAGAAGGTGTAAAATATCTTTCTCACAAATAACACACAAAAAAGAAACAGACGTGAAAAATAAAAAATTTTAATCTTACAGTACAGTACTTTGAAAAGTACAATACAGTACAGCTGGCATATAGGAGACGGCATTGAGTAAACAGGCAAGAAGACTTACTGACTAGGGGAGGAAGAGGAAGTGGGAGGTGGTAGGGCTGAAGGATCACCAGCAGTAGGAGACAGAGGGCAAGCTGCAACTTTACTCATGCCTGACGCTGATGGCATGGGTTCTGGTTCCTTGGTGGATTCAATTCTATCTACCCTCTTGAAAAATTTATTCAGTGATGTCTGGGTAGTAGCTCTTCTTTTCTCATCATAGATGACATGGTTTTAGGGCTGGGCTGCATTCTGAACGGCGGCTACAACCTTCATGTACTGTTCTACATTTGGGGTCTGTGCCTCGAAAACTAACAGTGCTTCCTCAAATCAACAAAATCCTCTTGCCATTTCCTGTGTTATGAATTCTTTCTCTTGTCTCTCTCGGTCTTTTCTCTCGGCCTCTATTTCATCATGCCTTCATTAGGAAGCTGGAGTTCAATGAAATCAGCCTCTTACAGATTTAGCTGTAACATCTTGCCAAGGGTCAATATGCTGCAGAAGACTTCTTTGGACTCCTTATTCATCTTCTCAAATCCATGAAAATCATGAACAAACTACATGCAAAGGTTCCTCCAAACCCCATTCATGGTGACGACTGTTATTTCATGCCAAGCAAAGTCAATGTTTTTTATGACCTTGTAGATATTACAGTCTTTTCAAAACTGTCACAAGGTTGTTCTTGATTCATCACCCACCTTTACTGCCTGACAAGAAGTGTGGTAAATATTTCTTGAACGTTGCTCTAACTCCCTGGTCCACAGGCTGGATGAGTGATGAAATATTTGGTGGCAGATGCACTCCTTTGATGGTAGGATGAAGTCAATCATGAATGAGGGGTGGCCTGGAGCACTGTTGAGTAGCAAAAGAATGTTGAATGGGCTATGTCCTTCTCCAAGCAATATCTTTCTATCTCCAGGATTAAGTGGTGGAAAAGTCAGTCCTGGAAAATGGCCTCTGTAACCTAGGCTTTGGGGTTACTACTCCACATAACAGGAAGAGAGCCCTTGGCTATGTTTTTAAGGGCTCTTAGGTTCTCCAAATGATAAACTGAATGATAAGAGAATTTTCAGCTTCATATCGCCAGAAGCACTGACACCAAACAACAGAGTTAGCCTAATTATTTGCTGCTTTATTGCCTGGCATCACTTTTCTTCCTTACAGATGTAAATTCGGTTTGGCCTCCTCTTCCAGCAGTCTTGTCTCATCCACAAGATACCTACACAGGTAAACATGCACCTTCGTCAATAATTTCTTAAAGTATTTCAGGAAATTAATGGGCAACTACTGTATATGCACTCACCACCTCGCCACTTACTTCTACTCTATGAAGGCTGGCTCTAGCCTTGAACTGATGAATACAGCCAAGACGGCATTAAAAGATGCCATCTGATTCTTCACTCAGTTTCTTCTTCAAGTCTTCATAAAGGCATTGAGCTTCCTGCTGAATCAACATTAAGCTGAGATTTGACACTTACACTGATCCTGCAGCCACACTGAGAAGTTTCTCCATCTTCTCCATCACTTTTCCACGCTTCTTTGATATTACTGTCAACATCACTGGCACAGCAGATCTCACATGTTCCATGATCCTGTTTTTGTTTTTTAGAATCATGCCTGGTTAAATAATTCACGTTATAAGAATGTGCAATATCTGTCATCTTTTCACCTTGCTCCACTCTTTCAATTACTTTCACTTTTGTTTCCATCATTATTGTTTTGTGCTATAGTACCAGCTTAACAGTACTTAGTAGTACCAGCTACATCACCACTGCTTTAACACTCCAGACATCCTGGGCTTGAAATAAAAATACTGTATTCTATACATTCAGTTCACTTCAGTCGCTCAGTTGTGTCCGATTTTTTGCAACCCCATGGACTGCAGCACACCAGGCTTCCCTGTCCTTAACCAACTCCCAGAGTTTACTCAAACTCATGTCCATTCAGTCGGTGATGCCATCAAACTATCTCATCCTCTGTTGTCCGCTTCTCCTCCTGCCTTCAATCTTTCCCAGCATCAGGGTTTTTTTCTAATGAGTCAGTTCTTCACATCACGTGACCAAAGTACTGGAGTTTCAGCTGTAGCATCAGTCCTTCCAATGAATATTCAGGATTGATTTCCTTTAGGATGGACTGGTTGGATCTCCTTGCAGTCCAAGGGTCTCTTAAGAGACTTCTCCAACACCACAGTTCAAAAGCATCAATTCTTCAGCACTCAGCTTTCTTTATAGTCCAATCACATCCATACGTGACTACTGGAAAAACCATAGCTTTGACCAGACACATCTTTGTTGGCAAAGTAACGTCTCTGCTTTTTAATACGCCATCTAGGTTGGTCATAACATTTCTTCCAAGGAGCAAGTGTCTTTTAATTTCATGGCTGCAGTCACCATCTGCAGTGATTTTGGAGCCCCCCCAAAATAAAGTCTGTCACTGTTTCCACCATTCCCCCATCTATTGCCATGAAGTGATGGGACTAGATGCCATGATCTCAGTTTTCTGAATGCTGAGTACATTACTGTACAGTAAAACAGTATACCTTTTTCACCAAAGGTCCATATAGTCAAAGCTATGGTTTTTCCAATAGTCACGTACGGACATTAGAGTTAGACCATAAAGAAGGCTGAGTGCTGCATAATTGATACTTTACAACTGTGGTACAGAAGATGCTTGAGACTCCCTTGGACTGCAAGGAGATTAAATCAGTCAATCCTAAAGGAAATCAGTCCTGAATTTTCATTGGAAGTACTAATGCTGAAGCTGAAGCTCCAGTACTCTCGCCACCTACCTGATGGGAAGAGCTGACTCACTGGAAAAGACCCCCCTGATACCGGGAAAGACTGAAGGCAAAAGGAGAAGACGGTGGCAGAGGATGAGTGGTTAGATAGCATCACTGACTCAATGGATATGAATTGGAGCAAACTCCAGGAGACAGTGAAGGACAGAGAAGCCTGCAGTCCATGGAGTTGAAAAGACTCGGATACGACCCAGCAACTGAACAACCACCACAAAACTATACAAAAGCACAACCATTTGTAGGGGATGCACACATGTGACAACGTATGCCACACACATAATATGTGACTGGACATGCAAACACACATTCCAATCTTTGAAAACTCACAACTTTAAACTTTATACGGAGGGGACTATTGCAGATGGGACAAGGCTCTCTAAAAGCTTAAAAATATCTGAACAGAAACTTTGAAAACTAAACAGCAAAGAGGACAAAAACCGAGACAAAACAAAACAAAAACAAAAAGAGAATATCCAAGGACTGTGAGATAACCACAGAAAGCATAACAAAAGGTTCTTGGACTACCAGAAGAAGAGAGAAAGTAACAGAAGTAACATTTGAAACAATAACAAAGTAATGTCAGACACCAGACAATAGATCCAGGAAGTTCCAGAATACCAAGCAGGATAACTGCCAAAAAACGACACCTACACATATTATTTCAAACTATAGAAAATTAAAGATAAAGAATAAAAATCCTGAAAAAAGTTACAGGGGTAAATAATCTTACCTAATAGATAAACAAGAGTCGGAATGAGAGGAGTAATATTTAAAGGAGAAATAGTTCAAGTATTGGGGGGCAGGGAGGGAGAAAAAAAAAGCCTAGAATTCTGTATCCTGTGAAATTACCTTTAGAAATGAAAGAAAAATAAAGACTTTCTTAAACAAAAATTGGTGGAATATGTTGCCAGTAGACCTGCCTTTCAAGGTATGTTATGAGAAGCTCTTGAGAGAGAAGGAAAATGATATAGCTCAGAAATTCATATCTATATAAAGAAAGGAAGTTTCCAGGAATAAGTAAAAATAAAATAAAAACTTCTATATGCTCAATTAAAACCACAGAGTGAAGCTAAATATAGGAACAAAGAACAAGGGCAACAAATAGAAAACAGCAGCAAATATGGTAGAATTAATAAATATTTATATGAATTAATATTTATTAACTCATCCATATTAATAATCATTTTGAATGTCAATGGTCTAAATGCACCTACTAGAAGACAGATTTGTCACAGTAGATCAAAAAATAAGACCTAAGTATATGTTATCTCAAGATACCCACTTTAAGCATAGATTAAAAGCAAATGGATGGAGGGATTTCCCTGAAGTTCTGTGGTTAAGAATCTGCTCTTCCACTGCAGGGAGCATGGATTTGATCTCTAGCCAGGGAACTAAACTTTCAAGAACCATGTGGCATTGGGGGAAAAAAAAAAAAAAAAAAAAAAAAAAAAATATATATATATAGCAATACTATGAACAACTCTGGGCTTCCCAGGTGATGCTAGTGATAAAGAACCCACCTGCCAAAGCAAGAGATACAGATTCAATCCCTGGGTCGACAAGATTCCCTAGTGAAGGGAATGGCAACCCACTCCAATAGTCCAATATTCTTGCCTGGAGAATTCCATGGACAGAGGAGCCTGGCAGACTACAGTCCATGGGGTCACAAAGAGTAGGACATAACTGAGAGACTAACACACACATGAACAACTCTACGGCCATAAATTTGATAAATTGAACGAAAATGAAAGTTGCTCAGTTGTGTCTGACTTTTTGTGGCCCCGTGGACTCCATGGAATTCTCCAGGCCAGAATAGTAGGGTGGGTAGTCTTTTCCCTTCTCCAGGAGATCTTCCCAACCCAGGGATTGAACCCAGGTCTCCTGCACTGCATGTGGATTCTTTACCAGCTGAGCCACAAGGGAAGCCCAAGAATACTGGAGTGGGTAGCCTATCCCTTCTCCAGAGGATCATCCCAACCCAGGAGTCAAACAGGGGTCTCCTGCATTGCAGGCAAATTCTTTACCAACTGAGCTATCAGGGAAGCCCCATAATACAGACCAATTCCTTGAAAAACACAACTCTTGCTGAAACATAATAAAAAATAAACAATCTGAATATAACTGTATTAAAGAAACTGACTCAATAATTAGTAACCTTTCAAAACAGAAAGCACTAGGCCCAGACAGGTCACTGTAAAATTCTATCAAACATTTAAGGAGAAATTATACCAATTCTCTACAATATCTTTAGAAGACAGAAGGAGAGGGACTACTTCCAATTTACTCCATAAGGCCAGCATTTACCTAATACCAAAAAAAAAAAAGACAATGACATCACAAAGGAAAAAACACAAACTCGTGAATACAGATGCCACAATAAAATATTAGCAAATCAAATCAAACAATGTATAAAAAGAATTATATACCACAGCCAAGCAGGATTTACCTCAGTTATGTAGTCATGCATCTTGGTATTTACCCAAAAGAGATAAAAATTTATGTTCACAACAAAACTTTCATAGAGATGTTTACAGCTTGGAAGCAGCTAAGATGTCCTTCAGTAGATGAACAAAACATAGTTTATCTAAACTATGGTACACCTAGACAAAGGAATATTACTCAATGCTAATTGCTAGGAGAAATATCAACAATCTCAAATATGCAGATGATACCAGTCTAATGGCAGAAAGTGAAGAGGAACTAAAGAGCCTCTTGATGAAGATGAAAAAGGAGAGTAAAAAGGTGGCTTAAAAGTCAACATTCAAAAATGAAGAATATGACATTGGTCCCATCACTTCATGGCAAACAGAAGAGGAGTAAGTGAAAGCAGTGTCAGATTTTCTTTCTTGGGCTCCAGAATCACTGCAGATGGTGACTGCAGTCATGAAATTAAAAGACCCTTGGATCCTTGGAAGGAAAGCTATGACAAACCTAGACAGAGTATTAAAAAGCAAGGATATGTATCACTTTGCCGACAAAGGGCCATAGAATCAAAACTATGGCATTTTCAGTAGTCATGTACGGACCTGAGAGTTGGACTATAAAGAAGACTGACTGTTGAAGAATTGATGCTTTCAAACGGCAGTCCTGGAGAAGACTCTTTTGATAGTCCCTTGGACTGCAAGGAGATCAAACTAGTCAATCCTAAAGGACGTCAACCCTGAATACTCATTGGAAGGGCTGATGCTAAAGCTGAAGCTCCAATACTTTGGCCACTTGATGCAAAGAGCTGACTCATTGGAAAAGACCCTGATGCTGGGAAAAACAGGGCAAGAGGAGGAGGTGGTAGAGGTTGAGATGATTAGATAGGATTACCACTTCAATGGACATGAACGTGAGCAAACGCTGGGAGATAATGAAGGACAAGGAAGCCCGGAGTGCTGCAGTCCATGGGGTCTCAANAAAACAGGGCAAGAGGAGGAGGTGGTAGAGGTTGAGATGATTAGATAGGATTACCACTTCAATGGACATGAACGTGAGCAAACGCTGGGAGATAATGAAGGACAAGGAAGCCCGGAGTGCTGCAGTCCATGGGGTCTCAAAGAACTGGACATGACTTAGCAACTGAACAACAAAGGTGAAATAGTTGATAAAGAATCCATCTGCCAATGTAGGAGACACAAGAGACATGAGTTCAATCCACAGGTTGGGAAGATCCCCAGAGCAGGAAATGGCAGCCCACTCCAGTATTTTTGCCTGAAAAATTCTATGGACAGAGGAGCCTGGCGGGCTACAGTACATGGGGTTGTAAAGAGCCAGATATGACTGAGTAAGCAGGCACAGAATGTATAACATCAAGTTGTGGGTGTTGACTAGTCACTAAGCTGTATTGACCTCCGTGTGACCCCATGGATTGTAGCCTTCCAGGCTCCTCTGTCCATGGGATTTCCCAGGCAAGAATACTGGAGTGGGTTTCCATTTCCTCCTCCAGGGGATCTTNACATCAAGTTGTGGGTGTTGACTAGTCACTAAGCTGTATTGACCTCCGTGTGACCCCATGGATTGTAGCCTTCCAGGCTCCTCTGTCCATGGGATTTCCCAGGCAAGAATACTGGAGTGGGTTTCCATTTCCTCCTCCAGGGGATCTTCCCAACACAGAGATGGAGCCCACACCTACTGCACTGGCAGGTGGATTCTTTATCACTGAGCCACCATGGAAGGAAAAAAATTTGTAACTGGGTTCTTGCCCTAGTGAGAATTGTGGAATTATGTGTGATTTAGAGCAGGACTCAATTTCCTTTTGGGAAATTTATTACCTTCCAGGGTCATAAGATCCTAAAGAAAATGTTAAGCTATATAAACTGTAAAGCACTATATAATCCTGAAGTATCCTTATGATGACTAAGATTATGGGATAGACTTGAAAAAACATCCAACCATGCCTACTACTACTACAAAGACCATTCATTTGTAAGCAAAATTTCAACAGCAACATTCCAGCAAAACAGATAAATTAGAAAATCTGAGACCAAAAAAAGTTGTCTGATGTTAGGCTACTGGAAGCACTATAGAAAAAGAGAGGCATAAAAAATACAAAACCCAAGCAAGACTTCGTATTTAGTTTGGGTTTAAGTTAACTGTCTACATTAAGTTTACATACTAAGAGAAAAATCCACCAGTGCTTCCCTCAGTAATTTTAATATTCTTTTGTGGCTCAGCTAACCTGCAGTGTGGGAGACCTGGGTTCGATCCCTGGGCTGGGAAGATCCCCTGGAGAAGGGAAAGGCTACCCACTCCANAGAGAAAAATCCACCAGTGCTTCCCTCAGTAATTTTAATATTCTTTTGTGGCTCAGCTAACCTGCAGTGTGGGAGACCTGGGTTCGATCCCTGGGCTGGGAAGATCCCCTGGAGAAGGGAAAGGCTACCCACTCCAGTATTCTGGCTAAAGAATTCCATCCATGGGGTCACACAGACACGACTGACTTTCACTTTCACTTGACAAACAAAACACCAATTAACATGGATACTGGCATTACTGTAAAACATTTTAATTGAAGGTAGTTGAAGTTTCCCTTTGTATACAAATACATCATCACATGGCTTGAACTACAGATTTTATCTTGTGTCAATGTAAGCTCATTGTAACAAATGTACCACACTAAAGGGGAAGGTTTACCATGGGAGAGACTACACATGTGTGGGGAAGGGGGTACATGGGAAATCTCTATCATTTTCCCCTCAATTTTGCTGTGAACTAAAACTGCTCTTTGGCTTTCCTAGGTGGCTGAGTGGTAAGGAATCTGCCTGCCAATATAAGAGACACGGGTTCGATCCTTGGGTCAGGAAGATCCGCTGCAGAAGGAAGAGACACTTTAATATTCTTGGCTGGGAAAACTCATGGTCAGGGGAACCTGGCAGGCTACAGTAACTGGGGTTGCAAAAGAGTCAGATATGATTTAGCAACTAAACAACAACAAAATTGCTCTTACAAAAATACAGTCTTTAAAAAGGAAAAGCAATTAAGTTATAAGTTTATATTGACTTACTTCACAGCTAGTCCTCCAGGAATAATAGGTTTTCCTTCCCTCCCTCTCTATATACTGGCTCTCTATGTCCATTGTTCATGTTTCTTCATCATTTCATTGTCATCTCAGAATGTAATGACCTTTCCACCTTGGTTCTCAACAGTCTCTCGATATCTCAATTCCAAAATTCAAGAAATGATGTGAATGGTCTAGCTGCATCAGACATTCAGCTCTGATTCAAATAACTACTTTGGCTTGAGAAGGTATGTGGGATGAGAACATATTAGGATCATATGCTCCTAAGTCCAAACCTTTACTTTCTGGTCATCAGAATGATGTGCCTATAAAACTGACAGGTTTCTAAAGAAAAGGCTGTGGGCAATGAAGTCACCGAAAAGGAAAGGCAAACTTTTCTGGTTTTAATTTCCCAATATTCTCTTAATTTAGAACTGAATTAATGTAGAAGTGATCATTTGTGTACAAATGAGGCTAATTCTCTGTTATAAAGTTAATTTTTAAATTAATTTTCATGACCTTAACCAACATATTACATGACCTTAACCAACATATCACAATGCTTCTCTAAGAGAGACCAAGTCAGTGTTTTTAAAATATTCATCAAAATTTCTAACCTTCAAATTAAATTTACAGAACACTATCCTCCAGATTTATGGGATTATAATTTCTGAGATTTGAAATACAGGAATCAGCACTTAACAAATCCTTCAAGGTAATGTGTACACAATAAAAATTGAAATTCACTGATTCAGGTAGACACAGCAAAAAAAAACAAAGAAAAGAGTCCAGGTAAGGAAAAGGAACAGAAAATGTAGAGATGAATTCTACAGGGGAAATTCCTATTTGCTGGTGGCTTATAATAAGTAGAATCATAAGATCCGAATTAAGCAAACCTTAACAAAGTACAGCTAATGTCTTCCTGCAGTCTTACATAAATGTTTAAATTTTAATGACCATAACTACTGAATATTTACATTTATTTTTCCTGGCTAATAATGAAACAAAAGTTCATTAGCAGGGACGGGAGAGTAGGAGTAGCCAGCACTGGACAAACGGATATTTATTCTGAAGAAGTCCTACTTTTTAAAAGAAACTTATACATTTATATGGTATGTTAATGTTAATACCTGATGTTAATATCTTAGAAGAAGTATAAAATATCTGATCCTATAAAGCAACACAAAATTAGTCTGACAGTTTTCAACAAGCCAAGATACAAAACTTCTACACATTTAAATGCTTACAGTTTACAAGTAGGGTACACATTTAAACTATTCCAGAAGGCGTGACTGTGTTGGGAAGTTAGATAGAATTTGATTTTTGAGGTAGTCGGTCATTAAAACTAAGTAAAATAAAACCCAAAACAAAACCTGATGTCAGAAAATTTAGTACTTTCGCAATGACTCCACAACAACCCAATCGGCCAATGAATGACGGGGATGAAAAGGCAGGTCTGTGGAACTAAACCTTACCCTATTAGCAAACTAATACCCTTGTGACTCACCGCTGTTACTATACAGCCAATTTAAATAAGCAAGAGTCTCGGATTTTTGCGGTACACGAAAAATATCAACCATGAAAGAAACATAACCGGGTTTTGAATACAAAGGATACTCAGATTTCAATTTAAATCCCCACCAGGTATTTCAAAGACCGTCAAACTTCCTGCGGTCCACTGCAAGGAAGACTACTCCTTTTAGAAGGAACTCGGAGCCACGTAGAACATTTCTTCATTCTAAACCTGCTCCCAACCTTCCACCTTTAATAAAGGAAGATTCTTTTGCGTATGGTAATACTTTACCAATAACTACTGCTGAAGTTGCAGTACTCGAGCCTACTTGGCGGAAATACTGAACTGCAATTACCAGAAAGTCGACAGTTTAAACAGTTTCGGGGGCGGTCGGGCCTCCGAATGCCTAATACTCTAGAGCTGGGGTGTGTACGCCATCTATTTGGAGCGCTGACCCGGGAGAGGCTCCCCCTGCGCCAAACTTCCAAGTCCTCACGTCCGGCCCCACTACAAGACACCCCAAAGGCTCTCCGAGGCCCCCGCTGTACTGTCCGGTCTCCCCGACCCCTTGACCCATCCGATGGTCCTGCTTATCTCCTTGGAATATTCCATTTCTTGCTGTTCCACATCCACTCACCGAGGCGCGCTGGGCAGAAGTTCCAGAGGTGCCGTGTCACTTTTCCCTTCCCGCGCTGCGCCACACGCCATCCCCGAGCTTCTACACCAAACGGCCCACACAATTCAAATTCGTCCACTTCCGCCCGCAACCCGGAAGGAAGCCTCAGCCCCGCCCCACGAAGGGCGGGGCTCGCGGTGACGCGGTATTCGCGGTAGGAAGAGGCACGTCCCTGTTCTACTACCTCGCGTTGCTTTCCTGCTCTGTTCTCTTCGCTTCAGTTTCTTTTGTATCTCCCTGCTTAGGTCTGAAGAGAAGTGAGGGAGCGGGACTGGTATTTCTGCCCGGTGGCTCGTGAGTGTTCTCTTGTTTCTGAAATGGATTGAGACGCGCTGAATTTTCTTCCCTTCAAGGAAGTGAAGTGACTCTGTCGTGTCCGACTCTTTGCGACCACATGGACTGGCTCTTCCATCCATGGGCTTTTCCAGACAAGAATACTGGAATGGGTTGCCGTTTCCTTCTCCAGGGTATCTTCCCGACCCAGGGATTGAACCCGGGTCGCCCGCATTGTAGGCAGACTCTTTATCGTCTGAGTCACCGGGGAATCTGCCTGTTTTCTCCTTTCCTTTCAAGCGAGGATGTTTACGCACCAGCTGCAACAGAAGTGAAAAAACAAACCCTCCACGTCCTTAGTACTGAATTTTTTCTAGGTCCCCTGAGACTTGCCTCGGCACCGTCAAGACTTCTTTCCACACTTTGAGGAAGACAAAAAGCCAATCAGAGGGAGAGAGAGAGAATACATATAAGATTTTTAAAATAAGACTATATAGTCAGGTTTTGTTCTGTTTTAATGTTTGTCCCTTGAGGTTTTGTTAACCACTCCTTCTTTAGGATGCTTAATGAGTACTTCAATTTCTTCCACCAAAATGTTGACAGTTATCACCAGCAACCCTGCCATCAGTCCAATGAGATTAATTTCTGATCAGCAATGGAGAGTCCGTTAAAGTCACTGACAAATTTTTTTCATAGGACTAGTCACGCTTGTGAGAAGGCAATGGCACCCCACTCCAGTACTCTTGCCTGGAAAATCCCATGGATGGAGGAGTCTGGTGGGCTGCAGTCCATGGGGTCGTTAAGAGTCGGACACAACTGAGCGACTTCCCTTTCACTTTTCACTTTCATGCATTGGAGAAGGAAATGGCAACCCACTCCAGTGTTCTTGCCTGGAGAATACCAGGGACGGGGAAGCCTGGTGGACTGCCGTCCATGGGGTCGCCCAGAATCGGACATGACTGGACCGACTTAGCAGCAGCAGCAGCAGTCAGCCTTAATGTTTAAATTGTCTAGGGCTAGCGTTTACTGAATGGAATATCAAGTTATTTGCACATTTAAACTGTTATTCCCTTTTTCTCCCCAGAGTGAATGTAGGTGAATTTGAATACAATCACTATTCAAGTAATGCTATAGCATTTCATAAGCAAAGAAGATCTGCAATATGTACCCACTGACTATTTCAGGGAGCCTGAGTAGATCCAGACTTAAGAACTTTTTAAAGAAAATATTCACTACAGGACATATTTTAATCTAACAAAACTGGTCAATGGACTGGATATTCCGATGCTAATAAATTTTTTAAATTAACTGAAATACATTGATGTGAATATTGTGCTGCCACACAACCCCGAAACTAATTTTCCATTCTTGGATTAGCAAAAATTAAAACGATTTACAACATCCAGTACTAGGAGCGTGTAGTAGTAAAATGTACATATGAATCTACTGGGAGCATACACTGCTACAACTCTTGGAAAATAACTCTTTGGCCAACACTTCTCAACACTGGGGTTCTCCTATAGAAATATACTGAAGCTCCAATACTTTGACCACCTGATGCGAAGAGCTGACTCACTGGACATGGATGTGAGCAAATCCAGGAACTAGTGGAGGACAGGGAAGCCTGGCATGCTGCAGTCCGTGCAGTCGCAAACAATCGAATATGACTTAGCGACTGATAAACAGCAACAATAGAAAAATACATGCTAGTACTTTTGAAGCACTTCAAATTAAAAACAACTATCAGGAGGTACGTGATTGAATAGGTAGGATACAGTGGAAGGCACTTAGTCACGTCCGACTCTGCAACCCCATGGACTGCAGCACGCCAGGCCTCCCCGTCCATCTCCCAGAGTCTACCCAAACTCAAGTCCATTGAGTCAGTGATGCCATCCAACGACCTCATCCTCTGTCATCCCCTTCTGCCTTTAATCTTTTCCAGAATCAGGGTCTTTTCTAATGAGTCAGTTTTTTCTATCAGGTGGCCAAAGTATTGGAGTTTCAGCTTCAGCATCAGTCCTTCCAATGAACATTCAAGACTGATCTGCTTTAAGATGGACTGATTGGATTTCCTTGTAGGCCAAGGGACTCTCAAGAGTCTTCTCCAACACCACAGTTCAAAAGCATCAATTCTTCAAGTGCTCACCTTTCTTTATAGTCCAACTCTCACATCCATACATGACCACTGGAAAAACCATAGCTTTGACTAGACGGANGTGTATTCTTGCCACCTCTTCTTAATATCTTCTGTTTCTGTTAGGTCCATACCATTTTTGTCCTTTATTGTACTCATCTTTGCATGAAATATTCCCTTGGTATCTCTAATTTTCTTGAAGAGATCTCTAGTCTTTCCCATTCTGTTGTTTTCCTCTCTTTCTTTGCATTTTTCACTAAGGAAGGCTTTCTTTTTTCTCCTTGCTATTCTTTGGAACTCTGCATTCAAATAGATATATAGTTTATGGGATTCTCCAGGCCAGAATACTGGAGTGGGTAGCCTTTCCCTTCACCAGGAAATCTTCCCAACCCAGGGATAAATCTCAGGTCTCCCATATTGCAGGCAGATCCTTTACCAGCTGAGCCACAAATACATCCCTGCTGTTAACTAGACTTCTACTACTATTAAGCAACAAAGCTCTGTTGCTTTGCCCCCTAAACTGCTGTGTCCAGAATTAGGACTGTTGAACTCCCAAAGACACAAACAAAAAGAATGGTACTATTTAGTTATAAAAGCAGCAATATTTGGTTATATAATAATGCTGATAGACTTGGCCCTGCTTCATTTCACTAATTCTTATATTACCATTTCCCTGTAACAATACACGTTGTTGCACTAAAGTATCCTTTATGGCAGCTCATTCCTCCCCTGGGCTAGTCATAATGAAGTTCTACTGACCCTTTTTGTCTTCACATGGGGCAGGTTTTTTGATCCGTATCTTCTGCCCACACTTGAAACAAATATTTGAATCAGGTATTTGGCAGATCCTGGTCTCCCCTTCTTATATCAAGATAGATCCCTGCATATCTGTTCATCTTAAAGATAAATTTCTAGTTTTTTGCCCTTAAAGCACTCCGAATCAATTCCTATCACTAGTACTCAAGGTCACCTCATCTATATGCTCCCCTAACTAGTGATCATCTCTGATATCTTGGGATAAAACTTACTATATTAAGTTTCCTGCTCCTCAGAACCCTAGCAGAGTCACATAATGAGAAATACACTTTTAAAAGGGACCATTCAAAAAGTCTAAATAGTGGCCTATTCATATTCTCATAATAAGATACTTGACCTATAAATGGAGTGTGGGTGTGTATTAGGAGTAGGAAGGGGACCAGGGAGCAGACTGTTGATACATGTCCTGGAAGTGAGAAAATGTGTAAAAACACTTTTATGTTTCCCAATTTTGCTTTCACGCTTCTTTCAACATCATTTATTATATTATTACAGACTTGACTCTATAATGTCAGCACACTGCCTTACAGAAAAGTACTTCTGGAGATTATGCAGCAGGAGAAACAAATAGTTTCCCTACTTCCACTCAGCTTGTATCCCTTATATGCCACGTTTTCTGTCTTCTAGCCTACTATGGGCAATGATGTTAAATCCAAAGACGGGAAAAAATAATAACTAGCCAAAATGTCTGTTTCTCCTTTCAGGAACTCTAGTATAGAGTCCGTTTAGTCCCTCTTCAGCAATTCTTTAGACCACTACTGCCCAATATAAATGTTAGCCACATATATAGTTTTCAATTTTTTAGTAGTCATGTTTTAAAAAAAGCAAAAGATGGCCTGATTGCCCAGTGGTTAAGAATCCACCTGCCAATGCAGGGGACATGGTTTTGATCCCTGGTCTGGGAAGAAAGATTCCACAAGCTGCAGGGCAACTCAGTCCATTTGCCACAACTACTGAGCCNAAAAAAAGCAAAAGATGGCCTGATTGCCCAGTGGTTAAGAATCCACCTGCCAATGCAGGGGACATGGTTTTGATCCCTGGTCTGGGAAGAAAGATTCCACAAGCTGCAGGGCAACTCAGTCCATTTGCCACAACTACTGAGCCTGAGCTCCAGAGCCTGTGCTATGCAATAAGCCACCACAGTGAGAAGCCCCCCATCACTGCAACGGGAGAGTAGCCCCCGTGGCCACAGCTAGACAAAGTCCATGTGCAGCAACAAAGACCTGGCATAGACAAAAGTCACAAATAATAAAATTTAAAAAATAAAAGAAATAGGTGAAGTTAATTGAAGTAATAATTTTATTTAACCCAATATATCTAAAATATTAAATATTTATTTGATACTGTTTATTATTAAATGAAAACATTAAATATATAGTAAATACATTTTAAATAAATATTATTAAATATTACATTTTTATTTAACTCAATATATCTAACACGTCTCAATAATCTATTCCATTGCTTTCATGGAATAGATTATTGAGACATTTTACATTTTTTGTACTGTCTGATATATATTTTACATTTACAGCACATCTCAAATTGTACTAGCCACATTTCAAGTAGTGTTCATTAGTTACATATAGCTAATGGCTATCATACTAGCCAGCACAACTGAAAATATGTCACAATTACTCCTCCTAAGAATACAGGCTACCATGGAACTCTATTCTCAAAATCCTTTTTCACCAACTTCTCTAACAAACATTTGAAAGCATGAAGTAGAAATATCTTTTCTTCAAATTTGTGTAACTGTTCCTACTCTATCATGGTATCATTGCTTCCATATTTAATGCCTCAGATTTGTTTTTTACACTTTCTCCTTTAATGAATTTTTTTCTTACCCTGTCTATTCTCATTCTCCTTCTCTATTCCATAGGCTTTTTTTCTATCTCAGCAATATTTGAATACTTTGGAATATATTCAATACCTATATATTAACATCTATTTAACATAGACTATATTTAACATATTTAATATATTTAACATCTATCATGGCATTAGTGCTACAGTTTTCATCCTACAGTTGCAAAACAAATTAGTCCATTTAACTGATCACCTCTTGTGTACAGGTCATAATGAGAATACCATACAAAATAAACATATGACCATTATTAGTATATGGCTCCATGATCAGGAAATATTTGTCAAGCATCTTCTATGCTATCAGCATTGTTAATACATTTCTGATTGGAGTTTTCACAGTGCATACTAAAATGTTCCTTACATTAGTTTGCCTGAACAGACTTTTTACATCAATTTTGAACGTGAATCAAAGTAGATTTTAAGAAAAGTAAGCTGTTTGCCACCAAACATAATTCTTTTCCTCAGTGTCTCATTCACATGAATGTTTTGACCTAAATTTTTAATCTAACCCTGGTTGAGTGTCTTTTAAATCAAACACACCACCTCATGGCAGCAGGAAGCACCACCCAAAATAGCAATTTCAGGTCTCTTGTTTCAGGGTTGTTTGGGTAATAGGTAGGTTTATTAACAGCAGTTATTTGGAATGATACTGTTCCTGCTGGGTAACTACATGATTTTTGGGAAAAAAAGGACTCAAAGATTGCTTGTAGGCAGTATTAAACATGGTGTTCCAATACAGTTCTAAGATATATTATGTTTGGGCTTCCCAGGTGATGGTAGTGGTAAAGAATCTGCCTGCCAATGCAAGAGACACGGTTTCGATCCCTGAGTCAGGAAAATTTCCTGGAGGAGGAAATGGCAAACCCACTCCAGTATTCTTGCCTGGAGAATCTCATGGACAGTAGAGTCTGGCAGGCTACAGTCCCTAGGGTCACAGAGTCAGATATGACTGAGCGACTGAGAACACCATGTTATGTTTATGTCATTTTCCCTCCTCTCCAGGTTGGTGTTTCACACAAATGATTGTCTGGATTGCTTTTCTTATTTGCTGTCTTTCGGCCTGGAGTGTTTATACAGAAATAAAAGCCTCTTTCCAGTTAAGTGTGTGTGTGTGCCAAGTTGCTTCAGTTGTATCCAACTCTTTGTGACTCCTTGGCCTGGGCTCCTCTGATTCATAGAAATGAAAACCTCTTTCCAGTTAAGAGTAACTCCAAATGCAGGCATACACATGGGTATATCACCCAGAATAAATCAGTCATGAAAAACATGTTTGAACTGAGTCTTAAAAATTCTTGAATACAATTGCAGGCAATCAAAACTGTTTGCAGTTTATTTTGTGTACTTTGATTTTTTTTAATCTTTTCCAGAATACTCCAGGAAAGCGACTTCTCAAGTAAAGTGATAAAGCAATTTAGTTACAATGAACCCAATTCTCACCTGTATACCTTGATGAAGGTGGAAGATCAGACTCTCACAAAAGTCCAGGACATAGAATTACCACTTACGAAGCAGGCATTGCTTAAAGCTTGGCTTAGACCTTTATGGCTGTTCTTTAGGGAAAATTATTCAAGGGCACCAAAGAGTATAAGAATATAATAAAGCCTGAACTTTAAATCTAGACAGGCTGGGACTTAAATGCTAGCACTATTACCTACAAGCTAAGTATGAAGCACCCAACTCAATTCTCTGAGCATCAGTATTTATTTAAAAAAAGGTAAATCGTAATTACTCCCTCACAAGTTTGTTTTGAACTTTAATTTTAAAAATTTTCATTGGAATATAGTTGAGTTACAATGTTGTATTACTTTTAGGTATACAGCAGTGATTTGCTTATACATATATATATACACATACATATACATGGGGCTTCCTCGGTGGCTCAGTGAAGAATCTGCCTACAATGTGGGAGGCTGAGCTTCAATACCTGGGTCAGGAAGATCCCCTGGAGAAGGGAACAGCTACCCACTCCAGTACATTCCTTATAGGTTAATACAAAATATGGAGTATAGTTCCCTGTGCTTTACAGTAGGTCCTTGTTGATTATCAATTTTATATATAGTGTGTATATTTTAATCCCAAACTTCTAATTTATCTTTCCTCTACCTTTCCCCTTTGGTAACCTGTTTTCTTTGTCTATCAGTCAGCTTCTGTTTTATAAATAATTTTATTTGCATCATATTTTAGATTCCACATATAAGCAATATCATATGATATTTGTCTTTCTCTGTCTGACTTCACTGTAGGTCCATCCATGTTGCTGCAAATGGTATTATTTCATGCTTTTTTATGGCTGAGCAATGTTGTGAAACTTTAAATCAGAGGATATTTTTAATAGTAATTATAATTAGGCAAAACTTACAGTCAACATCCCCTTCCTTCTTCTCTTGGTAATGTGTGGCATTCCATGTCCATTTCCTTTAGGCTGATGGTCCACTTTAGACTCACTCAGGACTCTCCTCGTAAGTGGATTTTAGCCTGGTTCCTTTCTTCTTCCCTTCAGTGCCTACAATAAACTCCTCAGTGACTCAGTCTCTACTTTCCACCCTAGCAGCTAATCTCTAAATTTTACTCATGTTAGTATACAGAGCTAAAAGAGATTGAAAGTGTTAGTCACTCAGTCATTCCTACTCTGCAGCCCCAAGGACGGTAGCCAGGCTCCCCTGTCCATGGAATTCTCCAGACATGAATAACTGGAGTGGATAGCCATTCCCTTATCCATAGGATGTTTCTGACCCAAGGATCAAATCCAGGTCTCCTGCATTGCAGGAGGCTTCTTTACTGTCTGAGCACAAGGACTTCCCAGGTGGTGCTAGTGGTAAGGAAGCCACCTGCAATGCAGGAAACATGTTCAGTCTTTGGATTTAGAAGATTCCCTGGAGTAGGAAATGGCTACCCACTCCAGTAATCTTGCCTGGAAAATCTCACAGACAGAGGAGCCTGGCAGGCTGCAGTCTATGAGGTTACAGAGTCAGACACAACCGAGCACACACACAAAAGAGATCAGCTTTAACAAGCTATCTGTAGCTCAAATAGATAGTGAGAATTTGGGGGAGTCAGATGTTATGTTTGCTATCTAACTCTTCCTCCTTCTCTTTTCACCAATTTCAGTTTGCAACTCTAGTATCTCAGAAGTGGCTTATATATTCTTTGGTATTTGTATACTAATAGATATTAAATTTCAGTATGTGGACAGTAATCATCAGTCAATTCAGTTTAGTCGCTCAGTCGTGTCCAACTCTTTGTGACCCCACGGACTGCAGCACGTCAGGCTTCCCTGTCTATCACCAACTCCTGGAGCTTACTCATACTCATGTCCATCAAGTCGATGATGCCATCCAACTATCTCATCCTCCATCGTCCCCTTCTCCTCCCACTTTCAGTCTTTCCCAGCATCAGGGTCTTTTCAAATGAGTCAGGTCTTCGAATCAGGTGGCCAAAGTATTGAAGTTTTAGCTTCAGCATCAGTCCTTCCAATGAATAGTAAGGACTGCTTTCCTTTAGGATTGACTAATTGGATCTCCATGCAGTCCAAGGGGCTCTCAAGAGTCATCTTCAACACCACAGTTCAAAAGCATCAATTCTATTATAAACAGTGCTGCGATGAACATTGGGGTACACGTGGCTCTTTCAATTCTGGTTTCCTCGGTGTGTATGACCAGCAGTGGGATTGCTGGGTCATAAGGCAGTTCTATTTGCAATTTTTAAAGGAATCTCCACACTGTTCTCCATANTGTCCTGGCTATTATAAACAGTGCTGCGATGAACATTGGGGTACACGTGGCTCTTTCAATTCTGGTTTCTTCGGTGTGTATGACCAGCAGTGGGATTGCTGGGTCATAAGGCAGTTCTATTTGCAATTTTTAAAGGAATCTCCACACTGTTCTCCATATTGGCTGTACTAGTTTGCATTCCCACCAACAGTGTAAGAGGGTTCCCTTTTCTCCACACCCTCTCCAGCATTTATTGCTTGTAGACTTTTGGATCGCAGCCATTCTGACTGGTGTGAAATGGTACCTCATTGTGGTCTTGGCATTGAAACATGTATTCTATCATGTAAGATACGAATTGCCAGTCTATGTTCGATACAGGATACAGGATGCTTGGGGCTGGTGCACGGGGATGATCCAGAGAGATGATATGGGGTGGGAGGTGGGAGGGGGGTTCAGGATTGGGAACTCGTGTACACCCATGGCGGATTCATCTCAATGTATGGCAAAACCAATACAGTACTGTAAAGTAAAATAAAGTAAAAAAAAAAAGAACATATGGATTAAAAAAAAAAGCATCAATTCTTCGGCACTCAGCTTTCTTTATAAATCACAATCAGATTTTCCATAAACTAATGAAAGGAAATTAGAAATGTGAAAGGGAACTAACATTTGGTCAATACTTTCTACATTCCAAATGCTGTGCTACAATTATCCAAAAGTTGATTTACTTAATCTTGACTAATAGTTGCTGAAACAGGATTTAATTTGATTAAGTAATTTGCCCAAGGCCACAGTAAGAAACTGATATTTTAACCCCATAGCTTTTGTATTGAAGGCCTGTTCTTTCCCATCACAATATTTTAATTCATACATCTTGTATAGTTTTATTTAATTTTTTTGAGGAACTTCCATACTGTTTTCCATATGGGCTGCACCAATTTATATTCCCACCAATAGTGTATGCAAGTTCCCTTTTCTACACATCCTCACCAACATATATTATTTGTGGTCTTTTTGATGATGCCATGACAGATATGAGGTGATAGCTCTTTGTTGTTTTGATTTGCACTTCCCTGATCATTAGAGATGCATATCTTTGCATGTGCCTATTGGACAATTGTATGTCTTCTTTGTCTATTCAGGTCTTCTGACCATTTTTAAATTGGGTTGTTTCATTTTTTTAAATTGAGTTGTATGAGCTGTTTATATATTTTGGACATTAACCCTTTATCATCATATAATATGCAAAAAATTTCCCCCATTCCGTAGGTTGTGTTTTTTTTTCTTTTGCTGTTCCAAAGTTTTTAAGTTTAATTAGGTCCCATTTGTTTATTTTCATTTTTGTTTTGTTTGTCTTAAGGGGTGGGCCCCAAAATATTGCTATGATTTATAAGAGTGTTCTTCCTATATTTTCTTTGAGGGATTTTATGGTTTCCAGTCTTACATTTATATCTTGAATCCATTTTGAGTTCATATTTGTATACTGTGTGAGAAAATGTTCTTTTTTGATTCTTTTACATTAGCTATCCAGTTTCCTTAGCACCACTTACTGAAGAGACTGTATTTTCCCACTCTATAGTCTTGCCTTCTTTGTTGTAGATTAATTGACCATAAGAATGTGGGTTTATTTCTAGGCTTTCTGTTCTGTTGCACTTATCTATGTCTCTGTTTTGGTGTCAGTACCATACTGTTTTGATTACTATAGCCTTGTAGTTTAGTTTGAAGTCAGGAATCAAGATACCTCTAGTTCTGGTCTTCTTTTCTCAAGATTGCTTTAGCTATATTCAGGTTCTTTTGTGTTTCCATACAAATTTTAGAATTATTTGTTCTACTTCTGTGAAAAATTCCATTGGTATCTTGATTGGGATTGTACTGAATCTGTAGATTGTCTTGGATGTCAAACTACCTTAATATTATTGTATTACTATTAATTTCCCCCTTTATGTCTGTTACTATTTGCTTTATGCATCTAAGTGCTCCTATGTTGGCTGCATATATATTTATGCCATTTATTTCTGGTGTGTCTTTTTGGTTTTCCAAACGCTATAAATATCTGAGTTCCCTGCTGTTTTTGTTTTGTTCTAGTGTAATTACTTATTGGTAACACTCTGGCTTTGCAGCATTATTGAACACACTGCAGACAACACATACAAACCCTACATCACAGAAAGATGCATGATCAGTGCTTGACGTCCACTTCTCATCAAGAATCAAAAGACTACAATTAAATCAAGAGAATGGATCTCATTCCCAATTTGAAGATGCCACAGATTTTTTTACTTCCTTGATTATTTTTATAACATTAAAATTCCAGAGATATCTATATGCATGTAAGCACAACATTCTTGCTTTAAAAGAGCACTTGTTTTCTCTTGAGAAGGTAATATTGTATCTGTGTGGACCCTATTCTGAACTACTGCCTGTCCAATTTTATGAACCTCTCAAGAAAGGAGTTCAGTAACCCAGATGGCATTGTCTAACACTTCTGCTATTCTCCAAATCATAGCACGAAAAATCCTCCCAACTTTCTGGGCCTTTGGTAAAGCATGTACTCAAAAGAACTGAAAAGAAAAGAAAGCAGTTCAGAATTCCTCTTGATTAGATAGGGTTTGGATCTCAAATTAAATCTAATTTTTTTTCTGCTCATTTAATTATCTAAAGACTCCTTTCTGTAAGCAATAGTACTGATGTCTAAAATGAGTCCCAAATGATGTCTGATATCATTTTACCAAGGTACAATGTCTGCCCATTTATTAGGTAAGAGCCAGTAGGCTTCTGAACCACAAACCCTGTACCAGCCATTGAGGGCCATTTGATTACCTGTTTTCTGCCAAAATACCCAGTTGTTGTTGTTGTTCAGTCACCCAGTAGTGTCTGACTCTGCAACCCCATGGACTGCAGCACACTAAGTCTCTGTCCCTCATCATCTCCCAAAGTTTGCTCAAGTTCATGTCCATTGCATCTGTGATGCCATGCAGCCATCTCATCCTCTGACACCCTCTTCTCCTTCTGTCCTCAATTTTTCCCAGCATCAGGGACTTTTCCAATGAGCTGGCTGTTTGCATCAGGTGACCAAAATACTGGAGCTTCAGCTTCAGCATCAGTCCCTCCAATGAGTATTCAGGGTTGATTTCCTTTTAAGATTGGCTGGTTTGATCTCCTTGCTGTCCAAGGGACTCTCAAGAGTCTTCTCCAGCACCAGTTTGTAGGCATCAACTCTCTGGTGTTCTGCCTTCTTTACAGCCCATACGTGACTATTGGCAAGACCATAGCCTTGACTATACAGATCTTTGTTAGCAGAGTGATGTCTCTGCTTTTCAACACACTATGTTTGTCATAGCTTTTCTGCCAAGAAGCAGTCTCTCATTTCATTCTGCAGTCACCATTCACAGAGATTTGAGAGCCCAATAAGAGAAAACCGTCACTGCTTCCACGTTTTCCCCTTCTATTTGCCAGGAAATGATGGGGCTAGATGCCATGATCTAAGTTTTTTAAATATTTAGTTTTAAGCTCTTTTTTCACTCTCCTCTTTCACCCTCATCAAGAGGTTCTTTAGCTTCTCTTCACTTTCTGCCATTAGAGTGGTATTATCTATACATCTGAGGTTGTTGATGTTTATCCTGTCTATCTACGATTCCAGCTTGTGACTCACCCAGCTGAGCATTTCTCATGATGTGCTTAGTGTATATATTAAATAAACAGGGTGACAATAGACAGCCCTGTTGTACTTTCTCAATTCTGAACCAATCAGTTGTTCCATAAAGGGTTCTAACTATTTCTTCTTGATCCACATACAGGTTTCTCAGGAGACAGGTAAGATGGTCTGGTATTCCCATCTTTTTAAAAGCTTTAAAATATATAGCTGAGTTGTCAAATAGTTTGGTCACATTTTGGCATCACTCATGGTCTGGTACCAGGTAATGTTATTTGTAGCACTGAGATGCTGAGATAGATCTAAAGCAAAGGAGAAGTAATATGCTCTTTGCTCCTTAGAGCTCTTTGAAGTTCTTTTCTTGTAAACCATTGATTACAAAAGCTAACTCCTATGAAAGTAATTAATTATTGTTTCAGCAAAGATATAGAAATTCATTCCTATCATAGGGATGATATGATGGGAGATTTTAGATTCATGGCTGTCTGGCCTATTATATTGTTTACCATGTAAATATTCACATAATGATTGAGTCTAGTTGCCCAGGAAACCAACTGATTCATTACAATAAATTTGTGTCAAGGAAAGCTGAGTGTCTTACAAAGGAAAATGTATACAAATTGAAGAGTCAGGAAGACTGTATGCTTTAGTCAATTCATGAATAAATTGCAGCCAGGTGTTAGATTCATACCACATATGTTAGAATCATACCACATGTTCATGTGTTAGAATCTAAAAGCACAAAAAATAATATTAAGAAGAAGGGCTTCAAAGAAAAATAAAAGACATTTAGATAGAAAGTAAGGAAGTAAAACTTTGTTTGCAGATGACATGACTGACATGATTGCCTAAAATTCTGAAGGCATCTACAAAAAAGCAACTAGAGCTAATACATGAACTTAAAAAGATTTTTGCATATAAGATTAGTACACAAAAGTGAGTTGTAGTTTTATACACTCGCAATGAATAATTAGAAATTAAAAGTTATAAAACCAGCTAGGTTAGGCAATGATTTCTTAGCTTCAACACCAAAACACAAGTGATAAAAGAAAAAATTTGATAAACTGAACCTCATTATTAAAAACATTTGCACTTCAAAGAACACCACAAGAAAGGGAAAAGACAAACCCACAAACTAAAAGAAAATATTTATAAATCATATAACTTGAGAAGGGACTTGTATCCAGAATATATTTAGAATTTATAACAAAAAGACAAGCAGACAGGAGCCTAACTAAAAGATGGGCAAAAGATATGAAAGAACAGTTCTCCAAAGAAGATACACAAATTGTCAATATGCACATGAAAGAATGCTCAGTATCATTAGGCAGTAGGGAAATGCTGGTTAAAATCACAAAAGATATCACAAGAAATAAAGCCGCTAGAATAGTGATATTCAAACAAAAGAATTAGAAAATAACAAGTGTTGACAAAGATGTGGACAAATAAGAACACTCATGCATTGCTGATGGGAATGTAAAATGGTGCAGCCTTTTTGGAAAAGACTTTGGCAGTTTCCTACAGTGTTAAACATAGAGTTACCAACAATTCTACTTCTAGGAATTTGAAAGAATATGAGAATTCTCATATTCTAGGAATTTTAAGAATATGAGAAATGAGATTATACGCTCACATAGAGACATTTACACAAATGCTTAAAGCAATATTATTCATAATAGCTAGAAAGTAAAAACAATCCAAATGTCCATCAATCAGTGAGTGGATAAAAAAAAATTGGCATATCCACACAATACTATTTGTCAATTAAAAAGAATGAACCACTGATACATGTTGTAACATGGATAAGACTCAACAAATGTTATCTTTAATGAAAGAAAGAAGATACAAAGGATCATATATTGTATGAATCTATTTATATGAAATGTCCAGAAGCCAATCTACAGATGCAGAAAAAGATCACTGCATGGTGACTGCAACCATGAAATTAAAAGGCGACTATTCCAGGGGAAAAAAATCTGTGAGCAACCTAGACAGCATATTCAAAAGCAGAGACATCACTTTGCTAACAAAGATCCATCTAGTCAAAGCTGTTTTTTCCAGTAGTCATATATGGATGTGAGAGTTGGACTACAACTCTCAAAGAAGGCTGAGTGCCAAAGAATTGATGCTTTCAAACTGTGGTGCTGGAGAAGACTCTTGAGAGTCCCTTGCACAGCAAGGAGATCAAACCAGTCAATCCTAAAGGAAATCAACCCTGAATATTCGTTGGAAGGACTGATGCTGAAGTTCCAATACTTTGGCCACCTGATGTGAAGAGCTGACTCATTGGAAAAGACCCTGATTCTGGGAAAGATTGAGGGCAGGAGAAGAAGGCAACAGGGGATGAGATGGTTGGATGGTGTCATCAGCTCAATGAACATGAATTTGAGCAAACTCCCAGAGATAATGAAGGACAGGGAAGCCAGGCATGCTGCAGTCCATGGGGTTGCAAAGAGTCAGACATAACTGAGCAACTGAACAACAACAACAAATAAAGACAGAAAGTGATTGGTGATTGCCTAAGGCTGTCAGGAGAGGGGTACAGACTGGCACAAGGTTTCTTTCTGGAGTCATGAAAATATTCTAAAATTAGATTGTGGTGATTTTTTTATAAATCCATAAATATAAGTGCCACTGCATCATAGATCTAGCAAGGGTGAATTTATGATATGTAAGTTATATCTCAATAAAGCCACTTTACAAATATTGCTGGATATCTTTTGGATAAGAGTTTCCTAAAAAATAAACCATGTCAGTGAAGATGGAAGAATAAAGTTTTGTTAGTGAAGTCGGCAGAATAGAAAAGCCAAGTTTATGCGGACAGTAACTTATGAGTATATAAGGTTTCAATTTTTAAAGCCGATAGGTATCTTTAAAAATTATAAATGCATTAGATAGTTAAAACAACAGTGCAAGAACTAAAACACAGTATATGATAGAGAATGAATGGGTAGCTAGTCTGGATTAAACATTCAGAGAAGATTTTTATGAAAAGGTGATATTAAACCAAATGATAAAGAGGAGTCAGCCTTATGAATATGGAAGTAGGAATGGGTGGAGGAATGGGGAGAGCATTCCAGCAAAGTTAGTACAAGTGGGGGCCTCTTTGTTAGTCATTATGTTTTTAAAACCCAAAATAAACTCCTCAATATCTACCCATCTTTCCAAACAGAACAATGTATTTCTCTACTTTGTAAGTGCTCAGTAAACTCTTGAATTTAATCTTTCTTTGCTTCTTTTTTAATATTAAAAAACATCTTTCAGTTCAATTCAGTTCAGTTCCTCAGCCATGTCCGACTCTTTGAGACCCCATGAATCACATTACGCCAGGCCTCCCTGTCCATCACCAACTCCCGGAGTTCACTCAGACTCATGTCCATTGAGTCCGTGATGCCATCCAGCCATCTCATCCTCTGTCGTCCCCTTCTCCTCCTGCCCCCAATCCCTCCCAGCATCAGAGTCTTTTCCAGTGAGTTAACTCTTCCCATGAGGTGGCCAAAGTACTGGAGTTTCAGCTTAGCATCATTTCTTCCCAAGAAACCCCAGGGCTTATCTCCTTCAGGTCTAATAATTATACACTTTTGGACTAGACTGTGCCTTATAAATTGCACCTACCAAACTGAATCTGCTATCTGCCTTCCCTGAGTTCCTCATAGTATTTGGCTAGGGATATTCTGGAATATTTTCTACTGAATTGGGTCTAAATAAAGAGTAAGTAATGAAAACTACAGTCTTTGGAGTCAGATAGACTTAAGTTTAGATTCCAGATATTTCACTTAAGGTTTGTGTGACCCTGAGTAAAGTATTTAATTTCTCTGGCACAAATTATAAAACCTATTTAATAGCATTGCTCTGAGGATTGAATGAGACTATCTATAAAAAGTTTAGCCTAGTATATAATTAGTCCTCAATAAATGGTAGCTATTATTAATAGAATATATTTCAAGTTTTATTGATTCTTAAAATGAATGAAAACTTGACATACTTTTTTTGGCACAATCTCCAAGCTGTGCATTCCTAAAATGAAAGAGTAAAAACACAACAGGATGTCAAGAAGAGAACAGAATTCTTGACAAATGACTACTGAAACTAGGAAGTTCATTCAATAAAGGTAATAAAAATGAAGAATTTACAAAAGGAATAATCAGATCTGCTTTGCATTTCATCAGGCTGTGTTACAGGCCAAATCTATTTTACTGTCTCATTTATGTAACAGATGGTGTGACAACTTATTGAATTGATAAATTGTTTTCAGTTATTTAATCACTGTGCAATCATCTTACTGTATTTCTACTCTCCTAATTTGAAACAGATTCAACCCTTTGTCGAGCTGGTTTCCTGAACATGCAATGCCAGTCAGCAGGCTGGGCTGTACCGTTCAGACTGTTTGTCCATTCCAGAGTCTTGAGGATGACGGCATGCTTATATCACAAGCCACATTTGGCATGGCAGGATTCTCGTTTCTCCTCGGGTTAATAATATCTGAGGGAAGCATCTGGTCTCCTTTCCTTAAAGGCAAGGATACCAGTTTAGGAAGAGGTGCTTCAAAGATAAAAACTAGGTCTGTGAGAGTGACTTGTGGGTTTGTGAATTGGGAATGGCAGTGTCGAATCTCTACTAACACAAGCAAATAATATAGCCCTTGCATAGTCGAGAGGGATGGAGGCAAAGCAAAAACAACACCCAGTTGTGGATGGAACTGGTGATAGAAGCAAGTTTAGATGCTGTAAAGAGCAATATTGCATAGAAACCTGTAATGTTAGGTCCATGAATCAAAGCAAATTGGAAGTGGTCAAACAGGAGATGACAATAGTGAATATCAACCTTCTAGGAATCAGCAAACTAAGATGGACTGGAATGGGTGAATTTAACTCAGATGACCATTATATCTACTACTGCAGGCAGGAATCCCTTAGAAGAAATGGAGTAGCCATCATAGTCAACAAAAGAGTCTGAAACACAGTACTTGGATGCAATCTCAAAAACGACAGAATGATCTTTGTTCGTTTACAAGGCAAACCATTCAATATCACAGTAATCTAAGTCTGTGCCCCTACCAGTAAAGCTGAAGAAGCTAAAGTTGAACAGTTCTATGAAGACGTACAAGATCTTCTTGAGCTAACACCCCCAAAAGATGTCCTTTTCATTATAGGGGACTGGAATGCAAAAATAGGATGTCAAGAAACACCTGGAGTAACAGGCAAATTTGGCCTCGGAGTATGGAATGAAGCAAGGCAGGGCCTAATAGATTTCTGCCAAGAAAACACGCTGGTCATGGCAAACACCCTCTTCCAACGACACAAGAGAAGACTCTACACATAGACATCACCAGATGGTCAAAATCGAAATCAGATTGATTATATTCTTTGCAGCCAAAGATGGAGAAGNTCTTCTCTTTCACCCTCATCAAGAGGCTCTTTAGCTCCTCTTCACTTTCTGTCATTAGAGTGATATCATCTGCATAACTGAAGTTGTTGATATTTCTCCGAGCAATCTTGATTCTAGCTTAGGATTCATCCAGCCCAGCATTTCCATGATGTACTTTACATATAAGTTAAATATGCAGGCCTTATTTTGCTCCTTTCCCAATTTTGAACCACTCATTTGTGCCATGTCTGGTTCTAACTGTTGCTTCTTGATCCGCATATAGGTTTCTCAGGAGATAGGTAAGGTGGTCTGTTAATCCCATCTCTTTCAGAATTTTCCACAGTTTGTTGTGATCCACACAGTCTAAGGTTTTAGCACAGTCAGTGAAGCAGAAGTAGATATTTTTCTGGAATTCCCTTGCTTCCTCCATTATCCAATAGATGTTGGCAATTTGATCTCTGGTTCCTTCACCATTTTGAAACCTTGCTTGTATATCTGGAATCTTTGAGCATTACTTTGCTAACATGTGGAATGACTGCAATTGTAAGGTAGTCTGAACAATTTTGGCATTGCCCTGCTTTTGGATTAGAATGAAAACTAACCTTTTCCAATCCTGTGGCCACTGTTGAGTTTTCCAAATTTCCTGGCACTTTAACAGCATCATCTTTTAGAATTTGAAATAATTGAGCTGGAATTCTATCATGTCCACCAGCTTTGGTGGTAGTAATGCTTTCAAAGGCCCATTTGACTTCATACTCCGTGATGTCTGGCTCTAGGTCAGGGACCACACCATCGTGATAATCCAAGTCATTAAAATCTTGTTGTATATTTCTTGTGTATTCTTGCTACCTCTTCTTAATCTCTTCTGTTTCTGTTAGGTTTTTATTTTCTGGCCTTTATTGTGCCCACTCTTGCATGAAATGTTCCCTTGATATCTCCAATTTTCTTGAAGAGATCTCTAGTTTTTCCCTCTATTTCTTTGCAGTTTTCATTTATGGAAGCCTTTTTATCTCTCCTTGCTATTCTCTGGAACTCTGCAATCAGTTGAGTATATATTTCCCTTTCTTCCTTGCCTTTCACTTCTGTTCTTTCATCAGCTATTTATAAAGCCTCCTCAGACAACCACTTCGTCTTCTTGCATTTCTTTTTCTCTGGAATGGTTTGGTCACCGCCTCCTGTACAATGTTATAAACCTCTGTCCAGGCACTCTGTTGATCAGATCTAATCCCTTGAATCTATTAGTCACCTCCACTGTATAACTGTAAGGGATTTAATTTAGGTTATGCTTCAATGACCTAGTGGTTTTCCCCTACTTTAATTTAAGCCTGAATTTTGCAATAAGGAGCTCATGACCTGAGCCACGTCAGCTCCAGGTCTTGTTTTTGCAGACTGTATAGAGCTTTTCCATCTTTGGCTGCAAAGAACATAATCTGCTTTTGGTATTGACCCTCAGTTTTGTCCATGTGTGGAGCTAGCTGTCTCATAGGTTGTTGGAAAGGGATGTTTGCTCTGACCATCATGTTCTCTTGGCAAAACTTTGTTAGCCTTTTCCCTGCTCCATTTTGTACTCCAAGGCCAAACTTGCTGTTATTCTTGACTTCCTACTTTTGTATTCCAATCCCCTTTCATGAAAAGGATATCTTTTTTTGGTGTGCATTCTAGGAGGTCTTGTAGGTCTTTATAGAACCAGTCAACTTCAGCTTCTTCAGTGTTAGTGGTTTGGGGCATAGACTTGGATTACTGTGATGTGGAATGGTTTGCCTTAGAAATGAACCAAGATCATTCTGTCCTTTTTGAGGCTGCACCCAAGCATTGCATTTCAGACTGTTTTGTTGTTTAGAAGGCTATTCCATTTCTTCTAAAGGATTCTTGCCCACAGTAGTACATATAATTGTCATCTGAATTAAATTTGCCCATTCTAGTCCATTTTAGTTCACTGATTCCTAAGTTGTCAATGTTCACTGTTGTCATCTCTTGTTTGACCACTTCCAATTTACCTTGATTCATGGACCGAACATTCCAGGTTCCTCTGCCACATTGTTCTTTACAGCACTGGATTTTACTTTCACCATCAGACACATGCACAAATGAGGGTTGTTTCTGCTTTGGCCCAGCCACTTCATTCTTTCTGGAGCTATTAGTAATTGTCCTCCACTCTTCCCCAGTAGCATACTGGACACCTTCCGACTTGAGGGGGTTCATCTTCCAGTGTCATATCTTTTTGCCTTTTTTGTACTGTTCATGGGGTTCTTGCAGCAAGTGGGTTGCCATTCCTCCTCCAGTAGACCACAGTTTGTCAGAACTGTTCACTATGACCCATCTGTTTTGGGTAGTCCTGTGCGGCTGGCTCATAGCTTTATCAAGTTATGCAAGCCCCTTCACCATGACAAGGCTGTGATCCATGATGGGGTATAAACAGTAAGCTTAGTACATTTTTCAATGACTAGAAATGTTTGGAAAATATACCTCTTAGGGGTATTCATAGTCTCCAAATGGTACTTTTAAAATCACTCAGTAAAGACTTCCCTGATGTTCCCGTGGTTAAGAATCCACCTACCAAGGCAGAAGACATAGGTTTGATCCCTGGTGCAGGAAGATTCCACATGCTGCATGGCAACTAAGTCCATGTGCCACAGTGACTGAGCCTGTCCTCTAGATTCTGCGCTCTGCAACAAGAGAGGCCACTGCAATGAGATGCCTGTACACCACAACTGGGGAGTAGCCTCTACTTGTTGCAGCCAGCAAAAGCCCGGGCAAAGAAACGAAGACCCAGCATTTATTATTTAAAATAAATAAATCACTTAAAACTTTTCTTCTTTTAAAAATGAGTTATTATTTTATATTTGCAGAAGTTTTGACACTGATGTCTTTAGAAAACTAATACCCTTGAGACTAATGAAACTAATTAATAAAATGCTCTTTTACAAACAAAATAAATTCAGAAGAATTCATGCCACAATTATAATATTGAGACAAACATTTGCATCAAAGCAATCTGATTTCAGATGTTGTACCAAGTAGCAAGCTGAACACTTCACACTGTATTTATAGACCTTTCAAGAGACTAAATTATGCATAATTTATTGTAACTTTGAGCTTGCCACTCATTATGTAGTGGTAGCAGCAAATACTATAGGACACACATAAGTATCAAAATAAATTATGGAAGGTGGGAGATCATGTCTTTTAAAGCTGACAATCTCATCAGCTCTTTTTGTATTTTCTGCAAAACAAGAATCGAAGCATTGTTCATTGAGTTATCAAATAATGGTAAATAAAAACACTCTCATGATAAACTACATCCAGAGTTTCTCACCACAAAGAAGGTTTTTCTCCAGGCAACTTGACAAATATTTTCACAAGCTTGAAAGCGTGACGCTCTTCTTACTCTTCTCTCATTTTGAGTTTGGTCTATCTGCTTTCTCCACATGACTTCCATTACGGACTTCAGGTGAAAACAGAAATCAGGTCTAGGTTGTACCACAAGCATATGGATATTATATATCATTAGACTCTTTACGCTGCATTGCCACCAGCAAGTCCAGTTCAGAAAACTGTTGAGTGAGTCTTATCAGCTGGGGTATATGTGGGGGCACAAAAGGGCTTCCTCTGCTAAGAAGATGGAAAGACTGGCCTGAAGAATTTCAGAGAAGGAAGGGGCAGCAGTCTCTTGGTAGCCCTAGGCCATCAATGTTGTGGTATCTCATCGAGGAGAAGAAACACAGGGGGAAGTACAGGAGATTAGCACTGTGTGAACCGCATGATATAAATGGGTGTTTTTTCATAGGAAGGCACAAAAGCTGTTTCCAAGAGGGAGATCCCTGTCAACTTAGACTCGGGAGCTAGGAATGCAGGGGCCAAAGACAGGTAGAAAGAGAAGATTTGAGGTTTGAGATACACAGGATAGATGCTGGGTGGAGAATGGGGCTTCAGAAAAGACTCATGAGTGGAGGTGCTCCAAAGCTAATTTCTAAAATTTGAAAGAAAATTGAAGTGTTTCAAGTACTCTCTGAGAGAGGCAATGTAGCAGTGTGTGTAAATGATGGACTTCCCATCTGCTCCCCCTTCCCCTTGGGACGTGGAATTCTAGGGTCACAGTTAACCTCCTCATGGGCTCTTTCTCCCAGGGGAAATTTAATTTCACAGATGGGAGACTTGAGACAACTGCCAAGGATTGACTAGCATCCTATTGAAGATGAAACCAAGAAGCTTTTTCTCTTTTCTTCTCTTCTCTTCTGTTTTCTTTGTTGTAGTTTATAGCTGGTTAAGAAATCACTGCAGATGGTGACTGCAGCCATGAAATTAAAAGACGCTTACTCCTTGGAAGAAAAGTTATGACCAACCTAGATAGCATATTCAAAAGCAGAGACACTATTTTGCCGACTAAGGTCCATCTAGTCAAGGCTATGGTTTTTCCAGTAGTCATGTACAGATGTGAGAGTTGGACTGTGAAGAAGGCTGAGTGCTGAAGAATTGATGCTTTTGAACTGTGGTGTTGGAGAAGACTCTTGAGAGTCCCTTGGACTGCAAGGAGATCCAACCAGTCCATTCTGAAGGAGATCAACCCTGGGATTTCTTTGGAGGGAATGATGCTAAAGCTGAAACTCCAGTCTTTGGCCACCTCATGAGAAGAGTTGACTCATTGGAAAAGACTCTGATGCTGGGAGGGATTGGGGGCAGGAGGAGAAGGGGACGACAGAGGATGAGATGGCTGGATGGCATCACGGACTCGATG